>VXBN01004501.1:0-25126 GCA_013397395.1 Sinosuthora webbiana
GAGTTCAGCAAGTTGACTCGATCGACCTTCTCCTTCTCAGGCTTGTGCAACCTGTCGCATGGGTCTCCATACGGCTGCTTTCCACTTACGGTTCATCCCTACGATGTGACAGGAACCGTCAGTGAAAAGAGCATAGTGTGTTTCTTCTGCTGGCAGTTGGTTGTACGGAGGAGCTTCTTTAGCTCTTGTCACTTGTTCCTGCTCCTCTTCATCTGTGAGACCAAAATTTTCACCTTCTGGCCAGTTGGTAATTACTTCCAAAATCCCAGGGCGATTTGGGTTTCCAACGTGGGCGCACTGTGTGATGAGGGCAATCTATTTGCTCCATGTGGCGTCAGTGGCATGGTGGGTAGAGGCAACAACAGTGTAATATAAAACTTAGCCTGGATTCCCTTTTTTCTCCTGAGTCCAGCAGCAGCTTGTATTTTCCTTTTGGTCAAAATTGATAATTATATCAAATGGCATTGAAATTTGTGGGAATGCTGATCCTGAACAGAAAGGCTTCTTATGTGATTGCCTCAGCAAGGAATTCACAGATAGTAAACTGGATAAGCACTGTAAGATCACTTCCTTAATTATCCAGCATTCTCCCATTGATATTTGGAGTTGAGTTTTTGGTGGTATCCTGCTTCACAGAGTAGTGCTGACCAGAGCCAGCCCATAAGGAAATCTGCTCACTCTCCCTGGGATCTCAATAAGGTACATGAGAAATCCTCTAGTCAGGTATGGCTATCTGATTATTACCTGCTTTTGTTCTTTGTATTGTCAGAGGCAAGATATGTAAGTAAAAGTCCAAGGGCAACCAAAAGAAATTTCAGGGTCTTGAGGCGATTGGCTGAAGGATGAGGATCACAGATAGTGTTTTCCTTGATCCTTTCACTAGGAGAGGAAAATATTGAAAGGAATAGGTCGGCCAACCAAAACAAAAATGGAACAAGGATGTTGTTATGGGCAGAATTTCTGGATTTTGATCTTGGGATGATCTATAAAACACCTGATGGGATGCACTTTTCTCAGGGGGTGAAAAGGGGTTTTGCACAGGAGTTAGCAGCCTGATTGGTAGAGCTTTAGACTAGATTGGCTGAGGGGACAGGGACAAAACCAACCTTGCCAGGGATAAGAAATGGGACAGCATGGCAAAATCTGAGGCAGTGCATGCTAATGAGCTCCTTCAGTTTGGTCTGTGAGGTGTTGGCTACAATGAACTACATTTGAAATGCTCCTAGTCCAACATGGGCAGCATGAAGAACTAACAAGAGAAACTCAAAGCTTTGGCCCAGTCCAGAGAAATGGCACCACTGACATAAAGAAAACCTGGTGTCATACATTCTGGACTGGTGTGAATGAGGGATGGTTACAGCTATTTATAACAAAAGGCAGTGCTGAAATAACACCAGCCCATTATAAGATGAGGATGGTCACCTCACAAACAGGGACACAGATGAGGCAGAGGTGTTTAATGAATTCTGTGCCTCTGCCTCCAACATGAATGATGGGCTCTGAGGGTCCCAGTGCCCTGACCTGAAGGACAATGATTGTAGGAATGATAATCTCCCAGTCAACCCTGAACTCAAGTGGGATCAGCTGCTCTAGGTGGGTCCCTATATATCTATGGAGCCTGGTGGAATTCATCCAAGAATACTGAAAGAGCTGGCTGATGTCATCACAAAACATCTCTCAATGACTTCTGAAGGCTCTTGTAAATCTGGAGAGCTCCCAGTTAACTGAAAGCTAGCAAATATTCTCCCAATTTTCAAGAAGAGTAAGAGGGATGACCATGGTAACTACAGGTCTGTCAGTCTTATTTCAGTACCCATTAAAATTATGGAGAAGGATATTCTGGGAGTTACTGAAAATCAGCACAGTCGTTAGTCACAGGCAGAAAGGCTTCATGAAGAGAAATTCCTGCTTGTTAAACCTGATTTATTCTTATTAAAAGGTAACCCTCCTTGTCGGTGGGTGTACAAGGGAAGCCAAAATATGTAATCCTAGTGTTCTTCAACATCTTCATAAAGGAACGTGGACCCAGGACTTGAAAGGATACTTAGTAAGTTTGTTAATGACACTAAACTGGAGGATTTGCTGACTACCTCGAAGGCAGAGAGGCCCTGCAGAGTGTCTTGACTAATGATTTTCAAATCATTAGTCACCAACTTCATGAAGTTTAAGAAGGACAAGTGACATATTCTGGCTCAGAACTGGGGCAGTCTTGGATGTATGGACAGGCTGGGGAATGAGATGCTGGAAAACAGCGCTGTAGAAAGGGACCTGGTGGTTCTGGAGGTTGGTGAGTTGAATTTGAGCCAGCAGTGCCCTGGCAGCCAGGAGGGACTCCATGTTCTGGGGGGCATCAGGGGCAGCATTGCCAGCCAGGAAAGGAAGGGGATTGTCCTGCTTTGGTCAGAGCTGGGGCAGCCTCACCTCGAGTTCTGGTGGCAGTTTTGGGTGCCACAGTATAAGAAAGACATTGAGCTGTTAGAGAGTATCCAGAGAGCCACCAGGGTGGTGAAAGGCTTTGGGGGAAGTGTTGTGAGGAGAGGCTGAGGTCACTTGGTCTGTTAGCCTGGAGAAGAGGAGATTGAGAGGAGGCCTCCATGTAGTCCACAGCTTCCAGTACACAAACTGATCTCTTCTCTTTGGTGACCACTGACAGGACCTGAGGAAATGGCAGGTATTTGTATCAGAGGAGGTCTAGTTTAGATGTTAGGAAAGGTTTTTCACCCAGAGGGTGGTTGAGCACTGAAACAGTCTCCCCAGGGCATGGTCACAGCCCCAAACCTCACAGAGTTCAAGAAGCATTTACACCACATTCTGAGACACATGATCTTGGGGCTTGCTGTTAAAAACCAGGATTTGGACTTTAACGATCTTTGTAGGTCCCTTTCAACTCAGGATATTCTATGATTCACTATCATTTTGCTTATCTGTCCTAAAGAAAAAAAAGATTTAGATAGTAAAACTCCTATGAAACAAGTAAAATAGAAAGGAAGTTTGAATGATATAATATTTTTATTCCCTTGGGGACTCACTTCATTCCCCCAGTCTGATGATGACTAATATAGCTGGAGAAGGAAGGTTATTACCAGATAATGAAACCTGTTTATTTTGTCTTCTGCTATTAGGATGAGCTATTTTCCTCAGTAGATTATTCAGGATATCTCAGGGATAGCATTTCTACAGCGCATTTTGCTTGTTTCTGCTTCTTTCTTCTTTTTTTCATGATAAGAGAAAAAATGCCATCCATGATCAAAAGAAGCAATTCAAAAGTAGAAAGTTTTCTAAAGTTCATAGACTCCTAATATATTCTGGGTGTTTCTGTAACCACTGGGACTGATGGACCATACCAATTGCAGGCAGGCTTTGTCTATAATGATTTGATTCAGGGGTGAGCAATGGCAAGAAGTTTTAAAAATATGTGTATTATGACTAAAAATGTACAAGAGAAGCACTCTATATGTGTGCCTTAAGAATGAATAGAAGAAGATTTCATTTAGCAGTCTTGAACTGTACAATAATTCAAGGCAGGTTTTTAGGGAGCAACCAGGTAAATTGCACATTGCCTCTCTCAATGCAATAAAGTGCTTTTTCCTTCTCCATTCCCAGACTTGGTGCATTTCCGTTGCATTTTGCCATCTCTATTCCCATTCCTTAGTACATTCCATCTCTATTGGCCCTGCCTTGGTGCACATGAAAAAGGGTTTTTATTTAATTGATATCACTTTAAGCATAATATGAAATATACCTTTCACGGTTAGAAGGTCTAAACAAGAGGTTTTAATACTTCTACAAATAAAATGCTACATTTAGGTAAGATGTTTTTGCATTTATCACTTTTGCCTTTTCTGGTAGAACATGCTCCACTGAAAACTGTATCATGTCAATAATATTTGGAAATTGGCATGACACAGAATTTTTTTAACTTTTCTATCCCTTAGGTTTTTAGGCAGTTATTTCTTGATGAAATTTAGTACATGCTGGAAAAATTAATGAGATCTCATAAGAAGCAACAACTTCAACTTTTTTTTTTTTTTTTAGTTCCTCCATATCACTTGTTTATACAAGAATATCTTTTTATCCTGAAGGAATGATATAATTAATCTTTTTTCATTTATAAGTCTCATCTTATGCATATTTTGTCTCTCTGTAGTGAACAGAGATTAATTATGCTTTAGTAGCAATTCTACTATCCACTGTACAGGAGTGTTGAGGTTTGTTCAGGAGCAGTACTTATGAGAACGGTCAGTACAGGTGGACAGAAGAAGTGATAGACAAAACGGCAAAAGGAAGTAGCAAAAAGTCCTCAGCTTAAAGGGCGTTAAAACACAGAGGGTAAAATAATAAAGTTTTATGATTTAAAAGGCACACCTTGTACCAGCAATAAAACCAGATAATTTGTCTGAGGAGGGAAAATGAGGGATGACAATTATAAAATTGCATTCAGTATATTTCAATATATATTGCCCAACGTTCTTCTGAAAACTTTGCTCTAATATTGTTAGCCTGATTTACTCACCTCAAGCTCATCCTCAGTTTTGAGCCTTCGTACCAAAAAACCCTAAAAAATTCAAGTTTCTGTCTCTGTGTGTGTGTATATATAATTATACATAAAACTTCCTATGAAAAGCATGTTTCCAGACAGATTTACCCTGTTAGGACATGGATAAAACAAAGCATTATGGGAGGCCAAATACCCAGCTTGTGGGCAGCTTTAAAGTGCCAGCTTTATTCTGTTCTTACTGCTTTTGACACTGTTTTTTAGTTGACTTATGTGCTTCATGTATTAGGCAGTTACAAAGCTTATGCTTTTGCACTGAAGGAAAAGATAAGTCACACAGGATGAATAAACAGACTTGGAGTTTTAATACAGTAAGAATATAATTCTTTTTAACTTCTGTCAAGCGTTGACAGTCTGGTAGTAGAGGCATAGGAACACTGTTTCTTTTTTCATATATTTCTTTTATTTCTCTGCTTTTAAAATCACAGAATAAATTTGGGTATTTGTCCTATCTTTACATTTTTGTCCCAGAAACCTAGGCCAGATACTTACAGCTTGTGGCAGGGTTAGAGAGGAGAAATGCCAACTGCTAGTCATGATTAATCATCACAAAGGGTTGAAACCTGTAATAAAACATTATTTAGATTAAATAAATGTTGACTTGTTAAAAGTATTTCTAGAAATACTCTCTGAAGCAACATATTCTCATGCCTTATATATTTAGAATGCTCATGCAGAGCACAAGAAGGAATAAAATAATCAACTCAGTTCTGCCTCTCTGCAGCACTGTGTAAGAGGGAGAGTTAAGGAACCTGAAGAAGCTCTATTACTTATTGAGTAGAAATATTTCATTTCCTGTAGTACATAGTGTGGGGATACTGGCAATACCTTTCTGTTAAATAGAAATAATGAATAATCTGGGCCTGTAGGGTCTTTCATTCCCATGGTAGTGACAGAACCCAAAAGCATAAAAAAAAGAGAACTGTTGCTTGCCACTGTTTTCCACTGATAAAACAAAAATAGGAAAGATATTGTCTACTTAGAAGCATATAAGAAAACAAATTCAGATGAGAGACATGTTTTCCACTCTATTTGTTTCAGAATCTACCCTCATCTTTCTGTTCATGTTTATGTAAATCATCACTGTATAAGGAAACATCTCCTTTGATTTCTGTCACCCATAAATTCATATTCTTTTTGTTCTTCCTTGAACCCTTTAAGATGGAATCTATCCTTCATGTTTTGGCAAACCAGTGTCTCTTGATAGTTTCCATAAACACCTCAGTACTAGCAAATATGATCATTTTAAAGCAGAGTTTAAAAAATTCTGTTCCCCAGGCCTTCCTTACTCTAATAGTACTAACTGTTTTAAGAAGTTCCTGAATGAATCTGCAGTTTGGTGACACAGAGTGTTATAACAAACACCTCATTCCCTTATTTCAGTTTCATAGAGAGCTGTGTTGATCTGAAATGAATAGTGTGAATATGGAAGGCAATGGCAAGAGACAGAAGAGGGACTGTACTGAGATAGCCGTGTTAAATCAGGGTTCAGGAAGGAAATTTTAGGTGGAATTTTTTTTTTTATTTTTTTAAGGAAACTTAATAATTTCAAATAGTTTAAAATGTAATTAAACTTTCAATGTATACAGTTCATTGAAACTTATTTTACTTTTGCAAAAAAAATGCAAATTTTAGGTAAATTATAACAAAAGGTCACTTGAGAAATAAAATGGTTCTGAATTTTCCATGAATTCTCTGATTTTTTCCTAACAAAAATGTTTAATAAAAACAACATGTATTCTCACAGCATCACTGAATGAACAACTTTTCTCCAGGAAGTTCACCTAATTTTGATTTATCTCAGTTTAATGCATTAAAAAATCAATAAATACACTGAAATCACTATGGGCATGATACTTCTTCACCCTTTTTGCTACGAACTGGTAGTTTCTGACAGACTTTTAAGACTACTTTTCACATGCTTGAGTGGTTTGCTCTTAGTACTACACTGAAAATCATAGTTATTATACACTGTGGTATTGTACTGTAACTACAGAAGTGTCATAGTAACTGTAAGCCTGACAGAAAAAATAGACTGCCACAGCATAGAAAAAACGAACAAAAAAATTATTATGTTAATTACATCATATCATTAGACCAAAACTTTTACACAGAACAATGCAAGGAATAAGGAAATATGAACTTTGCATTGACACACTTGGCAGAAAAATGCCATTCGGAGTAATGGCATTACTCTCATCAAGCTGGAAAAATGGGCTACTATTCTTCATCTGGATCCTTTGCTGCTTTTGTCAGAGATGTTGTGTGTGTCAGAAGAAGGGTCAGCAGCCCAAAGGTGACATAAGAATACCAACTTGTCAGGAGTGGAGACCCCCTCTAAGTGGAGAACACTGAGCAGCCTGGTCTATCTTCCAGACTGGTTTTCAGCTCAATTCTGGACTAGCTGGCCAAGGATATGTGCCAGGATTGAGCAAACCTCTCAAAGCACAGCAAACTGTTACTTCTATCTCAGCAAAAACTTTGAGGATTGTTTAAAGAAAGAGGTGGGTTCTTTTGATTCTGGGAAAGTGGGGTGTGCAGGGAATGGGGAGATTTATTTGAGCTGACTGCTACACTCCTACAAAGATATTAGGAAGATTTGTGAGAATTTTATTATGTAAACAGAATATATTGTGATGTTTTGTTTTTTCTTTAATTTTGTAATTTAGACAATATACTGTTCTTATAGCAGATTGTTGATAGAAAAAACAATACAAGAGAACTCAGAGGTGATGTTGAATAACACTGATATGTCTTTCTTTAATTCTTACATGAATTAAACTTTATGTGGTGGTCTAGCTATAAATTTTATTAAATGAAATTTACAACTTGGTGGATTTTTAAGAAGTTCTCAATTTTTTATTCCCAGCTCTAATTCAGAGGTAGACCTCAAATCAAATATCTAACAAATCTTCAATTTCAAGATCAGGAGGATTGAGAAGATTTTTTTTACTTTAATGACCTTTGTGAATTCAAGGTTGTGGTTGATTCTGTTTGGATGCCAGGTGCCCACCAAGACAGACCAGCACTGCCCTCCTCAGTTGGGCATGGGAGAGAAAATATAAGAAAAAGCTTGTGGGTTGAGATTGGGAAGGGAGAGATCACTCATGGGCAGACTCATCTTGGGGACTTTCATTTAATATGACCAAGACCTTGCCATGCAAACCCCCACGCAGGTAAAGGCAGAAGTCTGCAGACACTTTAAATGAAACCTGATAAATTCTGTCACCAAAAAAATGTAGTTCACCTGTACACTTTATAATTTTGAAGATTTTCATAACTATTCAGCTAATTGTTTCAACACCTCTGATTAACCAATTCTGCAAGAGAAAATATTTACACATAGAAGTTCTGATAAATTACTATGATTTTTTAATGTGTCTGTGCATACAGGTGTTTAATATGTATAAAGTAACACCATTAAGAGTTCTCATTTCAGTATCCTAGTGATGAATAAAATAATTCAATAAAGTGGCAGAGCTTGCAAGTATATTTTTTCTTTTCAATCTCTGTGAAAAAAAATAACAGAAGTGCATAATTTCTTTGCTCTTTAGGCCACTTTTAATGAATTTGTAGAAATGAATGTATTGCATATAATGTAAAAATGGAATCTTGTCAGTTAATAATTTCAACTGGTGACGTATATCTTCTAGTGAATTATCTGTGAACAAAAGTTATCCACGTACTGCAAACAAGGTTTCTACATAAAGGATTAAATGGCCATAGTTGAAATTATTTTCTTATGAACTAATGATTATGTTTAGAACTATTTTTCAACTCAAAATGGAGTGTAATATGGCAATTTTCATGCAGCAATTTTAATAAAACTAATGAAGATTGTGTCTGGGTTTTGATCACCAGACAAATTATACATAGATCCATTAAGGTCTGGAGGGATGATTTTATTCCTGTCAGAAAATTTTTGATCAGAAATCTCACTTGCTTCTGATGATCATGTGTTGCTATTTATACCTATAAAAAAAAAAAAGCCATGGAGAGGGAACATGAGACAACAAGATCTCTTGGGAAATCATTCAAGCATCTTAAATGAAAAAACAATGAGCCTATGTAATTTTGTCTGTATAAGCCTAAAATATTCCTCATTACCTCATTATGGAGGTTAACTATCACTTTAGAGTCAAACCTATTTCATCTTCCTCAAATGCCTCTTACTCTTATATCACATGCTTTAAATAGCTTACAGTTTTGCATTATTTCAGACTATGTTAATATGATATCTATATTAAAACCTTCATCCTTAAAATTTTAGCTTGTTTCAGACGTTTTTCTAACATGAAAAACAGATTATGTTTATTTTTCACTCCCTCAGCTTCTTTCAAAGAGCCCAGCCTTCTGTGCTATTGTTCATTGTTTTAAAAGAGATCACAATCTCTCTAATATATTAATTATTCAGAATTATCCATTAATTTCCTCAGTGAAATAGCTTTTCTCTATAGATCAATGAAATTGCAAGTATCATAAGATTATAGAATTGGAAACAAAATTTTTATACAAGGCAGGCAACTATAACCTAATTAATATATGAAGAAAAAATAAATTTCAAATGTTATATACAATACACTATAATATTTATTATTTACAATGTGTTATGTATGCAAATCACCTACTGAGATACCAGCAATATTAAGACATTCTTTATAGACCTTACCAGTGTAACAAAAAAAATTATTACATACATTTTCAATCAAACAATAAACACAGGAATATTTGGTCATGTGATCCAAAAAAGTTTGTAAAGTTGAATTGTTACCAAGGCTTGGGCCTTGAGCTCCTAACTGCACTATCTCAATATTTATAATCATAGAGTGGCCAAGGCTGGAAAAGACCTCCAGGTCACCAAATCTAACTGTCAATTCTAAATTATGTCAAGTACCACATCTACATGTTTTTTTTTAACATTTCCAGGAATGGTGACTCCACCAATCCCCTGGGAAGATTGTTCCAGTATTTTACCACCCTTTCAGTGAAAAAACATTTCCTGATACCCAGCCCAAATTTCTGCTGGCACAACGTGAGACCATTTCCTCTTGTTCTGTCACTGGTTGCCTGCAAGAAAAGGACAACAACCACCTGGCTACAACCCTCCTTTCATGTAGTAGCAGAGAGCTATAGGGTTAAACCTGAGACTCCTCTTCCCCTGGATAAACACCTCCAGCTCTCTCAGCCCCTCGTTATATGTCCTGTACTCCTGATTGTTCCCCGGATCTGTTGCCCTTCTCTAGACTTGTTCCAGCATCTCAATGTCTTTCTTTTAGTGTGGGGCCCAAAACTGAAGGTGCATCCTTAGGTGTTCAGTAGAGGGGGATGGTCACTGCCCTGGTTCTGCTGGCCACACTATTTCTGACCCAAGCCAGGATGCCCTTGGCCACCTCAGCATATGCTGGCTGATGTTGAGCCATTGCCAACCAGCACCCCCAGTCCTTTTCCACTGGGCAGCTTTCCAGCCACTCTTCCCTGGCCTGTAGTGCTGCTTGGGATTGTTGTGGCCCAAGAGCAGGACCCAGTGATTTGCCTTATTGAGAGTCACACCATTGGTCTTGGCCCACCAAACCAGCCTGTCCAGATCCCTCTGCAGAACCTTCCTGCCCTCCAGCAGACATTCCTGCCCAGCTTAGTGTCATCTGAAAACTGACAGAGGAGGCACTCCATCACGTCATCGATAGTATCGAGATATTAAACAGGGCTGGCTCCAGTGCAGAGCCCTTGGGAGCACCACCAGTGCCTGGCTTCCAGTTGGATGTAACTCCGGTCACCTCTGCTCTCTGGCCCTGGCCATCTAGCCAGTTTTAAACTCAGAAAACAGTATACACATACAAGCCATTGGCTACCAGAGTTCTTCAGAATTCTGTGGGACACAATCTAGGGCTTTACTGATGTCCATATTGACATATCCACAGCCTGCCCCTCACTCACTAACCAGATTATCTTGTTGTAGAAGGAGACTAGGTTGGTCAAGCAGGACCTGCCTGGGTCTGATCCTTGGTTTTTCTGTGTGTGCCACGTGATCACACTCAGGTGATTGGCTCCATGACCTCCCCAGCGCTGAAGTCATGCTGACATCTTCCTTCTGACCTTTCTTGTAACATTTGCCAGCTTCCCGTCACTTGGGATCTCCCCAGTTATGCAGGACTGGTGGTAAATGATTGAAAGTAGCTTGACAAGCTCTTCTACTGCCTCCCCAGTACTCTTGGGTAGATCACACCCAGCCGCATGGACTTGCATGAGTTTAAGTGGCATAGCTCGTTGCTGACCATTCCCTCATGCATTATGGGGGCCTCATTCTGCTCCCTGTCTCTGTCTTTCAGCTCAGGAGGCTGGGTACCTTGGTGACAACTGGTCTTACTGTTAAAGACTGAGGTAAAGAAGGAATTAAGTATCTCATTTTCCTCTATGTTTCTGCATATCCAACAAAAGGCAGAGATTCTCCTTCTCCTAGAGTTGCTGCTGGTGTATTTGCAGGAATACTTTCTATTGTCTTTCACTGTTATGCTCAGATTAAGTTCTAAATGGATTTTCAACATTCTAATTTTCTCTTAATTATTTCACAGCAGCCTTCTAGTCTTCCTGAGCTAACTGCCTCTTTCCCCCTTTTGCATCTGCCCCTTTGACTTCCTGGATCTTAAGTAAAAGCAGCTAGATTCTTAATCTGAATAAAATATTAGATACTTTTGAAACATTACCAAATTTTATCATTCAATTCATATTGAAACTCCTAGAAATAACTGAGCTAATTATTTTAATATCTAAAACTTTTCCATTGTTTCTTTTAATATACAATGGAATTAAAAGTAAAATATAAAGTATGATATATTAACAAATAGAGGAGGGAAGAATATTCTTAACTTGGCATAACTTCAATGCACTATTCCTAAACTGGGGATAACTGAAATGCACAAGGATTCTAACTTTTCTTAATAATTTCGTTCCAAGATGTTCTCATCTTTATTACTGAAGTACATTACACTCTAAAACAGATCTCTATTCTGCCTGCCTATGGATCAGGTCTCTTTTGCTCCCAGGAGCCTGTCTTTTTAACATATTGTTAAAACATATTGCACAAGACAAGTTTCCAGTTGTAACTGATTAGATGAAGTAAATAATTGCTTTTCAATGAGTGTAATGAACCGAGTCATTAGAATGCATACGTTAATATGAGTGATAATTTCTCCTCTTAATTACTATCAAGACTAATACTTGTCTAAGAGAAATCTGACCTCATCCATCCAGCATTTACCTTTGATGTCAATAAATCATAATGTCTTTCTCTGAAGGAGTCAATACCTTCTTATTGTGAGCATGATGAATACTTATATATAAGTTTGTATAAGAATACATTGACAAACAGATGAAGAATTATGAGGAATGTGATTTGATTCAGAAGCCAAGATTCCTACCTTGTAAAAAGACTATGTAACAAGATTCAATGTTATTTTTAAAAACTTTTACCTATTTTTACCTATTTTTTGCTTACTGATTTATTCGCCAGCACTTTCCATATTTTTCTATATCATATATGTTTATTGTTCCCATCAATTTGCTTAAGATAATTTCAATCTGAACAATGACTGAATATTTAAAAATTCAATACAAAATATGATTATCTCATACAAGTGCTTGAGCAGAAAAAGAGATTATTTTTTCTTCTGTGACAGGACCAGTCATGCTATCTACAGATATATATAAATGACTGTAACTCTTACATCAACAGGCTTTGTACTTTTGCAGAGTAACCTGGTCAGAACCCACCTCTCTTACACCCAAAGAGAGTCTTTCCCCTCTCAGATTTTTGTGTCAATCCTGTCACAACACAAAATCAGGATAAATTTGTTGAGTTTGTTTTGTTTTGTTTTAATTTTGTGTAAATGGTGGATTATATACCATCAAAAGCAGAATACATGGTATTTACTTAGACTTAACATTTTTATCATATTTTTTCTTCTTTCACCGTTATGAAAAAACTCAAAGTTATTCCTTTTGCAGAGTATTTATCTGTTGGTAGGCACTTGGTGAAGAAGATTACATTTTAAGTCTTTAAGTTTCATGAGTGCAATACTGCATGCTTAAAAACTGTATCTTTGATATTTAATGGTGTCATTTAACACTTGAATGGGCCATAGCCAGGAATAAAATTTACTTCTGTTTGACTAACAGGTTTGATTTTGCCAGGAGTGTGACCAGATAAGTAAAAGGTGATTAAAATTAATTAAGCTGTGAAAACCTTGAAAGCCTCATCTAAATGGGAATTTTTAAGCCTGGTGGGTTTTCAAGTCTTAAGAGAGCTTAACAAAATTCTTACCAAATTCCTTACCCTAGTACATGCAAAGACTTAAAACAGCTGAGTTCCATTCCCATGTACTTTTTCTGTACTGAAGACAACAATTTTTTTGCCTCTCAGGTTTCACACTAAAATGAAGAAATCAACTCCCTGGAATGAAATACTGTCAGCTTTCAAGCTGCCTTTTCATCCTGGTCAGTCAGCATACCAGCCAAACAGCAAGGATCTTGTGAGCTCTTCTACCACAACAGGCTTGAAAGGGTGAAAGATGGGTAAATGAGAGATGGAAGATGAGTCTTTCAGTGATTCACTAGTCTTTTACTTCTGTGGATAATATTTGAGCATCACAGTATCTTTTACTTCTGCGGATAGTATTTGACCATCACCAGCCTTCACGCATTTAGACTGAGCATGCTATTATTATTATATCAAACAATTATGTTATTTTTGTAGAGACAGCTTAACAGAATCTTGATGTCCACAAAGTCCTTTTAAGTATGTTATTGGTACTATAGCATGATAAAACTTCACTTGTGAAGTTTGAGCTCTGACCTGTGCAGGATTCTAGTGTTTTGTCTTTATTATGGCATGGGAATAAAAAACACTATCAGGAGGAAGTCCTGAGAAGGAGTATCTTTTGCTCCCCAAACAACTCAGTTAATCACAAAGGCCAAAATTAACTTCATAAGGTATGTAAAGGAATTCTTCTCTTTCCTACCCACTTGTTCTTATGAGCCAAGTTGCCAGCCTTGGTCCTGGAGATTTTCCAGAGGTGAGTGTATTTTATTCTGTCTATCTTGAGCTTCATATTCACTGGTAAATATTTTGCCCTCATCTGCACATTCAGAAATAAAAAATGCAAAATCTAACTCTACCCAAAATATTTACTTAATGAGGTGATTTTAAAAATCCTTTTTGAGTGGTAATAAAGTCCAGACAATGTCCAAAGAAAATGGGACCTTGCTGCTCATTTTAATTTCCTGAAGGGCCTGATGAAAGATTGATATACCCCATACTTGGTAGTAATTCCTAAGAATGCAATGCTAAAAACATGGTGATTTAGTTTGTTTAACATTCGACAAACTATACGTGTCCTACAAAAACTACAAAACAATCTGTCAGAAGTAGTTATTTGAAGTCCTTGGGGAAGATGATGGATTGAAATTGCCATGAAGGTATCTTTTCTGCTTTTTAGGAGTGACAGGACTCGGCTGGACTTAAAAGTGCAGCTCAAGTTTTCTGGATGAAGCAAATTACTTGATGCTAGAAAATCACCTAACATGTAGATGGACCTTTACACATACATTGCATGGGGTTGTGGGTTTTGTAAAGAACGTGTTATTCTATTCCATCTGGGTGGAGCAGAATTGTTTATCTTTGCCCGAATGGGTCAGTGTTGCTTATCAGATGGTAGAGTGCTACTGATCTCTTTTCATTGTTTCACTACTCCACGGGGACATCTTCTGCTAATGGACCATTAAGCTGTTCTACACAGGGAGGAGGAACCAAACCATCTTAACCTAGATAAAAAAGGAGCCACAGTGCCACTAGGGTATCCGGTTTTCCACCGGATCCCTGGAGGAAGACCAGACCCATCTCACCATTACTGGACCCTTTTTCTTCAACGAGACCATCTCTACTCCAACAGAACCCCATCTGCAATTCCAGGAGGGCTTATTTTGGTCTGCTTCCAACACCCTGACCAACAGGGTGTCAGGTTGTACTTCTGACTCTGTCAGGGTTTTCTAGGATTCTTGTTTGTTTGTTTGCTTGCTTATTCTTCTGTACTACAACATCTGTATTTTTATATNGATACCTGTCTATCTAAACCAAGACACATGGGAGTAATGAAAATTTCACAGGCTAAATAGCAGACTAATAGCAAACTTGAGAGCCATGTGACATCACCAAGAGCATGTCGTGCTGAGAAAAGTTTGGCATACTGGTGTCGCCCTGTTCTTTAGCCTTCTGATGACTATTTACATATTTCTAGTGGAGTCTCTCACGAATGTACCATAAACAAGTAGATTGTTTTCATACCAGTCTGTGATGGACTGGTGAACTGACCACTGGGGTCAGAGAGGTGTTCCTTTCATCTACCAATCCTTGATCAAATCCCAAATTCTATTTAAGTCCTAAAATGATAATAAACTCGCTCTTTCTCTGCTCACCTCTGAACCTGAGTGGTGTGGTTCTTTCGTGTCTGTGACAGCGACATCCTGGCAGTTACTTTCACCCTGTGCACACCGTACACAGCAGAGTTTAACCATATACGTAAAAAGTGTGTATTGAGCTCTTCCTTACTGACTCTGACTAATCAAATTAATAAGATCCGGGATAATGGATCCTTTTTTTCTCTAAATGAAAAGCATGGGTTCAGACACTAGAATATAGTTTAGGTTGAAAGCGAAAAACATCAATATTGAAAGAATTCTAGTAAAATTTAGATTTGCAGTCCTAAACTTCAGGTCTTATCCAAGAAGAGAATCGGTTTGATATTCACCAGGTCATTATTTCTGCAGCATCCAGAAAAATAAATCCCAGATCTGAAGATCTATGTGAAATAATTTTTAAATTACTGGATTTGGTTCCAATTTGGGACAATGTGACTCATGCCCTGTTTAATCTAATTAATATGGAAATTAAGATTAAGGCTAAAACAAATCACCAACAAACATACTCAGATAAAGATACCTGAAATGTATTCTCCCACTGCTTTTATAAAAGCATGCTGTGACTCTTATGCAGTAGTCTGAAGTTAGTGATATATGCCTAAAGCCCTCAGTAAATAAAGCATTTCAGAAGAAGTAGGATGTCTTGGTATTTCTCATAGTCTTTAGTATTTGTTTTCAAATCACGTTTTTTGCATGGAAACCATTTGGTCAGGTTTCTAAAACACTGGAATGTACAAAGTCACTGACAGAAGATGCAGGATTATATCTGGGGACCACGCTGATGTATTTCAACAGTGAATTTGCAGAATACTATGTTTTTTATTAAAGCTGAATCCTAACTAAAAATCAAATAGATACTAAAATTTTACAACAATCTGAAAATGTGTATGTCTTTTTATCTTTTGGGGGATTCTTTGCAATTTTTGTTAGATTTACTGGAAGTATTTAAGTATATGCATTTTAGAATAAATCATTAGGATAATATTTGGTTACAAAATGATGAATTTGCCATTGACTATGAAATCATTCTTTCTGGAGATGAAACTCTAAAGAGGTTCATCTGAAAAGCTGAAAGAGCCTAGTGAACACAAAGCTCAGCTGACTGACTTTGCATACCTTCATTAGTAAGAACTTTGTATTGCCTGCAGAAATTTAACATTTTTACATTCAAATCTTCTCCAACTTAGGGAGAAGCATTATGGTGCTAAATTTGTACCTGGAAAAATCTCTGGATAATGTTCTGAATTAATAAATCTGAAGGCACTGGAATTTGTTACACTGCATTGCATGAAAGTCTGTAACTCAAAATCAGACTTTGAAGAATAGAAATGGAGACAATAGATGTCTCTCTCAATTTTCCATTAAAAAAAAATCAAAGTTTTTAACACATTTTGCACAAGTTGATTAGAAGGATGAATCCTAATAAAGGCTTTATAGAGAAGTTCTTACTTTGAAACTTACGACTTGTATGCATATTAGCCGTTTAGGATGAAATTGTTGTTCCCAGAATTTTATAGAGTTTGATGATAAAGAATAATTATAAAAACAGAAAGGAAATATTCACAAATGATGCTACTGTTTTTTGCATATCTTTAAATTATTAACTTTTCATCTTTTCTTCAACTTGTAAAAAATTGTGTCCTTTTTTCTGATAATGCCAATTAACCTGACATGTTTTTGGTGTGAAAGCAATAGGGGTTCCAGGGTATCAGAAAAAAACCCCCTAATTTAAAAAAAACTTTTATATGCACTTTCCTTACCAGATGGAAGATTTTGTACCTGGCCAACTATGCAGTTGGTTTTTGACTGAGACTCTTGCTCGTATACAGATGTGTGTAATTTTCCTGCTTGAGACCTGATGATCTCGCCCTGCATGACAGAGAGACACTTGAAGCCTGCAGTCTATGTCCAGGAGAATTCCCACTGCACAAACAGCGTTTAACGACTTCAGAGGAAGCTTTGTCAGCAGCTGTGAGACAGGAATTATTGCTGCCTCATGACAATGTAGGCATCAGATAGTTACCCTCAGTTCAGTTTTGACCCAATAATTCATTTTTATGCAACTCCAGTCATTAAATGTTTGCTTCTGTTGCTCAATGTAGTTGTTCTCTCGGAATTTTCCATGTTTTTCTCTCCAGTTTTTTATATGCTTGTTCTCAAATTGTTTCTTTAGGCTGAGATTTGCTATTTCAAATAAGGTTTTTCCTGGTCTAAAAAAGGGGAATGAAATTTGAAGTAGAACAATCTTATAAAGCTAAACTCAAAGAGATATATTAAATTATGTTTAATTGAACCTTAGTGATCAGGTGTTTTCAGAAGCATTTTTTTCCTAAAAAACCAAACCCAAAACACAGCTATAAAACCATTTACTGTGACTATGTTTTTCAAGAGTAAAGAGTTTACATGATGAAATTAACATATCTGAAACAGGGCAGATATCAAAAATGGATATTGACTAGGTAGGCTAGGTGGAATTACATTAAACTAGGTTGAAATATTCTTGTTTAATAAGGCTATTCTCATGTTTGTTTTCACCACAAAGAAATGTGCATGCATGTTTAAGCTTTAATGTCACCCTCTCAGAAGGTCATGAGGTCACTTTAATAGAAGGGACTTAGATATTTCTTCACATGTAATAATACTAAGGATTTAAGAAGTAAAAATAATCAGAATCTTGAAGTGACATTTCTCTTAGTGAGCACTCATGAGGCATTATTACAACAATACATACGACAATTAAAGAAAGAGTATTTCCTTCTCTTGAAAGATCATATGTGAGACATCATTGAAGAAAGAGATTAAAATGATTGCATTGATTGAAATGCAGCATAGGTACTTCTCCCTAACTCCATATTTTTAACAACAGTAATAAAATAAGACTTACCAGTTGTCAGTGAGAAAAAGCATTCATTCTTCTGTGACTGATCACTGAAAAAGGTCTTTGTGGGCATTTTTCTGCAAAGCACTCTCTTCATGTGTCTTTTTCAAAATGGCCATTTACTTTTCACTTGGCAAATTAAAATTTTCAATAAACTCATTATTCTCACTTAGACTCTATCTCAAGTCAGTGTTTGTTTGGTTTCATTCTTTAGAATATAAGTATGACCTGGCATTAAAAATATTGTGGAGATTCATTCAAATAGAGTGTCAATATTCCATTGAGGAAGTGCAGTAATGAGGAGCAAAACAGTGACAGAAGAGTGTAAATAGCAGGTAGTTCACAGATAAGGGTGAAACCTTAGCCATGTCTTCCAGAACTGAGGCACAGCAGGGTGCTCTCTCTGACGTTGTCTCAGAGCATCCTGTTGTGCCTCACTGCTGCAGGGACATATGGTGTCTGAATTCCTCATCTTTACAATGTCATATCTCACTCTCAATACTGTCTTGTGTCAGAAGAATACAGAACAAGGCACTACCAGGGAGCTCTTATAATCTGCCTACCTGGAGTGTTCATCCTTAGAACAACAAAATCTTGAACATATAGAAAGTTAGGAGTGTTAGAAGGTAGACATAAAACCAGAGAATTTATGATGTAATGACTTAAACATTATTGGGTTAAAAGGCATGATGTGTGAAAGCTGTTATTTTTTAAGTGTCAGGGCAGATGCAGAACACATTTATGCTTGCTACCCTGATGTGAAAACAATCAGAAAATGAACTGCGGAGCAGGATGGCTTTTTAGATTCAATTAAAACATGGGTATACGTGTCTGTATGCATTTTTCTCAATCACTTCTACTTTTCTCTTTGGGCAATTCTAGATGTATTGCACCTGGGGAAAAAAAGAGAGAGAGCATTAAATTCAGGTAAATGTCATTCTCTCCAGTAAATGTAGGAAGAACAGTTCCTGAATACCAACGTGAAAGAGAATTAATATGTTTTCCTATTTGCTATCATATTCTGCATTTATTGTGAACATGCCAATACCCAGAATGTAGGTTCGGGGGAAAAAAGTCATTTCCTAATAGCATTAAAATCGTAAACTGCAGAAATGAAGACTTAAAATTTCAAACCCTGAATGGGCCAAGCAAGAGAAAACACCAGCACAGGAGAAGGAAGCATCTTGCATTTAATCTGATA
Source organism: Sinosuthora webbiana (assembly GCA_013397395.1). Classification (NCBI taxonomy): domain Eukaryota; kingdom Metazoa; phylum Chordata; class Aves; order Passeriformes; family Sylviidae; genus Sinosuthora; species Sinosuthora webbiana. The sequence continues at coordinate 19,105 of VXBN01004501.1, forward strand.
AAACTGTTGAAAATGGAAGAAAATTGCAGTCACTTTCCCTAGAGCAGTAATGTAATGCTTTTCAGGAATTGGCCTGTCATCTCTAACAAGCCAATGTTATTTCTAACTGAAATACACATTAAAATCCACAGATTGATATTAATGAAATAGGGAGAAAGAAGATAATTCATAATCAATCACTCTTTTCCAAATTGGTGAAACTGAATTGGTCATGAGATGGTATGAGTATTTAGAGTTAAGGGTAGCCCTGATAGGGTATTACTGAGATTCTTGTTTGTATGAGTCACACACAGGGTATGCAAACAAATGTCCTTTCAGCCCCACAGCCAGAGCTCTTGTTCACCTTCCCCACTGAAGTGACAGCAGCATGGCAGATGAGTGTTAACCAAGTTGAAAAGTGTGCTGATACAGCTCTGTCACTCTGGTTTCTCATCTTCTCACCTCCTTAGCCTGCTCCATACTCCAGCAGCCAGAGAAAAAGTGTGGAGTAAACCAAATAATTGATATTAATTGACAATTAACAGTATAGAAATGGTTGGATTTCTTCAACTTATGTATCATGAAAGATGGCTGTACTCATTACTGTATAAATAAATTGCCAAGGAGAAACTTGAGCTTCTTCTTAGCAGAACTTGTAACATAAAACTGGTTGAACCAATTTTGGATCTATCATGGAAATTCTTATGTTTACACAGATATAGTAACAAAAATAACCCTTCAGACATCCATTTGTAATGCCAAACTCTATGAAAACTTCAAGAGTTCCCTGTTTGATGTTGAAAAAATCTGCTCAATTTCCTAAAATTGTGTCTTATTACTTGAAGGTATTTGATTTAGAAAAGATGACATCTCCCTACCCAACTTTTTCATGATGACCTTCTCTTTCCATTCAGATGTCTACCAAAGCACTGAGAAAAGCACAAAAATAAATCATTGTCTCTCATATCAGGCTTTCACCTATCAACATTGACACAAAATTACCTAGTTTCTCGTAAATCCCTGTGACCTGTATGCTGGCATTTAAAATGCTGAAAATCACAAGCCAAGATACCAGATATCATCAAAAGTGCTATGTTTAAGAACTACTCAGATGACCCTCTGTCATCTAATGCCATGGGAATATGATTTTACCTGATGTTTCTTATTGCATCCTCTTCAGTCCAAAATATCATCCAGATTTTACTTTCACCCTGTCCACATTAGGAGAAATAATTTCTCCTTAACTTTACTGATGTCCGTAATAGCCCGTGGTTTTTAGACTCCAAATTAGTCTTTACAAAAAGTGGGAAAACTTTGGCTGATACAAATGAATTTATGCACCACTCAGGACGGCAGTTGTCAAACTGTGAAACTGTACACAACCTCTTGAAGGTTTTGTCTGAAATTTCTTAATCCCCAGGCAATAGGAAGCACAATTAAAATTCCAGCCTAGATAATTTGGACTATATAGAGTTTTATCCTTTCTCTTTATTTTAATGAAGAGTTATAATTAGGAGGATATTGCAGTAGAAAAACAGGTTTTACTGGTCCCATTTCTATCTGCTTAATTAGGAAAGCCAGCAATAATATTTTTAAAATACTACTCTTAAATAAGACATGATTATACCTTTCAGTTAAGTGTAAGGTTTACTGGAAATTTTGAAGCAATTAGTCATTTAATATTGTGATAGAATTTCAAATCAATAGTTGAAATGTCACTAGCAAATAAAGAAAGACATTTGGAAGAGATACAGGAGTTGTCAGATAAATGTCAATCTATGGTATTGTAAACATTAAATATGCCCAAAAATGAATGCAGTGATTACTTCAGGATTGACAGGTAGGAAGGACTGTTGAATATACTCATGGCAAACATTATTATATTAGCATTTATTCAGACAACATTGCTGCTTGAACTGAACCCTGAAGTAACTCCAAACCAACCTCACTCATATACATTCCATATGTCACTGATCAACAAGTACAATGTACATAACTGATCAACAAGTACAATGTACATAACCATATATTCCAATCAGGAGAAATGCCCAAAAGAGTTGAAATGGAAAGGTAAGTAACCTCACAACTAGTGATAGAGAATTCAGGGTAATTTATTGTACCCGCATCATATGGTGGGATTTATTGGCAAATTTATTATGAGTATGTCCTATACAGAGCAGAGTGTTATTTTTTTCCTAGCTCACAATCTAACCTACAATTTCTTTCGCAAAAGATAAAGTCAAACACTGGGTGTTTAGGTGATTATTAAAGGTCAGACGTGGGGGAAAAAAATACTTTTCCTGTCAAATGGTAACTATTAATACTTGTTCTTCATCATACTTTTTACAGCTGCACATCTCTTCATCTGATCTCCAAAATAAATATGCTATGAACAGTATGAAAACTTTCTATAGGACTTTAGTAATATTTTCCTCAAGAAATCTGAATCTGAGAACATCTGTTATTGTGCCAAAATATTGTTCACTATCAGCTGATTTAGAAGCTGAGAACAAGCCTTTTTCCTGGCCATTCTTATTTATTTTATAGATACCATTATCAACAATGTTTCTACAGTATTCTAAACATCATGAACTTTGGGTTTCATGGAAAAGGTGCAGGTGAAACCTTAACAATAAGTGTACAACTTAGGATAGAGATCATTATTTTTCTATACATCCTACATATAATTTAATTGATATAGTTCAGTTTTGTTATGAAACAGCCATATCCCAGCCTTCTGTTAACAGAACTGTTTGGCAACTGACTGGATTTTCCCATATATATTTCTTTGTATATGAGTTGGTCCCGGTAATATGATGTCTCTAATTATTGTATCAGAGCATCTCATACAACTATAATCTAACACAGGGAATATTGCTGCAGTAAAATAAGTATATGATAGAGTGGGGAATACATGTGATATTAAAACAGAAACATAGTTAAAATTGTGGGGATATGTGGAAGCACTGTTTCTTTGATGACCAGTCTATAGTTCACCAAATACTGTAGTGTCAGCTTTGGTGAAAGGTCTGTCGAGATGATTCTAAGTTGCTTTCTTGCTTGCTGACTTTTCAGGATATGAGACTGTTCTATGACCCATGCAGCACCCCTGTGAAAATGGGCTAAAATCATGTTGTCTCTTCTGGGGTTTTCCGTAGGAAATTCATACCACTTCCTCCTGTAAGTAGAGGCTATGGGGTCAAACTCATACACTGTGAGTTTTATTTGCAGCTGGTAAGAATAGCCCCAGATTGAATTACAAGAACCAAAATTTAACCCCTGTTTGAATCATGAAAGAGTACTTTGAGTTCTGATTTATGTAGGAAATACTGCACCTAACTACTTTTGGTAATTTAGATTGTTTGACAGATATCTCTACCCCCACACACATATAACTGCTTTTGTTTATCTGCTGATTTAAAAGAGAGGTCAAATGTTCAGTCTCTCCTTGGAAGGAAATGTGAATTGTTTATGCTTCAGAGGAGGAATTGGGGGTTGTCTACACATTCTCATTGCTCCATTTGATTCACTGAGGAGAAGTGGTTTTGACTCAGGCAGCAGAAGCACCCGGCTGAAGCACAGAAAAAAAATCAATTCTCTGGAGGGCAAATTCATGCAAAAGCAACATAAAAGGATGAACTGTTTGTGTGAGAGGAATGAATATTCACATGCAAATGAAATCCCTGAAATTTATGAAGCAGTCCCATTCTTAAATGACTCACTCTGGAATAATCACATGAAGGTTCAGGTCTAGTTTATTCTGCCACAGGGAGTTTTGAGAACGTTCTTTACCCCTGAATTTTTTATGACTAAAAAGTCTGAGGAAAAAGAGGGGTATTGGGATCACCTATACATGAAAACATGTTTTGCTCCAGAATTAGGAGTTTTTTGCAATAAATCTCAAGGTTATGTTAAATATTTTGCACCTGCATATCAAAAAAAAATTCTTTTAAGTCCTTCTAACATGTATTAGTCTTAAGTCAGTAGAGGATGTAGATCAATAGTCAAGGGAAATCACAAAGCCTTTTTCAAGGACTTTTCAAAAAGTTTTCTCTGGAGCTTTGGACTAATTTCAAAATAGCTTTCTGCACTAAAAGAAGAGGGTATTTTCTTAAAAATGAAAAAAAGAAATTAAGTGTAAGGGATGCACCATGTTGAAAAATATGTTTTATTTGTAGAATCCTGTGTTTTGATTTTTATTCTTCTTTTTTTTTTTTTCAGTTTAAGTCTACTAACTTAACAATTAAAGAGGGTGGACTCTTGTACTTTCAAAGACAAATGGGATTAGATTATAGTGGTGCCTTTCATCTATAGAGCAGTTAGCTGGAGGGCAGCACAAAGTGTTTAGTCTAAAAATGAGTTTAAATGTCTTTATCTAAAATATATACATTTCTAAGTGGACTTTTCTGCTTTATTTCCACTAAAAAATATTCTCTTTTTATAAGGATCTTTATGAATCTGCCTAATCATAAAAGGAGCACATTTCTCTCCCTTTACAAGGAACTTTATAACTTTTAACCGATAAGGAAGTAAGTGATTACTTTGAAGCAGCTAGTTTAACCATTAAAATTAAATTTTAAGGTCCCAGTCCAGCATCTACTGAATGTAATGCAATTTGGAAATTGTCTTCAGACCAGAGAGACACAAGCTGAGAAACTTAAAAGGCTCGTTCCTTCCATATTAGGAGTTTGCATCTCTTTCGCAGAGTTAAAAGCTGGAGATGATAAAATCAGATTGTTTGACCTCCTGGAAAACTCACCACTGAAAGCTGTCCATTAACATAGGCCTTTTGCAGCAGGCTACCTCATCAGACATTCATATTATTGGAGCAGAAGAGATCATTTCCTTCTGCATTCAGGTTCCAAATGAGGTACAGATATGAAATGTAAGGTACAGATATGAAATTGGTAGTGAATGGCTCGAACTAAAGAACTCTCTAACTCAGAACTCAGAACTAATTAAGTGGTAAGCAGGGAGTCTCCTGATCCTAAAACTTGCTTTATTCTACCCAGTCCTCCATGCAAGCTTTTAATAATAATTCTGTAATTCCTGTCCCTCCAGTTGTAACAGGTGGGCAGCTATATATTTTTGTGCATAAAGGTTGTATCTCTCCTACTCTTTTATTTCTTATGTGGAATGCATGTATACTTCACTAATAACTGTTCATGTCCTCAATATATTCATTATTTTAATGAGTAAGATATAAATTCCAGATGATGATGTAAATCTACACAGGTATGGCCAAAAATGGAAGGAACTTCCCAGTTTACCTCCAGAAAAATTAAGCAGGCTTTTTCAATAATTCCTGGAAGCACCATTTACCAAAACAAATAACATCTTGCTTTGTTTTCTTTAATTTCCACAGAGCCAGGTCTGGAGTCTCTTGGATTCCTCCTGGAGGAATCTGCTCCTACAGCAAATATGGAAAAAACTTTCAAGAAAATCTGGAGCCTGCAGTTCTTCACAGTGAGACAGATCAGTCTTGATAAGCCGAGGAATAAGAAGGATGATTATCCCTTCTTCTATTCACATATAACTTTAAATACTCACAGTTGGAACATGCTTGAATGTGTTTCTCACCAGGAAGTGAGTCATCTTCACTGTTTTCCACTAACCATTACCCATTGCATAAATCAGGATGATCACACTGCTAGTGGATGTGGCTGAACATGGTAGTTAACCAGTTTTCACCTCAAGGATGTGTTTGGGTCTGCTCTTGAAAAGTAGTGCATGCTCACTGAAATATACAAAAGCACACACAGCCTACGGCAATGGACAGGGTGATAGTATAGGGTTAAAATTATTTCTAAGGTAGAGCAAGGCTGGGAAGGGGCAAACACCTGTGTTACTGCAGCTAGGACATTATGCTCATGCTATTGTTTTAACCAAATCAAGTATAACTTTGCCTAGGTAACGAATCAAGGGGGGCAGGGGATAAGCATGATCTTAGTGGAACACAGAGGCCTTGGAAATAAGATTAGATGTCCTCTACTTAGGTCGGGTGAAACTGTACCTAATCATTATATGATAGATGACATGATTG
>VXBN01004501.1:30322-49891 GCA_013397395.1 Sinosuthora webbiana
CCCTTTTAACCCAAACCATTCTGTGATTCTATGACTCAGCAACAGCACTTCTAAGAACTCCATAGAAAAAAAACTTTGATTTACTTGGGTAAAAGAGCAAATAAAAGAATAACAATATATTGTAGTTCTTGTTTCAGGACTTGAGGTAAAATTTTCACTAAACTGAAGGTCTCACTCCAGGACTATTTTTTCATTTTAAGTCAGACAATCACTGAGTGAAAATTCCACAAATCATCCCACGAGGAGACATTGGTAAAGTCTTACTTCTTTTATTTCTTAATTAAACTTCCCCTAGGGAATTATCTAAACTCTGCCATTTCTCCTTGTACTTCCAGCTGAATTAACTTTATGTTCCCTTTTAAAAAGCATGTACAAGACAGGAGGAAACTTTCTCTACCCTTCTTCTAACCTGATGGAGAATTCGGAGTAAGGGATTTTTCTTTTTCTTTTTCAAAAGGATATGTGTTTGAACTCCAGCAACCTAATATTAAAAGTACATCCTCGATACATGTTCTGGCCCGAGGTCACTACTGGAAAGGTGAGAACCACATCTCCTCTAGCAATCATTATTCTAAATAAATAAATTCTTTACAGTTGAAAAATCATGGGAGTTCTGGATCCTCAGCAGATAGAGGAATTACTTCAAACCTCTTGGCAGGTACCTGGAACTTGGAAAACTGGTGGAATTACAAGTTTTCATATTAGCTATCATAATTGCATATTCCATTTCAGCACGTAGGGAAACAAGTCTGAGGTTCCTGGTTCATTCTGTGGATTTTAGCGGAGGTTAATAAAGGTCAGGTCACTGACTAAGTTCACTCTGTGTATCAAAAGCCACACACAACTTTCCTCCCATTCTCAAACATATTACCTTTAAAAAACTGACCTTTAAAAAGTGCCAGTTTTGAAATTGACACCTCTAAGCATCTCTTTCTTAAAGATGCAGCTGTTTTAGTGTGGGTAATTCTCCTCATACAAGAATTGTTTAGGAGTCTAAAGTTTGGTAAATGTCTTGTGTCAATGGACTCCACTGTTTGTTTTGTCTTTCTCTTAATTTCTGTACTTTTCATTGCTAAAAAAATAAAGACAGGTCTTTATAACATAACACAAGACAAACAAAAAAAAACCCCAAAAATCCCCAAACAAAACCAACCAAAACCAAAACCAAAAAAGACCCAAAAGGTCTTTTCAAAATCTTTTCAAAGTGTTAAAAAGGGATATTTTTCTCATTTTTCTCCATGCTCTACTCTCACCCCAAAGTCTGTATTATTGATAATTACTTGTTCTCCTATTTAGTTGCTATTGCTCAGTATATAACACAATAACTGTGTCATTGTCTATATATATATAACACAAAATATATAAAAGCATATACATACAGATATATGTTTATGTTATATACAAAGTATATAACCTAAAATACTGGTTTGCAACATCCAGATCAGAAATTATACATTATTTTTTCATTAACATTTCTACTAACAGCTTATTCCTAGTTTTAAGAGTGTTTTCTAATTACGAGCATGAAACAAAACTCCTCATATAGAACTTTGACACTCCAAGATCACATATAATTCAAAATTTATTAAAAAAAATTCTTGGCTTTTTAGTTACATGTATAAAGCCTCTTTAAAAAATTATTTATTTACTGCTCTATAAAAAAGATTGTATTTTTTGTTTATGCAAAGAAGCAGGTTGTTTCTTTCCTGTCTGACTTGCCTTAACGGTTAACCAAACCATTCTGTCTCTTGAATCCTCTCAAGGGTTACTTCAATAAACAATGTATCTAGTACAGGAAATATTCAGCTTGTGTTTTATAGTGCTTCTGGGTAGGATATTAAAATTCTCATACACCAAATGGTCCTTATATTGCACACCTTCTATAAATAATATTTGTAAAAACAAGATATGCTGATAGCACTGAGTGAAAATACTTATGATTTTAACCAAAATCAAAGTGTTTCTAAAATGCTTCACAGATAAGCTGCATAGTCTGAACTAGGTACTTTAACAAACTCTACAGGATGGAAAGTGTGACAGGAAAAAAAAATTGCTATGGGTGCCAAATATATGTCTTCATTAGTTCAAAAGAAAATATGTTTAGTTTTAGTTCTGGCTACCTTGTGATAGGTATAAAGTGAATACTGGTACAGCATCCAGACTAGAAAACTAGTGTGAGCCCATGTGTAGCTGAAGAACCATTAAAATATTCTCACTTAAAGTGAATGACTCTTGTTCCCCTGTGAATTTCAGTTGCATCTTCTGAACTTGCTGAATAAATCTACTAACCACTCAAACAAAATTGAGTTATATTGCTAAGAGAGTTGAGTATGAATAACAGATAATACCCACAGAAAAATTAAATGTTTTGTTCCAATTAAAAGCAGAAAACATGCCTGGAAGTAGCTGAATACAAGTAGAGAACTCCGTAGGTTTTCTTTTCTTTTTCCTTTCAAAAATATGTACACACAAAGCCATAAATATAAACACTAACAATTTTTTTTTCTTTCCTGCTACTCTATTAATTCTATTAGAAAACAGATATNNNNTTATTTTTGTTGAAACTAGCTCCTAAAAGCCAACTACAACCCTCGAGCAGCCACTAAACCCTCAGATTCTACTCTGGAAGTATTTGTGTAATAGGAAAATGTAGCATCCCACCTAACTCTTTTGTCATGTTATATTGTCAAACTAGGAAAAACAGCTCATTGTTCTAATATCATTCAATGAGATATTCTCAATTTTCTTGGGTTTGCTTGTCCCAAATTTGTTTCTTTTCTTTAATCGTAAGTTTTATCATCCAGTGAAGAAATTAATCAGTTATGAATATCTTACAATGCAACACAATGCTTTTTGAAACACTGAAGGATGAAAATTACCTAAAAACAAGCTACTGCTAAGGAATCTGCTGCTGCTAAGTAGTTATGCATTACAAAACACTTGTCTTCCACATTTATTTTTCCCTCATGAATGACTGCAAAATGGTAAAGAAATTAGCATAATGTATATCAGTGATTTTCTACTGTGGTTGGTGAAAAAATACTTCCCACAATTTTTTTTTTTTTTCATTTTTAAATAACTACAAATTTATTACCTATATCAGTTATATAAATGTCTGGCCAGGGAAGGAAGTATGCTGTATGCTCAGTACTTATTTGAAATAACAGCTTCTTTTCTGTCTAGACTGAAATGGGCTCAACATGTCCTCCTTAGTTTTTAAGGCTGGTTTGATTATTTTTTGATTCTTGACATAATATTCCTAAAACTTGGCCAGACAGAGCTTTAGAAAAGAGCATAGGATTTCCAAGAGTTAACTGAGTGAACTTGGTTAGTCTCTTGGTCAAACAGATTCATTTGATTTGTCTGTTTCAGTGACCTTTTGACTTACAGTCATCTGCATTCTGCTCATGCTTTATTTCATTTTCTTTTACTGGAGAGCACTTTGGAATGTTTGTCATGAAAAGAGCTACATAAATATTAATGTATTGATAGTGTTTTGGCTTTTTGAGCCTATTTTTCATTTCACGGGTTTTAAGAACTACAAAATTTACTGACTATACAGAAAATATAGTATAACGGACTTTCCGAAATGCCCTGAATGAGATAAAATACATGAATTATTAATCCCATGGATATCAGGGTTCTCTTGCCTATACATGAAATCTTCTGTGCCAATCCAAGATTTTTTTCTACTGTGCAATGTTTGTGATGAAATGCACTTTATGCCTCTTGTCTGTAATAAGAAAATGTTCATAATTACATCAAAAAATAGTTATATGAATTTTATATGCACAGTGTACTCATCAGGATGCACTTTGTACCTCCAAAAACTGCAGGGAACATGCAGGGAGACATTCATGTGGAACTGTGTGTCCTACAGGTAGTGTTGGCAGGGATCCACCAACATAGAAAAGCAGAAGCAAATTCAGATTCTGAATGAGACTATGTGATTGTGCTGTGGGAATGTCTTGACTCAGTTTATTTCCCCCTCTGTTTTTTTTTGGTTTTGGTTTTGGTTTTGGTTTTTTTCCATTACCTGCTGATTCCCTGTCTTCCTTTTGGTGTTTGTTTGTTTGTTTGTTTGTTTGGTAGGTATTCTGCCATCTGGGCTAAACAGCTAAGTTATAAGCTGTGAGTCTCATTTATCACACTATGGGAGGGAAGCTGTCAGAATCTGTAAATCTGCAGCAGAACACCTAATACAGACTAATGAAAACAAATGGACCTCAAGGTAAAGGCTACTAGCAAATTTTAACCCATTCACCTGGTTTTATAATCATGAATGTTGAATCTCCCAGGATCTTATAGCTTTTATAAGGCAGTGACCAAATTCAATTGAACCAGATGGAGAATGCATTGGGCTGGACTCTTCTTACTTCTGATTTGTATAGGTTGTCAAGTTAGTATGAACTGTGATAATTTTTCCTGTTAAAAACAGAACTCTGAATATTAACGTTCCATGTTTAAGAGAGGAAGGTGGTGGATAACTTTCTTTTTTCCACTCATTCAGCTGCAGTCAATCATATCTGTGTTCTCACAGCTCAGTGTCCCTTGTTTCTTCATCTCTGCTCACTGTCCTACTGCATCATGGAACATTCTTCATTTTTACCTTAAAAGCTCTGGTATCCCTCCCCTGTATTTTTTTGACTGACTAAGGTATAACAAACGTAGCATCCTCATGAATGCTTCTGCAGATGCAGAAAACAGAACAGTACTTGATATTCTTCCCATCTTCAATAAAAAACATAGGTAATTATTACTGATAATTCTTGCTGAATACCAACCCTTAACTAGGAGAAATTTGTGTCATCTAGTACAAAGTCTTTATTTGAGGACACTGCATCTGTACACAATCCATCCATCCATCTGAACCTGCATTATATCATCTATCACCACAGTCTGAATATATTGACCTTCAGAACACAGAGCAAGATTCATCTACTAACTCGAGTGATTGCCAAAGTTATACAGGGATGCGTATGATCACAAGTATCTATATTTGAATGTCTAACAATTCTCTCAGAATCTGTTGGGTGAGTGCATTTTAAAAACCAATCAATAAATTAATATCTCAGGCTCACTTCAAGGGCAGAATGCTTACCTCCCTCCGAGTCATCGTTATGACAATATTGCATATAACCTCAGGCAAAGAGCAAAAAGTAGTACAGCAGTGTGGGAAACCTGAGAACAATAGCTGTACAAATTTTATTTTACATTCTGATAGATTCTGACGTGATTTCTAGGTTAATTTCCTTTATTTTCCCAATTAAAGGTAAAAGACAAGTCTCTTAAAATACTCTGGATCTGTGCAATGGTACTGAAGTTCATTCCTGGAAATCCCCATTTAAAGAAAGTATTTTAACTTTTTACTGTGAAGTAATTTTCAGGGAATGCATTTTATTTTATTTGCTGTTCCATTTTATTTTAACTGAAAAATAGTGTAAGAAAGTCTGTAAAACTGAAAGAATCTTCAGGTAATTTGCATACATAAACAATGTTTCTAATTTAAGCTTGGGCAGAATTACAAAGCTGGGTGTGAAAATTAACTTTATTTTGCATTTTTCCACTATTATGCAGTTTTGGCTTTTTTCACACCCAAAGCCGGAAGGCAGTTGCAATCTGGTTTTCAAAGCTTCCTCTCACCACAACAGGAATTTTATTCCTTCTAACAGAAAAAAAAATAGGCAGCTATATAAGTTGTTGAACCAATAATTAAAGAAGGAAAAACAACCCAGACCTCAAACTACTCAGCCTTAAGATACAGATGTTTTGACTACATGTAGAGCATGTGCAAGGGGTTACAGCTGGTGATCATTAGNCAAGTACCTGGCTTAAAGAATTTGTAGGTGGGTTTTTTTTTTTTTTTTGTTTTTTTTTTGTAGTTTTTTTTTTTTTTTTTTTTTTGTATGAAAAGTATAAGAATCACTACCTTTCACTCTGACTCATTCATTCCAAAGCAGACCAGAAATATGAAGAAAGCATTGATAGCTGGCCATAAAACAAGTGTGTTTTTAGCAATCTCACACAGGCCACAAACCCTTAGTCCAGATTCTGAAGTGATTTATAGGTTAATTTCCTTTATTTTCCCAATTAAAGGTAAAAGACAAGTCTCTTAAAATACCCTGGATCTGTGCAATGGTACTGAAGCTCATTCCTGGAAATCCCCATTTAAAGAAAGTATTTTGACTTTTTACTGTGAAGTAATTTTCGGGGAATGCATGTTGGTTTCTTTTTTATGTCTTTTGTCAGCATTCAGAAAATTCATAATGTCTTCTGAAGCTGATTAACACAGGACTTCACTGAGTAAATGAGATTACCTCTATATCTCTCATTTTTCTGCTAAATTTTTATGAACTTCCTAATTGATATTACTACCAATATTTTATGGAAGTTAGTTGTTAAGTTATGGTGACATTTTTATTCTTTCCCCTTGAACATTCCCTAAGAATATAGTTCAAACTATTGCATTAGTATGTCAGTGACATGCTTGCACAATTTCCTCCCATTATTAATTTCCTCCCATTTCCCCAAGACTTTGAAAGCTCCAGTATGCTCACTACCTGAACTGGCAGAACAGTCCATGCAGCTCTTTTTCTCAAAATCAACCTATTGTTTCTTATGTTTTGGAAAAAGATAAAGAATAATTCCACATATTAGAAATTAAAATGTTTCATTGTCAGCTAAAGAAATGTATACACTGATAATAAATATGCATCACCAATGAGATGACACTTTAAAAAAAAGAAGTGAAGTGACTTTTAACAGTACTGATACTAGAAGCAATTAGTAAAGCACTGGCTAGGCCTTAGATACAAAAGTTTACAGAATTCAGTAGAGTGAAAGGTCACTTCAATTTATTTTGTGTGCAAGTGGAGATTCATGATATGAATGGAGATTGTCCTACAAATTGAGATAAAACAAGCATAGTGTGTTGCAGACTACTAAAGCACAGACCAAAAGAATATGAACATTGGCACATCGGAAACATGTGAATAAAAGGATATTTAAGCCAAATCATGCAGCTGGAATGAGATCTAATGGGTTTAAAATTATTATGAACATGTTTTGGCAGGGAACTTGCAGGTTTTGAACCATGATAGCCATAAAGTCTAGAAAGCTTTGAAACAAGGGCAATTGCAGTGAAGTGGGAAATTGATGAAGTTCATCAGGGGATCCTTGTGGGGGTACCCCTGCATGGCACAGGAGGCAGATGACCTCCACTCCCTGGGACATCTTCTGAGGTCTTGTGATCCCTCATCACTCTTGTGCAGATGTAGTAGGGGAAGGAAGAAGGGGAAGGAAGAAGGGGAAGGGGAAAGGAAAGGGTAAAGAGAAGGGAAAGGAAGAAGGGGAAGGGGAAAGGAAAGGGGAAAGGAAAGAGGGAGGAAGAAGGGGAGGGGGAAGGGGAGGAGAGAGGAGGAGAGAAGAGGTAGGGAAGGAAGGGGAGGAGAGGGTACATTGTGTGTATTACAGGAGCAGAAGCTCTGTTTGCAGCTTTAGGAAATTTTCAGACAGATTTCAAAATATACTTGCAGGATGATTAATATTATCAGGATACCTATGAGGAACTTATGCTCCCTCTGCAATCTGTTTCATCCTAATTTCTAATTCAAGAGGGTCTGAAGTTCCTTACGTGATCAAAATTCTGATGCCCTTCTTAATTTTGTCAAAATTACATTACACTGGTTAAACAGCTATATTTTTTCTTCTGGTAAAAATAAAAGAAAGAATTTAAACTTCAGTGTGATATGCTTGTGTTCAAGAACTTGAAAATATAGTTTTCTCCCAATAGTTTCCCTTGCAATGTCAGATTAAACAGGTGGTATGTAAATGCATTTGGACTTCATATAATTTTGCTGTGTTCAGTTAGTACACCTATGTAAATTTACAAAACATCACTAAACAGGACACACCAAGGTTTTATTAAGGGTGCCATTGATGAACAGTCTTTCATATTCTTGTGTGGTGTCAGTGATTAACAGCTTACAAACACTTGACAGCAATGCACAACATCCTAAAAAATGACGCCTGCAGTATCTGAAAAGAAGGAAGTTTTATTTGGGAGACTGTTTCTCTAAGCTCCTTTTGTTATTTTGTGTTAAAATATTTAAAAAATGGTGAAGCGTGATTTCTTGCCACGTTCAGATCCTTGCTTCCTTGCCACATGGTGATGTTGACTCCTTGCTCTACTGCCCATTCTGGCTTTCTTTTCTCTACTGTCTTTAGGTCTGTTACAGAAGCACTAGATCCAGCAAAGTTGACTTCAGTCTCCTCTACATTTATTAATCATCTTACTGATAAGCCTTGTTAATGAAGAAAGAATAGCAAGACTTCATGTAATGTTAAAATGTGTTTTAATTTTTAGTCTTTTCTTGATAGTTTGATATGCATTATTATTCTAAATAAATAAAGTCTTCGCTTTCTGATCTTCATCACAAATATTGAACTGTACAACAATTTCAACCTCACTGGGACTGCTAAAGGGCAGCATTTGGTTGTGGGAGATACGACTTTGGGGCAGGAGGGGAGTGAGAGAAAATAACAGGAAAAAGAAAATAAACTGGGAAATAAAAGTATGGGAGAAATATAATTAGTAGCTGAAAGACAGAGGAGGCTGCACCTCTCTTATGAGAAAAAGTTGAGGGAATTGGGATTGTTCAGTCTGGAGAAGAGAAGGCTTTGGGGTGACCCAATTTCAGCCTTCTAGTGGCTGAAAAGGAGCCACAAGAAAGCTGGAGAGGGATGCTTGGCAAGACCATGTAGTGACAAGGGGGAATAGATTCAAACTGAAAGATGGGAGGGCTAGATTTGATATTAGGAAAAAACTCTTTACTGTGAGACAGTTGAAAGACTGAAACAGGCTAGCTAGAGAAGCTGTGGATGCTCCATCCCTGGAAGTGTTCAAGACCAGGCTGCTCCATTCACCTTGCCTTGCGAAAGGTGGCCCTCTCCAAGCAGGGTGGTTGGAACTAGATTTTTAACATTCTTTCCAACTCATACCACTCTATGATTCCATGATTTTATGAAATGAAATAGGATTGCAAAGGTATGACCAAGATAAAAAAGAAAACGAAGCAGGGGAGAAAATCCATGGACAGAGATTGGAAACTGTACTGGTGATCAAAGGTAGCAAAAGCCCATGGGTTGTACACAGTGGTGTACTTACTTTTTCTTATCTGTCCTTGATCGCTTATTATGACAACTACTTTGTAGAAAAAAACTGGAAAAAAATGGGATCTCCCATTATTTCATTTACGTACATGAATTCTGCCAAACTCCTGTTATCGGGCACCTATGGGCAGAAAATGCAAAAGTGCTTTAATACAGCTTTTGCTTTCCTTTGAGTTGACTCAGAGAGGAATAATTGTTCTGAGAATGAAGCTTTGCCTGAAATGTCATATTTTTCTGAGAACACTTTGCTCTGAATTCTTTCAGGCATCTGTGAACAGCCTGCACCATACGCAGCAACACTTTTGCCTTTCTTTTAAAAGTGCTACTTTTTAAAAAAATATTAGATCATTAACTTATTATTGCAGGGTAGGCTTGTTACTGTGAGATCTGATTTGGTTTTCTCAACAGCCATTACTTAGGAAAGTGCCTACAGCTTGGGAGTTTTCAATACATTAGAAAAGGCCCTTCAGAATTTCAAGATGACATATTACTTTTGGTGTCAACTTATTTTCCCGGTGTGTAAGAGAAGAACAGAGGGACTGAGGGTCTACCCAAAGAGAATAATATGCCAGCAGCATATTGTGTGGATATTTGAGTCTACAGTGATGAGAGCTAGATAATCATCAAGTTCCTTGTACAGAAAAGTATAGGATGCTATCTTTTTAAACACTTGCTTTTGCCTATCAGAATACTTATTGTCTCTGAAGTGTAATAAACAGCTCACCAGAGGTTTGTTTCATTGAGGCTACCAACATTGAACTTGTTGTTGACTATAGAAACAGGTTTTCACTTCAGTCTCTATATATTATTGCAGCACCAGTGAATGGTTAGACCATTTTTTCAGGGAAGTGTTCCTTTTATGTGAACTTATAGTGCACGTAGTGTTCAAGTGCTATTGTTTTTGAAATCTGAGTGTGGTGGAGAGTTATGGGGGCTCCGGTGGAGAGTCTCTGAAGACAGTTCCTGATGAGAGTTCTGAGTTTTGGGGATTTTCATTAAATACTCTAAGAAACCTCTTGCCATTAGCTCTGCTTCAGTCTACTTGAAAATACTAGACTATGTGGGAATCTCAGTGAACAGTAAAATCTGTTCTGCTTTTTGGGTAGAACCTTTTGTAATGCACTGTCTGGAAAGACGGGGCAAAACTGTAACGGTAGTGTCTACTCTTGGTTGAGCTGGACCACACAAAGCATTCCTGATATGGCATAAATTCTTTCAGGATGGAGGCCAAGGCAATTACATGGTGTAATTTTGCCTTTCAAGAACTATTCTCTGTTCTAACAAAAATGTCAATAAAGTTTGTTTTCTTTCAAAACAACTTTATCTTAGAGGATGTACAGAGTTCAGTGTTGGTAGCTGTGACATAGTGGACCCTGCAGAGCTCTGCAGCCTTTGATTCTCCTAAAATCACTGTGTGACAGATGCTTTTTAAAGAAGCAAAGTGACTGTGTCACTCAGGACTCTGAAGTTGGTTCCAGGAGTAGTTAGTTAAGACAATCAGCCAGTGAAATAGCCCTCATCCAAGATCTGTTCTCATTCAACTGCTGACTGCTATTTAAGATGATCCTGTCTACTGAATTCCTTCTGGAACTCTCAAGCGATATTGAAATATCAAATGTTTTTCTGTGCTGGTGAATGACTATGGAGCATGGAGTGGAATTTTTCCATATTGATATATGTTCAGCTTTTTATTCAATTTCTTTGAAAAAGCCATATTTCTAAACATCATGTGAAGAATTTTAGGTAAATGTTTCCCATTAGATATAACTGATCATATTATGAGTAGCCTGACCAAATTTTTACGGTTCTTGACTTTGCCTTTAGAAATTCTTTATAGTAAAAGCCCTTAAAGTAAGGCCAATTGAACTAGATTGGCAATTTTATTTTTAGCAAAGCAATTGGGATAATAAACATTTTAATAACAGAGGTATAGACCTCTCTGCACTATAATCGTTCTAAGCAACATAGTTTCTAACTGCATTTCTTCCACGACCATCTAAGTCATGACTTCCCAGTATTTCCATTTCCCTCTAAATATGTATTTCTCTCAATATGAAGATCTGACAATTTAAACAGATATGCACAATTCCACACTAGTGGGGAAAGACTTGTGCTTCCTCTTGTGCTTAAGGTGACCTTTATTTGACCTCCTCCAATTAAATTAAACTTTCTAATGCATAATAATGTATCATACTGGTATAAGGCTGTGTGTTTAGCAGACATAAGCTGTAATGGCCATAGTGAATTGCCTTGTCCATCTGTACAAGCTGAAGATACAAATCATTGCAGTTAGCTGAGTATCACAGGTAAGATGTATGATGAGAGGCCATGCCAGATATCTGATTGTGCCACAGGCATTAAACTAGCCATCGGATTAAAGAAAAAAAAAAAGAAAAAAGAAAAAAAAAATTATTAGGGAAACAATATAGATAAAATATGTGCTTGCTGGAAATTAAGAAATTAATGTGATGAATTGTATACAGGGCACTACTATGCCATATTACAAATTGTACTTCAAGGTTTTGAAACGGGGAAAATTTATGAAGTGGATAGCAGCTGCTAAACAACTGCAAACTTTTGTAATGTATCTTCCAATAAATCTGCATAACAGTGCAGTAGGGAAATAGATTTTACTGGATGAATTTAATGAATTTCACAAATGCATGTATTCAGACATTCTGTAATACAAAGATATCCCATGCTGTCTGAAGACAGTGCAAGAGGGAATGTGTTATTTTTTCAATTAAAATAATATGCTTTTACTGTTGTTCTGTTATTTAGCTCACTAGCATCTAATAAGCGTACACAGTACTCCCAGTGCACCTTATCTTGTTATATTCTGGTTTTTCTCTTCTGCTTCAGTTTATTTAAACAAAATTTCTTCAGCTTGATTTTGTGCCTGTCCACCCATAACACAATGATACAGCAAACAAAGCACTATGAAAGAATGTAATTTTGTGCAGGTATATGTGTCTGGGGATTTTTTAAGCCTCATCTTCACACAGGCTGTTTTTAAATTTTCTACTAGAATAGCCCATGTTTATGAGACATGAATGAAAATTAAGAGTGTGTGCACGTGCAGTCATGGCATTTGGTCAATATATTTTGTTGCTTGAATGATGATGATTTGATGCTCTTCAACAGTGTTGAATGACTTCAAACTCCATTGTATTTAGTTTTTCATGTGCTCTGGTCCTACAACCCTGACATACTCAGACTCGTCTTTGCAAACATGTAATGCTTTGGAAGGTTCATAACCCTAGCTGTAAAGATTAGGGCGAAAAATACTGGGGGGATAGGAACTCAAAAACAAACTGGGACCCAGTTTTAAAATCACAAACATATGCCTGTGTCAGTCCAGCTTACAGTGAATAAAATGAAGGTCTTTTCTCCTAGCTCCCTCAATTTCTTCCAGTATTTCCTTCTCTAAAGTTAAGTATTTCTGTGAAAAAGGAAAAAGAAGAGAGTAAGGAAAAGAGAGAACACAGCACAAAGAGGATATATCTGAAATGAAGAAAGGAAATTATGTGAAACCAAGGAAAGTGGAAGAATGTTAAAATATGAAGATACAAGTGACGATACAAAACACAAATCATAATATGTATGTTTAAAGTTTTATATATATTTTCTTACTTACATTAACTACTTTTTATGTAATCTCAGTGAAACAGAAGACAATATATAATTTATTGGTATCCTGGAAGCTTTTTTGCAAGTTTGGAAGCATATAAACATGGGTTCTGGGTAACCAAATATTAGAAATGAATACTGGAATTGGGGTTAGTGAGCAGTAGTTACCTATGAAAAGGTTGATGCAGGGCCCATTCAAAAGAAGAGGGAATTGTTCTTAGAAGTACACTAAATTATCTGAAAAACGTGTAGAAAATAATATTGGCCAAGACTCAAGAAACTCAGCTTGTAATTACAGAACTGTTAAGAGACAGGACCTGCTTACCTTGTCACTGTTAAATAAGTCCTCTTGAATTTTCTCATCTTGGGTAACTCAATACCTAATTATGCATACACATTTCTTCAAAAGCAGTCTAACTTTCCTAGTGGCAAGGTCCTATAAACCTGATGTCAATACAATGAAAACAAAGATGTACCCAGCAGTGTAACACTGACCATTCTGTAAATTCAACCATTGGTTTGAAGCAAAATTGTGAAACCATGTTGAAAAGAAGCATCTGTAACTGCTATGAGGATTTTCTCTAACTGAAAATTGTTGTGTTTTTATATCATTAGCATTGAAAGGATGTCTCCAAAGCTCTTTGCAAAGGCATGTGAAGTTTATTGCTTAAAATTCTGTACAGACTCCAAAGACCATCTACTGATTGGATATTTCTTAGCTTTGGCCAATGATGTTAATAATTGTCCCTAAATAATTGGTTTTTTCTCAAACCAGTTCCTTTTTGAATAAGACTCACACAGGTTTGTGAGGTTCAGATTCTGGGCAGAGTATTAAGTCAGAGTGTTGACCTGGAACTGTTCCCCCTGTCTCACTTTTCCTACATGCTGGCCCAGGAAGGGTATTAAGAGCAGGAACCATTACAGACCTTCAGACTGTCTGAAACTGCTCACTTCATGATTATTGTATTCCATTGCAGAATGTGCTGCCTGCAGTGTCTGAAAGAGAAGTGAGAGTTGTTACTCACTGCTAAAGAGTTTCACTATGATTTGTAGCATGAAATCATTATGGAGGTCCCTAAAAGCAGGTAGCAAAGATTTTTGTTAAACAGACAAAGAACGTTGAACAGAATCACCTCCATTTATTATCTTCTTAAAAATTTTTTTCAAAATGCAATTATGCAGATGAGAAGCAGCAATCCCACTGAGTATTTGTTCCAAATTTGATGCATACGCTTACTGGATTGGAGGAGTATTTTAAAAAAATACAGCCCCCTCTCTCCCCACCCTCCACCACAAACACACAAAGCCATGCAGATGAATTCAGGGAATACGAAAGAGCATGAGAAATTCCCATTGGAATCATTCCCATTACATTGCATAAATAAAAGACAAGTTTTGGGGTGTGCTTTCCCTCCTCTATTTTTCAGAGAATGCTAAGTGTGGGGTATGAAGCATTGCTGAGGCAGTCAGCAGCACCTCTTCTTTCCTGATTTCTGCCTTGTTTCCCCTTCATACCCACCAGTTTTCTCTCTCTTCCCTCACTCTTCCACAAAGGATTTCTAGCAGAGAGCAGCTGGTGCCTCATTTTGGCTGCTTGCCCCAGACCCTGGGGGCTTTCACCAGAAATCAATGGCTGCTTATATTCCCCAGCACTGTGTTTTTTATGTGTGGACTGACATGGCCTCAACCATACTGACCCATTCTACTGAGCTATTTCCATTCAGACGTGCCTCTTTACAAACAGCGGAAATTAGTCGAGGGCCAGTGTCAAACTGCTTGTCACATCTTGTTTTCAATCTGTTCAAATCAGGTTTATAGTGTCCTATTCAGAAGCCCAGGCTGCTTTTGAATGTACACAATGCATTTCAGGCACTCCATCAGGCGATAAATGCAGAACTTCACATTGCTATTAAAAAATAATCATAATGATTAGTCTTTTGAATTTTCTGAAGTAACTTATTTGCTCGGAATTTGTTGTCTTAATTGCACTGTGTCACTTGCTCATACGTATTCATCTCCATAAGATGTAAACTCACTCCTGGTTGATCTGTCAGTGTAGCAGTTGGACCATGTGAATAAGTTCTCCCATGGCTTCAGCAGTAATGAATGAAAGAGTAAGTGAATGAATGAATGAATGAATAATCAGAGGACTGCTAGATTGGATGCACTAAATCTGAGTGACTTGTATTCTCTTCAGCTTCCAGGAACTTCTGTCAAATATAGTTTTGTTTTATGTCTCCACCTAATGAGCAACCATACAAGCGTCTCAAAAGAGGCTGAATATGTCTGCAATTACACAAGGCATTATGTGTCACCTCAAGAACAAAAAGAAACTTTTCCAAGGTGCATTTAAACCTTAAAGCTTTGTAGAAAGATATGTTCTTAATGCATTTCAGGACTTTTCTTCTGCAATTTAGCAATATATTTATGGTATAACACTAAGTTATCTAAGCATGGAAGTAACAACCCTTAGAACAGACAATTATTTCAGTTCAACTCATTTGAAAGACCTCTCGCTTGCCAAGGATTTTATCCTTGACAAGTGAAAATGCCTTGGGAGTTTGATGACATTCAGTTGCCAAATAATAAAGCTATTGAAATAACATGCAAATTCATACTATGTGATTTTCCACTAATTTTTAACAATATGCAGAGGTTTAGAGATCCAGATACAACCACAATTCTCTACATGCTCTAAAGCAGCTGCTGTCATGTTCTCAAGTTGTGAGAACTTTCAAAAGGTTACTCTGGGAATACTTATTTGAATCTCAATATGTGTTTATTCAAATGAACAGTCAGCCATAAATTTTCCCTTTTCTTTGAAATGAGAAAAAAAAAATCAAAGGGGGTGTTGAAACCTCAGAGAACTTCACTGCAACAGTGCAAGGGAGATTAACAAAAGCCCCCCAAAGGTTCTGTAGTACACAGCACACAAAACTGCTGAAAACTCCTTGTCGAATTCCAATATTCAGTAACTGTCAGGGTCTTAGGCCTGATTACAAGGAATGAATCTGCCTCTGTGTCAATGCCAATAAGGGGCTTCCTCTGCTAAATGGGCTCCAGCAGTTAACACCAGGAACTGTGTGTTCTTGGATGGAGATCTTGGAGTTCTTTGACTATGAGGACATTAGTAAGGATAGATATTTGTCATAAACTGAATTCTTATTCCCTGCACTTGAGCCTATTCTCTTTGTTTGGGGTATGTAGACACTGCAGGAGTTGCACAGTTCAGCAATCTGTTTTCCTTCTTTCTCTAAAGCCTCTGCTTTTGTGAGTCTGAAAGCTACAGAGGGATTTGTAGGGAAAGATGCCTTCTCCAGCCTTACAGACTGGCAGGATGATCATAAAATATGACTTGGACTATCTGGTGGATTCACTGTAGGCTGGAAAATAGAAATAAATACCACATATCTTAGTGGAGGTGGTATATAATTTCTGAAGTATCTTCTGATATCAGTTATCTTATTTCTCAAGTCTCATGAAACAGTGCTATGATCAAACATTAATCAGTGGTCTGACTTATGTTTTGCAAAGTTTTTCTCATTCTTCCTGCATATGACATTCTGAATTGTGGCCTGAATCCATCAAGTTCAGTCCATTATTTCCAGTTAACTAGATGTAAAATCAAGTTAACATATCACACCTTTCAAATACAAGGAATTTCTTTTTCAGAGCTCCATTTCCTTCTCAGACCCCTCCATTTTAAGCAAAAAAATTTTCATGGCTGCTTAAAAAGTGTTTTTTTTTTATCTTTGAACCTTATAAAATGTCTTTTCTTTCTGAAAAGTCTTCATTTTGTATCGAGAGGAATACATCAATCACTGTGGTTCTGAAGAAAAGTATATGGGAAAGATTTTTAGGATACTATTTCTTAACTGGGCTCTGGAATGTGGAATCCTGAGCTCTCATTCTGAAAGACTGATTTTGGAGATTGAATTTTGCACACCAAAAGCAGCTTTTAAAAGTCCACTTGAAAAGAATATATTTCCCTTTTTTAAGAGTTTATCTTCATTATTTCTTTGCAAAGCCATTGCTTCACTTTTGCCAACTGTTTCCAAAACATAAGGGTGTCTAGATTTTTGTTCCAGGAAAACTCTGATAAAAATATTGGCTCATTCAGTGATTTTTACAAAATCTCTTATAAATATTATTTTTGTTACCAAACTGAAAAAAAAACTAGACAAATTAGGCAAGGTTTTATTTCCCTCCTAGGTAACCTTCAGGAGAAAGCAGAAAGAATTCTGACTGAGAGCAGAGGAGAGGGGTAAGAAGAAAAGAATATTTTGACAGAATAGGAACAAGACCTGAGTGAGACAAAGGACTGAGATGCCTATAACATTATATCATCTCCTCATTTTGACAGAAAGTTTACATAGAAAAATCTTGGAAGAAATGGGGATAGCTGTCTAATACTGCAGGAGATTATTGTTTTTCCTTTTCCTTCTGAATTAAAAATGAAATATGAGGTGAAATATGAGGTGAAAATGAAATATGAGGTGAAATATGATCACAGACTTAGGGCAGAAACTATAGAAAAAGTTGTCTAGAGTTATTTGTTGTTTTTGCAAGAGAAAATAAAATCTAAGTTTGTCTAAGACAAAATTAATGTTTTCAAAATTTTCAGTAGTTCATATGATTGAGAAGGTTATGGATATGTAGTTATTAATTTTCAACACTGAATTCTTTTGCTGACTATTTAAAAATGCTCTTTTTTTGCTCTATACACATCAGAAAATACAGAAAATCCCATTGCCAAACACAGGAAATACAAGATTTTTCCACCATTTTGGCTCTTCTGAACAGCCAATTTATTCTAATTTCAACTCCAAATTCTTCCAGTGGTGCCAAAACTGAATTTTCGCTGCAGGAAGTTTGGATGGATTACTGAGGTTTGAAAGGCACATTAACTTGTTAAGCATTTTTACACCTTCCTTGTATTAAAAGTCCAACCAGAACTTGCTCTGTCTTGAGAGAAGCCAGCTAAATGCATTTATCAGTGTGCAGAGTGTCATACACAGAGAAAGGAACAGCGTGTCCCTTCTTACAAGACAATAACATCTCACACATGGTGAAGGATAAACCCATTCATAATGAATGGGGCCACAGTATGAAATGTTGACTCCTCCTTTTTATGACCTCTGTAATTGCCAGCCAGAGCGTACACAGCTAATAAAATGAGTGAAAAAATGTTTCTTGTATGCATACAAGCAGAGACCTCAGGCATGGGGTGTTTTGATAACCAATAGGTATTCAGGATACCTACTGGGCATATAAAGCATGTGCATAGGAGCTGAGAAAGAACCAGTGTAGAGACCTAAGCTGTGAGTATAGACTGTAAATGAAATGTAAGCAGATCTGTGTGTTGCAGTTCGGAGCAACAATTTGTTCCTGGGAAATACTGCTGTCTAGTGTGTTTTTTACAGCTTACCTGCTTGGTCTTTTTAACATTGTTTTATTATAATCAGAAAAATGAAACTATTTTATCATATTCAGAAACAGTTTAACAGTTCCAGAGGGTACTATATGCACACTTTTACCGCAAACAATACATCAAAAAGATATTTCAAACACAAAAGCAAATTGAGTGATGAGAAGTGTATTAAACCAGAATAATTGGCCCTGAAGATCACAATTTAAAAGTGGATGGCAAATGCCCGTGGGTAAAAACAGCACAGAGCTCTTTCTCTCCACGAAGAACCATCAGCAGCAGTAAGATTTCCAGAACACCGAACAAAAAGCATTTGCATGTTATTTCCTATCTTTGTTTTCAGTAAATAGGAGGTACAAAAACTATAGTGTTATATTTATGATCTCTTAGTAATGAAGGATGTCAAATTACCAGTGTACGCATAGAAGCACTAATTCATCGGTTTTCCAACAACCATTTAAATATGATTTTGGACTAAATTACAGAGCAGTTAATAATATGCCTCAAACAAAATATTACGGCTATAGGCTCTGTTTTATGGCAACCAACCTCTTCCATCCACATGTATGTTATTAAGTGCAACTAACTCTTCTACAGCACCTGGCTTCCAAGAATTGTGAGAGTTTTAGTACATCTGGACTGGACTTTTGAAGAAATTGGGCATATGCTGCATTCTTAAGTATATATTTTGTGATTGGAAGTGCTTTCATCTCAATTAAAGTCTGTATTGACACTGTAATAGGATAGCATATGTGCTGCAGATCTCCATGCTAGAAAGTATGGTTATATTGCAGGGAATATATACATAATATGCTTTATGATTTCACTTTAGTGTAACTTCATTTATAATGCTGAAAACACTTTCCCTGCAACAAAAACCATGTTTTTTAACTCATAAGCATAAGAATTGTCCTTATGCTCAGTTTCTGTATATGTCCTAAAGGCTAAAGATATGTTTCCTATTTCAACCAAATGCTTATAATCTTTAAAAATCATCTGCTTGTATTCAGACTAGTTGTCTTTTTTTTTTTTTTNACACTTTTAATTCATTATGAAGGTTATTACAAAGTCAAATACTCAATGAGCATGTGTGAGAAATTTTGGGAAAGATTGTAGGATTCAGCAAGGGTCTGATTCTTATTTGGAGTTTCCTCATAGAATATAAATAATCTTCCTCATTCCTATCATACCACATGCACAAAGGATTGACAGAGCGGCAGCACAGGGGGATTATAAAACATCAAATATACTGGGGTTTTTTAATATTTGTGAAGAGAGATCACATTTCAAGGGAGAATGGATTTTTTAAAAAATAAAAAACACAAAACCAAAAACCAACC
>VXBN01004571.1:755-22808 GCA_013397395.1 Sinosuthora webbiana
AAAAAAAAATAAATTAAGCCAATGCTTAATTGAGTTTTCCGCTGATTACTGGAGCCTCTCCATGCAGGATCCCAGCTGTGGGTGAGGGGATGCAGCTTTTTTGGGGGACAAACAGCCCCTGCCCTCCCCAGGAGCCCACAGGGGCAAAGACCCTTCCTTTGGACACTCTCACAGGTATTTAGAAACAGAGACTTCCTCTTGTTTTCAGAGAGCTTCCTCAATAGGTTTCCACAGGAAAAGAGGGAAATCTGTATGAAAAACAGGAAGCAGTCCTCAGAAGTTTTCTGTGATCAGCACTAGGAGGAAGACTTAAAATAAATGTGGTTGTTTGAAGCAGTAGGTGATACCAGTGGTGTTATCTCATGTAAAAACAGTGATTAAATTTAACATCATAGGGCTGCAGCAGAATTAAAAGCCTCAGGTGTTTATAAGCTTTATTTAGCTTTTCATTGTGGTTGACAGTAGGTGGCCAGCACTGAAACTTGTGGATCCAGGTTTTCACACTGTGTTTGCTATTTCTATTTCTATATTTCTATTTCTATTTTCACTTTACTGCCCTGGGCAACCCTTTTGGAAAACTTCCCATCTGTCTCAGTCTTGGATGGGATCCCAAACTTTCTAATGCTGATCCCATTCCTCTTGCCCCCAATATAAGATTTCACCTTTTCCCTTGGCTTTTTGACTGAATTCTGTAATTCAGTTTCAAATAATGCATTAGAAAGGAAGACAAGTCAGGATAAAATTGGACAAAATCTGGCATGCAGAAATACTTGTTAATTAAAACCTTCTAGAGGTTTTGCACTGATCCTTTCTGATCCATCTTCAAACTCCCACAAAGTTCCAGATGTTATGGAGTCATTCTAGATTTTACGGAGGGCACTGAAAAGGGAGGGGGAATTTGTAACTCTCCACCTTAAAAGCGAGAACAGTCACCCAGGGAAAATGTTCCAGTTCATATCTGGCTGCATTGGGAATCTTCTTAGGCTGTGGAGAGTTAGGTAGGTGACACAGGCCCAACAAAAATGGGGAAGGACAATTCTGAGGGGAGAAACTCTTAAATTTGTAAATCCTTCAAAGGAATTTTGATCTCAGTTCTACTGTCACTTCCTTCATTTCCTAAAGCCAAACATCAGAAAGAAGATGGATTTGGCCTTCACAGTATGTTGTTTGCATTGGAGAACTTAGGGATAATATATTCTGTGCTCATTTCTGATACAGAAAATGGCAAAAAATGAAAGCAGAGGATGTTGCTGAGTTCCACTGCTAGGCTTTAGTAATTAGACACATAGTGTTTCAAGAGATACATGAAATAAAAGCTCAAAATCCTCACAATGCAAAAGCATCTGAAACAAAACCTCTTTTATCCACTCCACTCAGCTGGCAATGCTGCTGGTTGGAGTTTTAAAGCCGTACCAGCAACACCCCAGGATTTCACAGAAACATTTCATATTGTGCTTTTTGAAGTTTCCATCAGAGCCAGCACAGAAGGCTTTGGAGATCTGAGAAGGGTCCCTTTGAGGTCAGAGCTCAAACAGGAGTGATGTGCTGCAGAGTCCTGGGCTCCTTTCAGCTCAGTCCCACAAGAAAGCCTGACGGGTTTGGTTTGCTGCTCGAGCTAAAACTGTTGGAAGCACTGGTGTTTGTCAAGAGACTGTTTCATCTGAGAGAGACCTAAAAAAACAGCAGCAGGGCTTTGGAGAGAATGCAGCTATTTCTTGGTTTTGGTTTCTGTAGATACCTTAAACAACTAAATGGGAAAAAAAAATCAATATAGTCCGTGCTAAGTGCAATGCTGTTGCAGTGTCAAGCCCTTCTCCCTCTAAACCATCATTTATGTTCTTTAAAATGCTCCTGATTGTTGTGAGTCCAATCAGTGCAATCTTTCACGGCCCTGTGATGTGCCATGGAGTTCAGGAGCTGAGAGAGGCCCTGAGAGAGCATTTTCACACCTGCAGAGATCCGCCTGGCAAGAACAGCTAAAAGGTGGCATTCACCATGCCCTGCCTGCCTTTTGGGCTGGAAATTCCTCAGACAGGGCAGGAGTGCATTAAACATATATAAAACAGGAGTGAACATAAACCATCCCATATCTGGAGGGTCATTAAAGACAGCTGCTGGCAGCAAACCCAGGCAGCTGTAGGTTTATGTCCTCCAAGGATTAATGACAGCATCCCACGAGCACGCACCAGTCTGCTTTGCATTAGCAAAGGCTCATTGGACTGCACTGATCCTGCCCAGAGCTGGGGGAGTCAGGATAAACACTGCTGAGTTTCAGGGCTCTCACCCCTCTGGGAACAGAGAGGACCTTACTTTCAGACATGAGGGCCACTGTTAATGCTGGTTTGGGAAGTGACAGGCTCCAGATCTGATGAAGGGCCTAAGCCAGGGAAAAAAAACCCAACTGGTGCATAAATTTGATTTTCTAGCAGATGCATTTGTTTAAAATGCCAGCTCATTCCCGGATCTGCAGTTAAAACCCAAACACATCATTCTGAACAGAAATGCAGATCAGTTTCAGATGACTTTTCCCCACGTCATGCCCCAGTGTGTGAGGACCCGAGAGGACTGAGGGCAGTTCATGGTGACAGTGCTGGCACCTGCTTCAAGAGCTGCCATTCAAACACCTTTATGGAATAATGGGAATTTAGGCCCTGTGTCTCCACAGGAGAGACATGATGTAAGTTCCCAATATCCCTTAAAACCTCCGTTTGTTTCAGTTCCTAGAAAGGCCATGCAGGGTCCAAGGTGACTCCAGAGTGTCACTGATGTTTGGGAGGAGGTTTAACAAAACCTTGGCCTGCAGCAGAGCTCCCAGGCCTGCCTTTATTCCAAAGGGGTTCCTCATATCCTTTTGTCAGGTCCAGTCAGTGGGATTCTGTGGAGATCTTTCAGTGGCTGTGTTTTCCAACCAAGACTGAGCAAGATTCTAGGAAATACTTTTTTCTGGTCATGTGCAGTTTGACATGGACAGTCTGCTCTTATTCAGTTGAATATTCTAAATTTCCTGATGCAACTGCTGTTAAACAAGAGCTGCCTCTCTGCTGTGTCTGCTCTGTGCTGCTGGTTGGGACCAACCCATGGCTACAGATGGAGACAATTGCAGGATTGTTTTTTGAGTCTTCCCTTCCTTGGCAACCCAGTAGAGCCACCACACCTGAAGTCCTGGGCTCTGTTACTTCTGCAAAGAACTGCATTTTTTTCCAAAGCCAGGGAAGAGAGTCCACAGTGCTGCTGCTAATCTCGTTGACTTCTCATGTCACTGCATCATTGCACAAGAAAATGTAGAAAAATCTCCACATGCACGAGATGCCAGCTTGAAAGATATTTACTGTGTAATCACTGCAAGCCTTCCAAGGATTCAGCACCTCCAACTCTTCACAGTTGTTAGGTTTTGCCTGTTTAGTTTTAAATAGTAATTACAGTGGTTGTACTGCCTCTGGCAGGTGCATCTTCCATGGATTTCCTCACTTCCCGAGGCTGATGGAGATCTGAGAGCTCCTTGTTCTTGTGCCCGAGGGCTGAGGGTGATTGACACCTGAGGGTGATTGACACCTCTCCAAACTATCCCTGATGTTCCCCAAGAGATTCACTAAACTCCGTAAAAGCTGCTGAAATCAGAGTAACATCGTTTCCAGGCAACACATTTGGCTTTTCTTTTACAAGATGTATAAAACCCAAATCAGATCTTACAGTTTGATTTGGATTTTATACTTCTTGTAGAAGAAAGAAGGGGATCTTACAGATCTTTTGTACATACAAGATGTATAAAACCCAAATCGAATGTTACAACCTGCCAGTGCAGACCTCAGCCTGCCTTCAGACCCATCTCAGCTGGTGCAGGGGGTCATTTCCTGAGCAATCTGCAATCCACATTTAGGCTGCTTTAATCAAATTCTTTTTCATTCCCTGTGGGTCTGTGACCACTTGGAAAGTGCTCCAGGGATTGATTTCAGCATCACATACAAAACCTACCAAAAAACCACATAAATTTTAGTGGAGCAGCATGTGCAGTTATGTATTTGTACTTATTTGCCAGCATAGGATCGATAACAATGGGAAAAAAGTTCCTTAAATTAAAAGCTCAAAACAGCCCATAAAGGAAAAATTCACCTGTCTCCTGGTGGGGATTAGACCTGCAACTTTGAAATCTGATAGAATGTGGTTCGTTTTTATGAGATGAATTTCCTGAAGAGGAAAACTCCAATGCCATGTTTAAAAACCTGATGAATTCTTCTTGTGGAATAGAACAGTTCAGTGGGAAGGGACTGACAGCCATCAACCAGTCCAAGTGTAACTCTTCTAAATCAGTGTTTGCTTTTTAAATCGTCTGTATTTGATATTCATGATGGAGTTCTCTAGAGTTCATAGCACTCAGCCTTCCCCAAGACATGCATTGATGTGAAGAGATTTTAAATGAGATTTTTCTGAATAATCTAACCAGATAATTTCACCATGCTCCTTTATCATATAGACATTCCTCTAGGACTAAAATATTCGGGATGCAGCCTGTATTTTATATCTTTGGTTCTGGCAAGGACAGTGTAACCTCTATAAAAACAGATTTCTAAAATAACAAATCTGAATGTCAGATTGAAAACATTCCCAAGTCCCTGACCAGGGCTGGAACAGTACAAAGTAATAAGATCGATTACACAAAGTTACTTTCTCATTTTGCTACGTAAACCAGCAGTTATTTTTCTGGTGACATGAGCTGTCACAATGATTGAAATAATCTGATGGTATCATTTGAGTGGTTGTAGGATATTTATCAATAAAAGCCACTGCTGTGGGAGCAGTGGCACTGCTGAAAATCCAGCTCCTTGTATTCCTCAGCGGTGCTGCTGGGGGAAGTTTGGGATGAGTGAAGTTTGGGATGATTTGCTCCTGTTGAAGTGAATAATGCTTAAAAGGAGTTAATAACTCCTTTTGTGTCACCTGCTTAAACTTTGTGTTTTACAGCACAGCTCTCCTGTCTGGTTTTTCTCCATTTGTGCAGTCAGGTAATGCTTATATCCTCAGAGGGGTTTAAAAGGAAGAGAGGAAATTATTGCTTCATTCCTTTTTTCAATGAGATAAAATACTGTCTTTCTATCTCAGGACTACCTGGACTAGAAATAAGAAAAAAAATCCCTTTTTCCAGGGTTATGGAACACCATTTTCTCTCCCTGACAGGCCCAACAGAGTGTGAGAAACCAAGTTAGAGCTGCCTTTATGGGCAGAGAGAGGTGAGGCACTTGGCTATGTATGATATCACCCAGACTACTGAACAGAATCTTTAATATTGGATATCCATGAACACACCAAGCAGATTGCAGTGAAGTGAGCAAATGTGCCCAGAGAAATAGCAGTGCATGTTTGTGCCAGCCAGCTGCACACAGGCCAAGGCGATGGAAATGTTAGAGCACATATTCTGTTTCTGATAAACTTCCAATTGCCAAGATGCCCCTCACCTCACAACGGCAGGGAGCTGGTACTGATGACAGTAGTCAAGCTAAACTTGTTCAGATTGCCTTTATTGCCTAATTTTTAAAATAGAAGAACAGTTCTAGGCTGCCTAAATATAAACTATTCTCGTTCTGACTGGAAATAACCTACTACAGACACCTTCTATTGTGTATTATTGTTTCCTTTCTTGGGCTTTTTTTTCTTTCTCCACTTAAAGGAGATGATCCTGGTCTCAGCTGGGAATATTTCCATATTTCCCTCCTGTTCTTAGATTATTGATTTGGACCTTGTTCTATTTTACAGAGTATTCTGAAAATGCTCTGCTTGCCCCCAGATCTCACGTTGAGAACCTCTGGGCCAACACTCTTACAACAAATGATGTTTTTCGGCCACGTGGGGAAATATTTGCTGTGCCAGCACGTCAGAAACACTAAGCCCAGCTTTTCAGATTAAATTTTGCTGTAGGCACGAAGGGCTGAAAAGGCTCCTGGCAGTATCGGTGTGGCTGTCTCTGACACAAAGGCTGACATCTCCATCACGGGCTGTGCTGGTTCCCAGCCCAGCAGGGAGCTCCGGGGCTCTGAATGGAGATGAAAGAAGTGATTGCAAGGCTGGACAATGGGCATCCGCCAGGACACGGCCAGAAAGGGAAAGCCTGACCTAAAGGCACCGACTTGAGCAGGGTTTTGTCACACCAGATTTGGGCTGGGCTCTTCAGCCACCTAATCTTGCGTCCTACTCATAACGTCCCGCTTGTGAGGGGTTGTGCAAGGAATCTGTGACAGGTTGCTGACGGGGGAGTTTGGGCTAAAGCTGAGCCCCAGGGATTTTCCCAAATTTGAGCTAATATTTATCGCTGCAGCTCAGAAATTCTCCTTACCAGAGGCACGGTTAATCCATTTTAAATCCTGCTAATCTCCAGCTATCAGTGATATTTGTGCCTCTGAATGAGAGGGGGTTGTTACAAAGGAATTAAACAGCATCTCTAAGCTTGGAGGTCACCTCAAAGGCGACTGTAGGAGCAGTCACTGGTGTGGGTAATAGCTGCCTTCTTCTCTGGTCATTAAAATCGCTTTTTAGATGGGAAAATTGGTGTGAAGGGACAACATCCCAAGCTGTGGTGTGGAGTGTGAGTCAGGGCTCAGCTCAGAGCACGGGAGCTCTGACATTACAGCTGTGAGGTGACCTTGGACTCCTGCAGATGAAGCCAAGGTGATGTTAGAAACTCAAACTCTTATTTTGTCGTTTTATTTATATTAAAGGCTCAAAGAATACCTAGAGATACATTTCCCCTGCTCTTCATGGATCTGGTGCTGCCTTAGTCCTGCCCTGGCATTTCACGGCAGAATTTCAGTAATTTCCATGGGGACTCAGGTGGAGTCATCTTTCTATTTAATACCTGCTAAGTGGGGGCTTTTTTGTTTGTTTGGGGGGCTTTTTTGTTTGTTTTGGTTTGGTTTTTTTTGTGTTTTTTGGTTGGGTTTTTTTTTTGTTGTTGTTGTTGTTTTTGTTTTTGTTTTAATTGATATTTTAGTTGCTTGTTTAATCTGTGCAACCTTTCCTCAAGCTCAGCACCGTGCAGAAAGGTGCTCCAAGCTTGTGGCACCCACTGGGTGAGAATCATTTTGTTTTCTGTCTGCTTTGAACCTGCCTCTGCTTTCATGAGCTGACTCACAGTTCCTGTGCTGAGAGACTGAACAATTCTCCCCTATTCATCTTCTGGATGAAATTTTAGACCCATTTCACATCTCTCCAAAGCTATCTCTCTTCCACATCTGCAAGTGGCTAAAATAATTTCCACGCCTTTTTTTTTTACACTTGTTGCCTTTTCTAGGCCTCTTCCAGTTTAACTGGTTTCAGTGGAAGGATCATGAATTTCCTTGCTCTGATAAAGGTGTTCTGTGAATGTGCAGAATTATTTTCTTCTCATTGTTCTCTGTTCCCTTTGTAACACATTTTAATATTTTATTTGCTTTTCTCCCTGCAGCTTAATAACTGAACAGATACATTCCTAGAGTTATAAAGCTCAAAGATACAATTCTTCAGCAGCTGTAATAAACTCTGAGTTCATGTAAGTGTTTCACTGAAGCTGAAAGTGTTGTTTGGGGTTGGTTTTGTTTTTTAGCTTCCAAAATGAATCTGATTTCATTTATGTGGTACCTGCCACCACGCCATCACTCAGTGTCCTACGATCATTCTGCAATTCTTCACACTTGATCCTGGTTTTTCGTATCTTGACTAACTGAGCAATTTAAAAATTTCTATTTCCAGTATTATTTCACCTAAAAACCAAATGATAACCACAATATTGTAGCTTTCCTTGCCATGTGATATAAAGCACATTTCTCCAAAACATGTTTCCAGACTCTCAGCTGTGGCTGAAATTAGGATAAAGCCAAAGTTATGTATCCATCTTCCCCCTCAGTGGATAGTCTGGTCTGAATCCAAGCTTTGTGACTCAAAGTGGAGAGAGTGAATCAAATTACTGAGCTGGAACTTCACTGCTTTTAGTTGCAGAGATTGTTTCAGGCTCATCTCTGTACAATGGTCTCTTCTGCAGGGTTTAACGAGAGAGAAAAAATCTGATATATCCTGGGGTTTAACATCAGACAGCGTGAAGCTTTTTAAGCACAAATGAATCTTCTAAAATATAAAATCTAGAATGCATTTACAATGCACTTCATCCACTAAGTACATTACCAGTGTGTGCAGATGCATTTGTTTAATCAAGGAGGGAGGGGAAGCCCTTTAAATTTAAGGATACACAATCTAAGCCACATAAGCTTTTTTACACCTGTTTTATAGCACTCACCTCTGACCTGCCACTTTCTATATTATATTCTGGGCCAGATCATGGGTTTACAGTTTCATTTATAAAGTAATGGCAAAAACAAAGCATTTTGTAAAGCGTGGCATGGCAGCATATGTTTCCAGAGTCCTGGGAGGATTTTTGTCCCTGAAAAGTTGCTTCATTCTAAGCTTGGTTAAAATGCAAGCTAAAATCCAAAAGCATTGGTTTCCTTAACTTCACTAAAAATAATAAACCCCTGAAAGTGAACTCTGCATGTTGAGCTGATGGATGGTTCATAAACCTGCCTTTAAAAACAATGCAGTGCCTGGTTCTCTTTATGTACTTCAGCAGCTCTCCCAGCTCACATTCCCCTTGCCCACTGTGAGCTGTTACAACACAGAACTCAATTTGATTTGGAGCCCTCCTGCAGGCTGCCTGAGGACATTGAGGTGCCCATGAGCAGGACAGCCCTGGGGCACAGGGGACATCCACACCTGGCTGGTGATGTTCTCCACGCTGGAGCCTTCCCGGCAGGATCAGGGCTGGAGAAGGGAGGGATTTCTGTGCCCACCGTGGCCGTGCAGGCAGCAGCAGCCTGTGCCCCAGGGACTGGAGAAAGGCAGAGATGACTGTGCCTGGCCCTGGCCATCCCCACTACCCAAGGCTGTGTGCTGCTCCATCCCTCACCCGCACGCTTGGATTGGAGCTCCTGTTGCTGGGTCAGGAAAGGAGGAAGGATGAAAGGAGGTGATGCT
Organism: Sinosuthora webbiana; assembly: GCA_013397395.1. Lineage (NCBI taxonomy): Eukaryota > Metazoa > Chordata > Aves > Passeriformes > Sylviidae > Sinosuthora > Sinosuthora webbiana. Next base: position 9,747 of record VXBN01004571.1, read on the forward strand.
TTGACAGCTCCTTTCTCATGGTAACAAGCAGAGCTGCTGCTTCTCCCCCCTCTGCTCTCCACTGCCTTTTCTTTCTTTAGAGAAGGGAAGAATTCAGCTCTGCCTTCCAGGCACTGACCGAACTGCAGGGCTCAGGGTGCTTTGTGGGCTCTGCCCACGGAGTCATTGCTCTGTTTAAGGGGTTATTTGCTGTTTGTTTCCTGGATATAATGGCAGGTAAATGTGGATTAATAGAATTAAAGGCTTGGCTTGAGGACGTGAGGTAGCAAAGCATCAATTACTTCCTGGTGATTTGTGCTCGGTGAGTCACGTTCTCTCAGGAAACAGAGATCCATTAATTCAGCTGGCCCATGGGAACCTGCCACAGGAAAGCTCCCTCTGCTTGGAAGGGGAAGGAATGAATGACTGCTGCTTTTCCAGCATTAATAATTTTCTGTTCTAAAAACACCATCATTTGATACGAAGGTAATTTGGATTGTAAGCAAGGTGCATCCTAACTCGGAGAAAATACTTGTTTGATGCAAGATATTGCTGCTTGCAGAAGCAGAGCCTTAACTGGTAAGGCTGGAGAACTGCAATTTAAGCATAAATTACTTTTAATACTTCAAATCAAGTGCCAAGCCTTAGGAATTGACAGTTCCTCAATTTTATAAACAGTACAGGTCCAAACTTTAAGGATCTTAGATCCTTAGTGATGGGGTTTTGATGTGAAATCAAAGCTTAGATCATTCATATCCCCCACAGTATTTACCTCAAAAGCTTTATACTTATTTAATTTCCAAGCTTCCTATTTTTAAATGCATTTGAAACATCCTTTGGAAACTGTAAATCACAATGAACAAAAACCCCCAAACCAAAGAGAGCAAAGCAGGCAGGGAACAAGGGGAGAGGGAGGAAAGCAGCAAAGTGTGAGATTGACAGCCCAGCGATAAACCTGGTGTATAATTCTGCTGTAGAGAGATGAATCACAGCTTTTCTGAGAGATCCCAACCCCTGGCTACACTGAAAGGTTTTTTGTTCAAAGTCAGTGCATTTACCCAGGAATATCCTGCCAGTGGTGGGAATATTTCACAGCTGGAAGGCTTCTGAAAAACCTGCCACATCCCAGCCAGGGCTCCAGAAGCACAGACACAGTTTCACTGACAAAATAAACTGAGAACATTCTTATCCTTGGTTTTCTTAGTCTTTTTTCCTCTGCTGAAGGAATCGCCCCTGGGGAATGGGGACAGCATTGGACCCTGTACATTCATTAATGGAAACACAGACCTTTCAGGCAAAGACCAGCTTCTCTCCCAACTTTTGCTTATAATACTTTGAATATTTTCCTTTTTGTTTTGGATTGGTTGAATTAGAAATCTGAGGGAAAAAAATATTTTGCAACTAAGGAAACTGCCTCTTCAACATGAAACCAAAGTGAATTATTTAATTTTTTTTTTAATCTTAAAAAAAGATTTTTGAAATTTGATTTATTAATGTCATTCAGACAGTGATGGGGGCTCATGGGTGACAACAGAGTGATGCCCCACAAACCACAGGTGTGCCCTTGTTGGAAACGCCACCCTTGCCTGTTTGCTGGCACGGAATTGGGGAGCACAACCTCCTCTCCTGCAATTTTCACAAGCACTGGCTTTGCTCTGATTGCTCCTGTTTCTGCCTCATGTAATTTGGTGCCAAGCAGTGCCCCTTGGACCCACCAGCTCCAGGAGAGTGAAAATGCTGCACTCAGAGCTTGGCTTAAACCCGCCAAAGCTGTGCTTTAAACTTGGCTGACCTCACCCAGATACTTTTCTGTCGTGTGAACTCACGCCAAGGACGTGTGATGGGGTCAAGTACAGAGAGTAAAAGCAGAGCAGATGTGCAGGGAGTACCAGGTTTTCCAGTGTTCTGATTCATGGGACACCATGAACCCTCCCTGAAACGTTCTGCTGTGAGCAGAGGCTCCGCACAAAACAAAGCACAGGGCCCAATTTGGATTCCGGGGATTTATTGAAAGATTTGGGGTCTTTCCACTGAAATCTGACTCCCAACACTCAGCACCTCTGGTCCTGAAACGGATGATGAGGGCTGTGATGGCAGTCAGCACTCAAGGCAGCCTTCAGGGAATATTTTCGTCCTCAAACAAGGAGGGACTGCAGCCCACAGTCAGTCACAGCCTCTACACCTTGTTTTTCAAGAGGCTTAAGAACGATGCTGTGAAGGCTGAAGTTGTTCCAGAGAAGGAACTTCCTAATGCTCAAAGCCTGCATTTGGCATTTAATGGCCAACCATTTCTTTTTTTATAAAGTACATTCCTACGTGGAATGGTGCACAGAGCACAGTCAGATCCTGGGATACAGAGACCTGCAATAATGGACAAGCTTCAGTCCATGCTTTATGTTTTCAGTCTCTGAAGCTGAGTTTTCACTTTGTGATCCCTTAAGGCCACACATACCTATTCATTTTTATCACAATTTGCCAAATTTTCAGGTGGGTATTCGGAAAAGCTATAAAAGTGTATAAAAATTCTTTTTTCGGAGACCAGGAATGGCCTCTGAGCTAAAGCCAGTCTCTTTTGCATCTCTCAGATGCATTTTACAACTTTCAGGTTGCTTGACTTGGGCACACAGATTAGGTTTCACATCTGGAACTGTGAAAATATCAGAGAATTAGAGAGTGGTTTGGGTTGGAAGGGACCTTAAAGTTCATCTTTAGATCTTTAGGTGGTCTTAAAGGTCCCCTGCCATAGGGGAGGTGGAACTAGGTATACCTGAATTTCTCTTTTCTGTAATAAAGGATACATTGACCAGCTCCTCCTCCTGCCCTCCTTCTCCCCTCCACAACCTCAATCAGTCTTTGAATTTCCAGTCTGGGATTATCTCAGACCACCAATCTGTAAGACCAGATCCATTTAACCCAAGTTTTACTTATAGTGCAGGACATCCTTTTCTAGCTTTTTGTTTTGTTTTGTTTTGTTTTTTCACTTTCCTTAGGATGTGACTGCAGCTTTCCTTAGTTTTTTTTCAGGGGCTGCAGTTCTGAATAGCTGAGGTTCAGATTCCCAGGCAAATCCAGGGAAACGTGCTGAGTTCCACAAAAAGGATACCCCCAGCCAGGCATGAGAGAGGCAAATATCAGTCTGGATTTTAATCAGGCAGATGAGACACTGACAAGGCTGAAAGGACACCCAGGAGAATGAAGAGAACAGCACAGCAAACACGGGCAGGGATTCAGCAGCAGTCCCAAACAGAACAAATATTTGCAGGGCTGCTGAGTAACTGCCTTGTGTCACTGCAAGTGCAGGAGTTGCCTGCATCGTATTTCCTCATATCAGTGACATTTATTAGCTCAGCCCCAGCCTCCTCAGAGTCCAGGCAGGTTTAAATGCTGCTTGGCATTGGTGCCTCTGCTCCTGGCAGTGTCCTGAGGGTATTTACAGTGTGGCTGAGGGCTGGTTGTGATCCAGGACCACGTCTGGTGTTGGTTCTTGCTGTAACCCCAAATCAGTGACTCTGGAGCTCTGCTGTCTGAGGGTCACAGCCTCTCGTGGGGACTCCAGTGTTTGGGTTTGAAAGGGGTAGGGGAGGAAGTTTTTTCTTTAAAGTGATGTTTGTGTGTGAAATCCATCTTTTTTGGGGAGGGGACGTAAGACAAGACAGGTGATCTGTTGATCAGCCAGAAAGTTTGTGCTGTAGGAGAGTGTGGTACTGGGAGGACTGGACAAAGTCAGGGCAGGCAGATGAAGGAGGGATATACACAGCTGTCACCAAGCTGCTGCCTGAATTTCCAGGCACTAATTCAGGGAAGAAAAGCTGCAGAAACACTGACTGCACATCCCCTTGGCAAAAAAACCCCAAATCCCTCCGGTGTAGGAGGGGTTAGCATGATCCAAATTATGCTAATCCCTCTGGTGTAGGAGGGGTTAGCATGATCCAAATCATGCACAGAAGGGTGGGGAGGCAGCTGTGCAAGGTAGCTGCTCTGGGTCTGGGGTGACAGGACCAGCTGTGCCTTGGGCTGTGGTTTTGTCACTGTGCTCAGCAGGGCTGGCACTTCCAGCCCTCCATCCCTAGCAAGGGATGAGCTCCTGCAGGGCCAGCAAACTGAGCCAGGAGGGGACAGTCAGGGCGTCCCTGTGTGTGGCACTGCCACTGTGCCACCGCTGATGCACAGCAAACACGGCCAGGCAGATAAAAGGAGGATTTAGGGAGAAGCCAGGGAAAGCCACCCAAGAATAAACCCTGTGAACAGGAGCCCAGCATGGAAAAAGGCAGGGAAGTGGCTACACTTCAGTGTCACAGCACACTGGGGATAAATGCTGCAGTTCCTTGCGGATCAACGAACTTGCAATTTTGGATTTGAAGTCAGGGGGTTGCTATCATTATTATTATTATTATTATTATTATTATTATTATTGAAAGACCCTTGCATTTGAAATAAAAGTAGCCCTTCCACAGAAAGAGGTGCTATTCATTTTCTACACTGCCAAATGAATCTATTTAAATTGCTCTGTACGGTTCTCTCTACCATAAATAACAATACCTTCTATTATCCCTTCTTGTCAAATCAAATTGCTCCTTTAAACTCTTCCCAATGAGAGTAATCTGATTTGCTTACTGAGCTTGCTAGAGACCCACAAGCAGTCTAAGCTTCGTAGAATGGGAATATAATAATAATAATAATAATAATAATAATCACCTGCTCCAGCTAACTTCTTCCAAAACTTGAAGCTCTGTGGTTTTTTTGGCAGACCCCTCTGTAATACAAAACTTCTTACACTCTTTAGTAGAAAACAATATCAGCTCCAGGCAAAGTTAGGAAATAAAATCACATTACATCAGTCCATCCAAAAGACTCCGAGTGTTTTCACAGATGAGGCTCTGGAAATTTAACATATCATTTCACTCTCTGGGCTCAGTTCCCCGAGTGCCATCAGTCCCTGCTCCTGTCCAAGGATGTCTTTGTCACCTGCAGGTCTGTCCAGCACAGCCACAGCCTCCTCTCAAATTCTGTGCCACCTGGAACAAATTGCCAAGATGCCCCTCACCTCACAACGGCAAGGGGCTGGTACTGACGACAGTAGTCAAGCTAAACTTGTCCAGATTTTCTTTGTTGTCTAATTTTTAAAGTAGAAGAACAGTTCTAGGGTGCCTAAATACAAACCATTCTCATTCTGACTGGAAACAACCTCCTGTAGACACCTTCTATTGTGCATTGTTGTTTCCTTTCTAGGACTTTTTTTTTTTCTTTTTCCTTCACTTAATGGAGATGATCCTGTATCCATTAGGAATATTTCCATATTTCCCTCCTGTTCTTGGATTATTGATCTGGGCCTATTTGGTCCATCTTGTTCTATTTTACAGAGTGAATGACAACCTGAGAAGTCATTGGAAAAATCAGGGCACTGTCTCCTGAAAGAGAAAAAAACCCTGAACTGCATCCAGTCTCAGATAATGCAATGCATAACTTTTTAGACAAATTGACACTGATGAAATAAATAAATGGAGGAAATGATGCCAGAGGCCTCAGTCTTCATATTTACAGGAGAATATGAGGGGCTGAAACAAACCTCTCTGCATTCCATGCCAAAAGGATTCCTACTCATTAACACATAGAAATGCTGATGGATAATTAAGTAATTTGGGAGACAGACCATGCATATGGGAAGCATTTTTGGTATTTTATGACCTCCTTCACTGACCTATGTAATTACTGTGCTGCTGACTAATGCAGCAACATAAACCCTCTGTGAACATCTCCATGATGAAGTTTGTTTCAATTCTAAATGACCTTTCTTTTTATTTGTTACACTGGGATCAAAACCGTGGGTTGTTAAATTGTTCTATTCCCTCCAATGCTATTAATGAGAAAAAGAATATGGACACTTTATTAAGTAATCAATTTCTAAGCCACCTCCAATGTAGACTAGAAAACAGAGCCAACTCATACTTGGCAAGAACAATTCATGTCAAACCAATCCAATTCCCTTTTCTGACAGGGCAAATGGTTTAATGGATAAAAAGAAGCAGTAGATGTGAAATTTTTACTGTAGTAATATTTTAATGTATTGTTATATTTTATAAATATAAAATATTTTAATATTTATAAGTATTTATATATGTAAGTATATTTATAAACCTTAAAATATATTTATAAATACTTAGAAATCATAGGATTGTATTAGAATACAAGGATGGTGTCACCTTGTGCCAGAGCAAAATTTAAAAAAAGTTTTGGGGAAAAAAAAAAGGAGTTTAGGGAATAGTGGTTAATGATTTGTCCTCTGGGAATAACTCCCTGGCCACTGCATAAGAAAGGGACCAACCTGACTTCCTAAACTCCCCTGTAATCAGGCACTGGGAATTACACACTTTTTATAGAATATCAATGATAAATACACAATTTCTTGTGATTCTTTTTCCTCTGAAATGAATTGAACTCAAGCCTTTCAGTAAGGAATTTATTGAAATTTACCTTTGAAGCAGCTGAACTGAATTTACTAACTTGACAGGGATTAAAAAATAAAAGCTGAAAGATAGTCCAGACAGAAACCTGACACACTGATCAGAGTAGGAAGATTAGGATGTGCACCTGAAGACAAGAACTGTGAACTATTTGGCCAACTAGGCTGGCTTAGGAACCTAATGATGTGACAAGGACGTTTCAAACCCTGGCACAGGAACCTCAGAAAAAGTTCATGTTTAAGTCATACAGATTTATAGGAATATGAATCTGGAGTATTAAACCAGGAATAGGTGATTATAATTACACACTCCAATTTAGGACAATGTTTAATCACTTGCAGGTACTTGACTAAATGCAAACTGTTGTTTCCTGCATTGGGGATTATAATTTAAAGTCATGGCTGGGATTTCAGATCTAAGTGATAACTAATAAGTCTCAGATGAAGGTCTAGAAGAGAGATTTAGATGCTAAAAGAGCTTTTAAAATCTGGAAATAATTTCCTTTATAAATGTGAAACTATAAACAGTGTGCAAAGCTCATAGATTGGACCCATTCTTGACTATGATCCTCTCTAGAAGAAATGTGACTTTAGCTGGAGGAAACCTGTGACTCACCAAGCCAGTTAAGGTGAATTCTCAGGGGAGAGATCTGCAATTGTCAATGCTTTCTGCAGAACACCCAAATCTCCCCCAGTCCTCTCCAGCACTACCTTGCAGCATTAGTCCTTGCCAAATTTAGACCCTGCTCACAAACTCTGGGTGAGTTTGCACCTGGCAAGGGAGAAAACTGCTCATTGGAGTGGTCACTGAAACACAGCCAGACTTAAACAGAGCACAGGTAACAGCAACTGAAATAGAGCCTGACTCAAGCAACAGTACAGGTAACTGAAATACAGCCAGACTTAACCAGCAGGACAAGTGACACTCTTGCCAAGTGACAGAACCCTGTGGGTTGCCAGCTGTCCCTCTCTTAGCCAACCCATCTTTTCCTCTCACCAAGCACTCCCAGCACCTCACCTGAGCTACACCCATGGATGTGGGCTCCTGCATGTCAGGAGAAGGAGATTCCCTCTGAGCAGGAGGAGTTTGTGCTGCCTGTTTGTGCTCACCAGTGTGAGCAAGCAGAGGGAGTGGGACAAGCTGGGACAGCCAAGGCTGTGTGGGGCAGAGCTGCTGCTGAACCCTGTCCCCACCCTAACACACAACTCTGCACTGCTTATTCACCATTTTCTGCCAGTTTGGGCACCTCTGTGCCACTCTGGGAACAAGAGGAGTGATGGGATTCCATGTGCTGTGGAATATGACCACAGGCATGCAAGTCACAATTATCATTATGCATCTCTAAGTTAAACTGTTTACACCAAGAGCTGTTTTACCTGCATGGGGAGGTGGAGCTGCTTTATGGCCAACACAGANTTTACTGTAGTAATATTTTAATGTATTGTTATATTTTATAAATATAAAATATTTTAATATTTATAAGTATTTATATATGTAAGTATATTTATAAACCTTAAAATATATTTATAAATACTTAGAAATCATAGGATTGTATTAGAATACAAGGATGGTGTCACCTTGTGCCAGAGCAAAATTTAAAAAAAGTTTTGGGGAAAAAAAAAAGGAGTTTAGGGAATAGTGGTTAATGATTTGTCCTCTGGGAATAACTCCCTGGCCACTGCATAAGAAAGGGACCAACCTGACTTCCTAAACTCCCCTGTAATCAGGCACTGGGAATTACACACTTTTTATAGAATATCAATGATAAATACACAATTTCTTGTGATTCTTTTTCCTCTGAAATGAATTGAACTCAAGCCTTTCAGTAAGGAATTTATTGAAATTTACCTTTGAAGCAGCTGAACTGAATTTACTAACTTGACAGGGATTAAAAAATAAAAGCTGAAAGATAGTCCAGACAGAAACCTGACACACTGATCAGAGTAGGAAGATTAGGATGTGCACCTGAAGACAAGAACTGTGAACTATTTGGCCAACTAGGCTGGCTTAGGAACCTAATGATGTGACAAGGACGTTTCAAACCCTGGCACAGGAACCTCAGAAAAAGTTCATGTTTAAGTCATACAGATTTATAGGAATATGAATCTGGAGTATTAAACCAGGAATAGGTGATTATAATTACACACTCCAATTTAGGACAATGTTTAATCACTTGCAGGTACTTGACTAAATGCAAACTGTTGTTTCCTGCATTGGGGATTATAATTTAAAGTCATGGCTGGGATTTCAGATCTAAGTGATAACTAATAAGTCTCAGATGAAGGTCTAGAAGAGAGATTTAGATGCTAAAAGAGCTTTTAAAATCTGGAAATAATTTCCTTTATAAATGTGAAACTATAAACAGTGTGCAAAGCTCATAGATTGGACCCATTCTTGACTATGATCCTCTCTAGAAGAAATGTGACTTTAGCTGGAGGAAACCTGTGACTCACCAAGCCAGTTAAGGTGAATTCTCAGGGGAGAGATCTGCAATTGTCAATGCTTTCTGCAGAACACCCAAATCTCCCCCAGTCCTCTCCAGCACTACCTTGCAGCATTAGTCCTTGCCAAATTTAGACCCTGCTCACAAACTCTGGGTGAGTTTGCACCTGGCAAGGGAGAAAACTGCTCATTGGAGTGGTCACTGAAACACAGCCAGACTTAAACAGAGCACAGGTAACAGCAACTGAAATAGAGCCTGACTCAAGCAACAGTACAGGTAACTGAAATACAGCCAGACTTAACCAGCAGGACAAGTGACACTCTTGCCAAGTGACAGAACCCTGTGGGTTGCCAGCTGTCCCTCTCTTAGCCAACCCATCTTTTCCTCTCACCAAGCACTCCCAGCACCTCACCTGAGCTACACCCATGGATGTGGGCTCCTGCATGTCAGGAGAAGGAGATTCCCTCTGAGCAGGAGGAGTTTGTGCTGCCTGTTTGTGCTCACCAGTGTGAGCAAGCAGAGGGAGTGGGACAAGCTGGGACAGCCAAGGCTGTGTGGGGCAGAGCTGCTGCTGAACCCTGTCCCCACCCTAACACACAACTCTGCACTGCTTATTCACCATTTTCTGCCAGTTTGGGCACCTCTGTGCCACTCTGGGAACAAGAGGAGTGATGGGATTCCATGTGCTGTGGAATATGACCACAGGCATGCAAGTCACAATTATCATTATGCATCTCTAAGTTAAACTGTTTACACCAAGAGCTGTTTTACCTGCATGGGGAGGTGGAGCTGCTTTATGGCCAACACAGAACCTCCTAGGGTGGAAGCTGGCCTGGGCCACTGTTAAATGTGCCACAGGGCTAAAAAAGGGGTGTAGTTCCCAAATGGTCAGTCCAGCACCATTCCTGAGCTTGACACTCACTTTAAATTAGCATGCAATTTAAAATTAAGCGTGATAAATGAAGGTTATCTTACAACGAACACATAATTTACATTTCTAAACGCACACTCTTTGTTTTGATGTAACCCATAAAGTTCCTGCCCTGCAAGGCCAGTGGACATTACTTATTGCCTTTAACCTGTTTCAAGGTGATCTTTTTTATCCTTCATCGTACTTTGGAAAAGCAATTCCATAGGACAAGAACTCATCCTAAGTCTTTGGTGCTCACTGCAGGGGAGAACTGGACAGACCTGACAAGTTGTGTGATCCCTTTGAGCACCAGGAGTTGTATCATACATCCAGAGACCCCGACAGTCACCTTGAACATTACGTGCTCTCACAGTGCTTTTTAAACCCTATAGATGTTTAAATGGATGCTTTTATTTTCTTTGATCTTCTGCAAGCATGCAAGTATTAACACAAACAATATTGACAGAAAGACACTGGATGAAATGGTTATTTTTAGAATTTCCTCACTTCACAAAACAGTACAATAGCTATGATGCCACAAATAACTCACTATGAATTCTTCTTATAAGCAAACAGAGGAAGTAGGAGTTTAGGAAGGGGCAAGGACTTCAGAAGATGCAATTTATGAAAATACTAGATTTAGCAGTGTAAGTATAAATACATCTATAAATACTGGTTTTGCTTTGGGTCAGTGAAAATATGAACTAGATTTTATTCCACAGGTCAATCTGAAATGGGCAGAAATGCCTAGCACGTAATAACCATCAGTGAGGCCAAGTTTTGTCTGAGATAAAAAGCAACAAAAGCAGTGGACTATTAAATTTGTGACTTCTGCAAAGATTTGTTTATGCTATTACAAAAGTGGGGTTCAGTTGGGTAATGTTTTTTGTTTGAGATTCCCAACATCTTATTTTGTGGGTTTAGGAACGTTTCAGCTTCTCTCTTCTATCACCTGTTCTGTCAGTGAAGGAGCAATGAAGTCACAGCAAGTCTAAAACCACTGGCCAGAAGTTGTCCTTGTGTGCTTTTCCCCAATTCCTAGGACATGTTGAAGAGCTTTTTTATGAAATGGAGTGTCAGCCATCTGATTACAGCTGGCTTGGGATGGGACCTAACAACCAGGAAATGCAGGGAAAAAAAGAAGTGTGTTGGAAATGGTTTCTGAAGGACTCTCTGGAATCTGTTTTGGGGCTTTCTTGAAGCATTACCATGTTGAGTTCTGTTGTTGTGTAATTTCAGCTCTCTGTAGATCAGCACCCTCACTTTGGCCTGGAAGGCTCCCAGATCTCTTACAGACCCCTACCAAAAAAATGGATAAGCAGCTTCTAATTTCCCTCTGGCTATTTTTAACAAGGTGTTTCAGAGACATTTAATAAGCCACAAACTCACTTGTGTCCCAACACTGATTTTATAGGCACTTTTTGACAGACTCCAACCTACCTGTAGTGCTGCAGTTGTGATTCCAGCTGTTGAATGTATATTTGCAGATGTGGCACCTCGTTGGCTCTCACTTCCAGCTCCTTCACTTTGCCAAGACTGTTCAGGACAACGTGTCTGGCCTCTTCCACCTTCCTCCTCATCTCTGCCTGCTCCCTCTTCAGGTGACGGTTGCAATCTTCCAGGCTGGCCAGGGCTTCCTGAGAGCTCTTCAGCTCCTTCTCCAGCTCCTGATTGAACCTGATGGCTTCCTCAATCTGCCCATCCCTGGAGCTCCTGATGAGCTCCATTTCCTTCAGGACACTTTGGAGGCACTCGGTCTGGGAGTGGTTGGGTGTTAATGGTCTCTTACTCCCTACAAAGCAGGATCCTTCTTCTTTATGGCTGGCATGGCTCTTCCGCAGTCCCACCTGTAATGACCAGGAGCACAAAGCAGGGAGAAATTGACGTGTTTTAATTAAGACTGAAAGCAGCTGGATTGCGTTTTGTTGTTTTTTTTTTTAAATTCACATATAGTTGATCAGCAACCAAAGCTACTTGACCTTTGCCAAATACAAAGACAAGGAAACAATCTCTGGAAAGTGGTTTTTAATACCTAGCTATACATTTAATTTTCAAACTACTCACTATTATGTTGCTGCTCAAATCTTTGTATAGCTTAAATGTCATTACTATGGTCTGTACTCAGGAGTCAAGTAGTGTGCTGAAAAAGATATTTCCAATGAAGTAGTGCTCAGAAGAAGAGAGCAAGGAGCAGCTGGGGGTGTTCTGGAGCTCTCCTCTGTCGTTTTGATTCCTCCTGGGACCTCTGAGTGGTGACCTCATGTTTGCTGCTGATTTCCTTTCCCTTTTTTTTAGATGAAAATGGTGAAAGTGTCTTTGACCTGCCTTGCTGGACGTTGTGAAGAGGAACAGTCATCCACTGCAAGTGGAAGTGTCCCAGGTGGAGCAGAGTTCTGTGAGTGCTGTGTTAGGATCATATCAGACCTGGTCAGACCTGCCAGAACAATTGGTCCATGCTGCCCTTCACTGCTCTGCCTGTTCCACACTATTTCATGCCAGAGTAATTTAACTGCTGTTAAGTGTGTATGTGGTTCGCTCGAGCCACTACAGCAGAACCAGCAGAAACCAGCCTTGGAATTAATGGGGCTCTGCACAGGAGCCCCAGACTATTCATCAACCTGCCTGCAGAACTGGCTCCAGCTCTGAACTCTTGTGACCACACTCTGAAGAAAACATACTTCTGATATTTCTGAGGCACTTATGACTGAGGCACTGCATGTGCTTGTGCAGGTAAGAATCCAAAAGTTCTTTCTCACTTCAGGAAAAACCCTGCAGTGGTGCATAGCCAGCACTTATGGTATCAGCACATCCTGACTGCACCTGCAGCAGAAGTAGCAGCATTGTACACGTGGGTTTGTTAAGCTGAACTCCCCTCCACTTTTAACAGAGAGTTCATCACAGTATATATATATTAAATGGCACACTGGTGCCATACATTTCTCCTTAACGCCTCCCTGTAACAAAACTTTGCTCAAAAGTTAATACCGAGGATGAACGAGCAGCTTCGGTGTCAGTCTGGAGGTGGAGGGGTTATAAACTGACCTTCCGAGAGGAGCATCTCTCCTGAAGCACTCCGGGTCCCCGGGAGCCCGGCGCAGGACTCACCTGCAGCGCCAGGCACCGCGCATCGCTGCTCTGCAGGGCGGCCCGCATGTCCTCCACCAGCTCCCGCAGGCTGCCGTTCTCCTCCTCCAGCTTGGCGATGCGGTCCTCGGCCTGCTCCAGCGCCACGATCTCCTCGTAGCACTCCGGGGAGCAGGGCCCGGGCG
>VXBN01004577.1:456-24100 GCA_013397395.1 Sinosuthora webbiana
AAAGGGCAGGAAGCGGAGCCTGGGAAATTGCAGCTGGATACGAGGGGAACGGAGAGCGGAGAGGGCGTGGGGTGTCCCTCAGTGAGATATTCCAGATCTGTGCGGACATAGACGTCTGTCCTGTGCTCTGCGATGACCCTGCTGCAGCAGATAAGGCTCCTGGGGCCCTTCAGCCTCAGCCACGCTGCCAAACCTCGTGTCTCACCTGACCCGGGCAGCCTCCGGCTCCTGCCCAGCTCTGCTGGGATCAGCATGCCCGGTCAGGGACGTCTGAGTGCTTCCTGCATCCCAGAGCATCTTTATAACATCACAGATTCCCTGAATGATTTGGATTGGAAAAGACCCTTAACACCCATCCAGTGCCCCCTACCCTGGCCAGGGACATTCCCACATTTCTCTCCCAGATTTCTCCAGCCTGGCCTCGGTTGGATCTTTTCCCACAGGTGTGCTGAGAAGTTCCATAATCATTTATTCCCTGGAGGATCAAAAATGCCATTGCAGAGCTGTGCTCCAGGCAGGGCACGGCTGGAACAGGATGGGTTGAACGCTCTGAGCACTTTCTTTGCTGAGAAACGACCTCTCTCACTGTCCATAATCTCTTCCCACCCTCCAGGCCATGCAAAAGATGCTCTGAGCCTTGCCCAGATGCAGGAGCAGACCTTGCAGCTGGAGCAGCAAGCCAAACTGAAGGTGTGTTGGAATTCCCCAGGCAGCTGCCGGGTTTGGGAGGGGACAAAAGTTAAAATGTTTCCTCTGCAGAGGGTGAGGAGTTTTCTTTTCTGTGCAGCTTCAGCAAGTTGTGGTTATTTGCCTTTAGGGGGAGAAAAATAGTGATTCTGGAAGGTGGAGTTTGAGCTAATTTGGCTTATTCTGACACGTATTTTGTGGCTTTGGTTAACACTTGCATGTCCTGAGTGGTTTTGTAACTCCTGGAGTTACAAACTGCTGGTTTTGGGGAATGACAAGGGGGTTTCTGTGGGAGCTGTAAACTAGCTGGGTGAAGGACAGACTTCTGTTCCTCTTATCAAGGAATTTAGGGATTCTTTGGGTGTTGGTTGATCTCTTGGATTTTTTTCTTAATTTGTGTTTAATCCCAAAATGATTAATTATTATATTTCCCACAATCATTTCATTACCATATTTTAAACTTCTTGTGTCAAGGGTCATTTTTTACGGGCACCACTGTGATCCCAGAGGGATTTCATGGGATGTAACTGTCAGCAGCACTTCTCTCCAGGATGTTCTGTTAATTTCTGATCCATAAATCCTCTTGATTGTTTCCCCAGGAGTACGAGGCTGCCATAGAGCAGCTGAAGAACGAGCAGATCCGGGTGCAGGCAGAGGAGAGAAGGAAAACACTCAATGAAGAAACCAAACAGCATCAAGCAGTAAGGGAATGAGGGGGAAGCCAAGTGAGGGGAGACCTTGTTTGTGTCTCCCCTTAGAGAAAAGGCAATGATGCATTCATTATCCCTTTCGTTATCCCTTGAATTAATTGTCCCTCTTTGTGGGCAGCCAGAGGTCTGGGGGTGCTCACAGGCTGTCCTGTCCTGGATTTGTGATGTTGAGCTGGATTTTTAGTCCTCTTGGACTTTTGTTCCCAAGTTCTTCGACATCCAGAGGTGGCAGCAGTTTTTCTCATTCTGTGTTTTTTGGGATTTTCCTAAAGGGTTTTTCAGGGAAGTGTTGAGGAATACTGGTTTATCAACTGTGTGTGTTTGCCTGGACAGTGAAATGACTCTGAAGTTATTTTGGTATCACTCTTAAATAGCTTGAAACCCTTTTTCTTCTGAATTAAACAGGGAAAATATCTTAAAAGGGGAAGTGATGCAAATCTGAGTAGTTGTGAGCAGTGTTGGTTTGTTGTCCCTTGAGTCATCCAATAATCCTGAAACAGGGGAAATAAAGGCTGGCCTTTATGTCAAAAGCTAAATCATGGTGACTTCTTCCTCTGAGAGCACAGGAGATGAGGGAATTGATTCATTCTGGTGGATTATCCAGCTTGGGAAGTTTGCTGGAGCTGTTTATTTGGCACAGGGAGCTTTTACCCCGGCGGAGTTTGGACTTTGGAGCGGGGCTGGCCCAGGGAGCAGCTGCACACTCAGCTGCCCTCAGGGGTTGGTTCTTCACCTCCTGCTGCTCACAGGGCATCCTCTGAAGTCACAGGGTCATTTCAAATCACAGCCAGCTCAATCTGGGTTTATTCCATGATTTTTTTTTACTGTTGCTGAGGAGATAATTCCCAGTTCTCTTCTGCTGTCCCCGTGTTGGGAATAGAGAATGATGTCACCCCCCCTGACACAGAGTCCTCCCTGCTGGTGGATGTGGATCCTCAGCCCACTTCCAGCTCAGTGGAGATGGTTTGGGTTTATTTGGAGTTCCAGTGGAAAACTGATAAGAGGAATTAATGAGGGGCAAGTAAATCTTTATCAAAACCAGAGCCCAGCAGCACATCCTGACATTCTATTGCTGGCAGTCACCAGTCCAGATAAGGTGGTTTAGAGCATGAAAACCTTGTTTTTCCCACTGAGGTCTCCTTTTCTGGGCCAAGAAACACTTGCTCTTTGTTTTGACATCTGTGATCCCTTAAGATGAAGTCAGACTGTGGAGATTTCTAAGTCTCTGTAGAGATTTCTCAGCCCAGAGGAGTTTTTGGTGCTGACCGAGGATATTTTTGCCCCGTTCACATTCAAATCCAGGATAACTTTTTGTTTCTGTGGATTTTCCTCTTTTACTTGTTTTTTTTTTCCTCCTGAACCTCATTTCTCTGAGGACCAGGCTGTTTTTTAACTGCCTAATCTGTGTATTTCTGGTTTGTTTTTTTTTTTTTGAAGAGAGCCCAGTACCAGGACAAACTGGCCCGGCAGCGCTACGACGAGCAGATGAGACAGCAGGTAGGGTGGATTCCTGCTCTGATCCAGCTGGGAATGGGCTGGGAGCCTTCTTAAATAAATCCAGGGGATGCTCTGGAGCTGTGCCCTGTCCTGCTGGCCAGGTGGCTGCTGCTGGGCACAGTTTATCTGTATTACCTGCTCAGCATCAGCAGGGCTGGCCTGGCACATCAAAGGCTGGGCATTAGGACAAAGCAGCAGCTTGGATTTAGGAGGAGAGATCTGGGAGATGGGGAGAGGAAAACACACTTCAAGCTGAGCTGCAGCTTCTTGAAAATATTTGCAGCACTTAAATTTATATTTGGTGGAGTTCTCACAGCGTCAACATCTCTTCTGTCGTCTCTCCCTGTAGCAACTTGCTAATGAGGAAAGTCTGAGGAAGCAGGAGGAATCTGTGCAGAAGCAGGAGGCCATGAGGCGAGGTGAGTGTTCTGTTCAGCTGCTGAGGGTGTGAGGCCACGTGGAGTCCTCGTGCTCATCTTTGTGCTGTGTTTGATGTCAGCTTGGCAAGAACGGGTCCATCCCAGCAGGGATAAAATTACCAGTTCCTGCAAAGGTTGGTTTTAGAAAGGGCTGCAGTCCTAAACATCTGCCCTGTCCCTCCTGGATTTCCCAATGAACTGTCAGCATCTCCTGATAGAATAACTGAAATTCTGATTTCACACTGGAACGACCTAAAGTAGAACCTGTTTTGAGGAGGGGAGAGGAACAAAACACCTGAAAGGAGCAGTTGAATCTGTGTCACCTCATCTCCATTCAGCTTCCTGCAGAAAATAAAGAAGTTGCAGTGTGAAACTTGCTTAGTTTCTTTTTGTTGCTGGGAATTGCCAGAATCCCTGTGTTTGCAGAGCTCCCCTGGGGTGCAAGTCTCAGAAATGTTGAGGGAATTTGTGTTGGGCTGAACGGGATGGGAAGGCCAGTTTGCTCTGAGCACAGATGTGGACAGCTGTGCTGCCATCCACTGAGGGAAGTGTACCCTGAACAAAAGAGCTCAGTTGGTGAAACCCTGTGGAGTTGGGTTATTTTACTCCTGGCTTTCTTATTTCACAAATTTCCACGTTTGAAGTAACGGAGCTTCCAAAAAATCCCACTTAGCACCGGCAGCTCCATTTTTCTTCTCTTCCAAATGCTGCACAAGGACTTCCCTGAGGTTTTCCTGCTCCCTGGCGTTAAGCCACCCAAAAACCTGACCTCTGTGCTGTCTCTTTTTTTCAACCCAAGCCACCGTGGAGAGGGAGATGGAGCTGCGGCACAAGAACGAGATGCTGCGGGTGGAGGCGGAGGCGCGGGCGCGCGCCAAGGCCGAGCGCGAGAACGCCGACATCATCCGCGAGCAGATCCGCCTCAAGGCCGCCGAGCACCGCCAGACCGTGCTCGAGTCCCTCAAGTGGGTGCAGGAGGAGGGGCTGGGGCTGATACACCTCTGGGCCAGCACGTGGGAGAACCTGGGGTTTATTCCTTTGGTGCTTCTACAAGTGTGTCCCAGCACGTGGGAGAACCTGGGGTTTATTCCTTTGGTGCTTCTACAAGTGTGTCCCAGCACGTGGGAGAACCTGGGGTTTATTCCTTTGGTGCTTCTACAAGTGTGTCCCAGCACGTGGGAGAACCTGGGGTTTATTCCTTTGGTGCTTCTCCACATGTGTCCCCACACATGGGAGAACCTGGGGTTTGTTCCTCTGGTGCTTCTCCACATGTGTCCCCACACATGAGAGAACCTGGGGTTTGTTCCTCTGGTGCTTCTCCAAGTGTATCTTTACATGTGGGGGAACCTGGGGTTTATTCTTCTGGTGCTTCTTCAAGTTTGTCCCAGCACGTGGGAGAACCTGGGGTTTGTTCCTCTGGTGCTTCTCCACGTGTGTCCCAGCACGTGGGAGAACCTGGGGTTTATTTTTCTGGTGCTTCTACAAGTGTGTCCCAGCACATGGGAGAACCTGGGGTTTGTTCCTCTGAGGAATATCCATCTGGAGCTTCTCCACGTGTGGCCCAGCACGTGGGAGAACCTGGGGTTTATTCTTTTGGTGCTTCTCCAAGTGTATCTTTACATGTGGGAAGGGCCTGGGGTTTGTTCCTCTGAGGAATATCCATCTAGAGCTTCTCCATGTGTGGCCCAGCAGGTGGGAGAACCTGGGGATTTTTCTGTGAGGAATTTCAGCCTGGTGCTTCTCTAAGTGGGTCCCAGGGTGTGGGAGAACCTGGAGTTTGTTCTCTGAGGAATTTTAGTATTGTTCTTCTCCAAGTGTGTCCCAGCACGTGGGAGAACCTGGGGTTTGTTCCTCTGGTGTTTCTCCACGTGTGTCCCCACACATGGGAGAACCTGGGGTTTGTTCCTCTGGGGTTTCTCCACGTGTGTCCCCACACATGGGAGAACCTGGGGTTTGTTCCTCTGGGGTTTCTCCACGTGTGTCCCCACACATGGGAGAACCTGGGGTTTGTTCCTCTGGGGTTTCTCCACGTGTGTCCCCACACATGGGAGAACCTGGGGTTTGTTCCTCTGGGGTTTCTCCACGTGTGTCCCCACACATGGGAGAACCTGGGGTTTGTTCCTCTGGGGTTTCTCCACGTGTGTCCCCACACATGGGAGAACCTGGGGTTTGTTCCTCTGAGGAATATCCATCTAGAGCTTCTCCATGTGTGGCCCAGCAGGTGGGAGAACCTGGGGATTTTTCTGTGAGGAATTTCAGCCTGGTGCTTCTCTAAGTGGGTCCCAGGGTGTGGGAGAACCTGGAGTTTGTTCTCTGAGGAATTTCAGTGTTGTTCTTCTCCAAGTGTGTCCCAGCACGTGGGAGAACCTGGGGTTTGTTCCTCTGGTGTTTCTCCACGTGTGTCCCCACACATGGGAGAACCTGGGGTTTGTTCTCTGAGGAATATCCATCTGGAGCTTCTCCACGTGTGGCCCAGCATGTGGGAGAACCTGGGGTTTATTCCTCTGAGGAATTTCAGCCTGGTGCTTCTCCAAGTGTATCTTTACATGTGGGAGAACCTGGAGTTTATTCCTCTGAGGAGTAGCCACCTGGAGCTTCTCCACGTGTGGCCCAGCACGTGGGAGAACCTGGGGTTTATTCTTTTGGTGCTTCTCCAAGTGTATCTTTACATGTGGGAAGGGCCTGGGGTTTGTTCCTCTGAGGAATATCCATCTAGAGCTTCTCCATGTGTGGCCCAGCAGGTGGGAGAACCTGGGGATTTTTCTGTGAGGAATTTCAGCCTGGTGCTTCTCTAAGTGGGTCCCAGGGTGTGGGAGAACCTGGAGTTTGTTCTCTGAGGAATTTCAGTGTTGTTCTTCTCCAAGTGTGTCCCAGCACGTGGGAGAACCTGGGGTTTGTTCCTCTGGTGTTTCTCCACGTGTGTCCCCACACATGGGAGAACCTGGGGTTTGTTCTCTGAGGAATATCCATCTGGAGCTTCTCCACGTGTGGCCCAGCACGTGGGAGAACCTGGGGTTTATTCCTCTGGTGCTTCTCCAAGTGTTTCCCAGCATGTGGGAGAACCTGGGGTTTGTTCCTCTGAGGAATTTCAGCCTGGTGCTTCTACACGTGTGTCCCAGCATGTGGGAGAACCTGGAGTTTATTCCTCTGGTGCTTCTCCAAGTGTGCTCCCACATGTGGGAGAACTTGGAGTTTGTCCTCTGAGGAATTCAAGCCTGGTGCTTCTCCAAGTGTATCCTCACACGTGGGAGAACCTGGGATTTATTCCTCTGAGGAATTCCAGTGTTGTGCACCCTGGTGTGAACTCTCCCACTTGTCTCACTACATCGTCACCTGAAGGGCACCCAGGGACATTCACAGTGATAAGATTTTTCTCACAGATTATCTCAAGCCTGGTCCTGCAGCTCAGTAACTCTGAGAGCCCCTCAGTTCTTTCAGTTCCCCTCAGTTCTTTCAGAACACGTTTAACAAAGGCAGAAAGCAGTTTGGCTCCACAGGGGTGAGCGTTTAGGTTTGGAATTGGTTCATTTTAGGTCCCTTGAGATTTTGAACAGAAAGAGCTTTAAATACCTACAGTTCAGGCATAAATAATACATTAAAGAAATAAATTGATACCATCTTAAAGCCAGATGATTTTTTTGGACTTATTCCCAGCTCAGGTGTAGGCATGAGATGACTATAAATATATTTTCCATGCTTGTTCATGTTCCAGTTCTGAGGCGAGCCTTTAGCTTTGACTCGTTCTGAAGAAGATTATCAACTTTAATACAATCTGAATGTCCTTAAACTTTATCAATTCAATCTTTGAAATCCCTTTCTCTCTTTTCCTTGCCGTTTTTTTTTTTTTGCCACAGGACAGCTGGGATGTTCTTTGGGGAAGGATTCCGTGCTTTTGTAACAGACTGGGATAAAGTCACAGCCACGGTAAGATATCTGTCAGTAACTTCCAGAAAAGCCCGTCTGGAAATGTGTGTTAAACTCCTGCTTGTGTCACAGCTTTGGATCTACCAGGCTGATAGCCTAGAGAGCACTTAGAGAACTCCTTTATGTGCTAAATAAATTGATTCAAAGCATCTTTTCCCAGGACAAAAGAGCTTGGCAATGGGATCCTGGGGACATAAAGTTGTTTCTCAGTGTAATACAAGCAAACAGCTCTGAAAATACATTTTTTTGTAGCGTGGCTGGTTAAAATAGAAATATTGCTTCAAATCAGTCAGCACCATCTGCTCCACCCCTCTGATTTTATACACCCAGGCTGATACAAAACATCCTTTGCCTGAGAGCACTGGGGAGAACGAGACAAGCTTTTAGTGGCTCCTTTTGTCACCTGTACCTGGGGTGTCTGCAGCATTCAGAGCCTTTTGTAGATCAATGCTTTGAGCTGGTGCATTCACTCGACCCAGATAACCAGTTTCCTGCATTATGGTCATTTTTGCTTCTGACACGCTCTTCTCTTGTGAATTTGGGACATTTAGATTAAAAAAAAAAATAAAATAATAAAAAGGTGAGTGTATTTTTGGAAAGGGGATAACGCAGCTGGAACTCGTGTTTTCTGTTGCTTTGAAAATTTTGAAATTACTATCAGGTAAAGAACCAGTCAGTTATTTTAAGATGCTTGTAAATGAAGGCTGGATTTTCAAGCCAAGCAGAGCCCCAAAAGTTCTGCTTCAGATTTTTTTTTGGTTCATTGTGTGGTTTTTAGTGTAATTCACTTTTTTTACCGATCACAGACCCATTCCTTTGCTCGATACTTTATGACAGATAGGCAGGCCCTGTAATCAGACTGATTTTTAGAGTTGGCAGTTGGGTTCTTGTCTGATGCAAGAACTCAGTTTTAAAGCTCTGTTTTCTCTTGTGACATGAACATCAGTGAGGTCCAAAAAAGTCTGAGAAAATGACATCAGATCCATCCAGGCAAGAGGCAACTTTGCTCTGTGCTGGATCTGAGTCTGGGTCTAAGAGACCATGAGATCATGGCACTGTTTTTAGAGGGAGGCTGCTAAAAAGAGGAAATCTGTTCAGTGTTCTGTGTTCTGAGCTGAGCTGGGTGTGGAGATCCCTCGCTCTTGGCATCCTGGAACTCACAGTTCTGATCCCTTGGTGTTTCCACCCAGAGCAGAAGTGATGTCACACGTTTTCAGCAGAGTGAGAGCGAGCAGATGGTGCCTCATGGTTTATTGAACAGTGCCACCCTCGTCGTCCTTGAGGCTTTTGACCCTGAGCTGTACTTGCAGGAGAAGTCAGCTTATTTTAAAAGCAATTGCTTGCAGTTTGCTCTTTTCTCTGATACAAATTATTGGCACCAGCTTTGAGCTGACTCCTAAGTCTGGAGTCTTTCTGCTTCACTGGCAGATCGATGGGAACGTCTCATTTTGTGGGGTTTCTGAAAGAACAGCCCAGTGCTGGTAATTCCCATTCCCATGATGGTTTTGGCTTTTTTGCTCCTCTGGAATCCCCAGTTCCCTGTTGTGTTGGGGCTGGCACAGCTGCCACCTTCAGCAGATATTCCCTTTTTGTTCCCCCACTGTGCCCTGCCTTGGTGGCAGCCACAGTTCAGCTGTTTCACCTTGGCATCTTAAATTCAACTTCCATTTTCTGGTTCTATCTTCATTACTCAATTGACTAATCTTAATTGTTAGTGATTGTCAGTAATCTCATTGTTTTATCTTAATTACTCAATCGAAAATCTGCTCAGCCCCACACCTTTTGGGCAGGATGTACTTTTGGCTTCAGCACTAAATGCTTCACTTGTGCTTCCTCTGCCTTTTGCTGTGCAAGAGCAATCAGTGAGCAGGGGAGTGTGAGACCTTGACTGTCTGAGCCAGGGATAAAACACCTTACCAAAAATAAACCCCTCCTGGTCAGCACTCGTCCTGAATCTTAATTCCCCACCACAGGACAGGCAAAGCACTGCCTTGCCAAGTGGTTTTTTTGCTAATCTTCCCCCCCCTTTTTGTTTTTTTTGCAGGTGGCAGGCCTGACCCTGCTGGCAGTGGGGGTTTATTCTGCCAAAAATGCCACGGCTGTGGCAGGGCGTTACATAGAGGCAAGGCTGGGCAAACCCTCCCTGGTGAGGGAAACCTCCAGGATCACTGTGCTGGAGGCTCTCAAACATCCCATCAAGGTAAAACTCAGTTTTGTTTCTGTGTTATACTCATCAAAACTCAGGCTGGGATTGCCAGTGGGTCTGAATAAACAGAATTAGAATGGATGGGCTGAGCATGCTGGCTCTGAAACGTCCCATCAACATAAAATTCAGTTTTGTTTCTGTGTTACACCTCAGCAAAACTCAGGCTGAGATTGTCAGTAGGTCTGATTAAATAAAATATTGGAGATAGGATGGATGGGCTGAGCACACTGGCTCTCAAACATCCCATCAAGGTAAAACTCAGTTTTGTTTCTGTGTTATACTCATCAAAACTCAGGCTGGGATTGCCAGTGGGTCTGAATAAACAGAATTAGAATGGATGGGCTGAGCACACTGGCTCTCAAACATCCCATCAAGGTAAAACTCAGCTTTATTTCTGTGTTAACACTCAGCAAAACTCAGGCTGAGATTGTCAGTAGGTCTGAATAAACAGAATATTGGAAGTGTTGTGGATGGGCTTAGCCCACTGCCATCCTGTAAGATGTTTTATTCCAAGTGAGTTTTCAAAATGTGGGGGGTTTTTTCCTACCTGTGAGTAACTGAATTTATCCTCTCAAGGTCGGTAAGCGTCTCACCAGCAAGGCTCAGGATGCCCTTGAAGGAGTTGTTCTCAGTGTGAGTACTCTGTTTTCCTGTCTTGGGCTCTGAAGGATGACTCTAGGTTCTAATTAAGAGCTGTTGGTTCCTTTAACTCACTTCTAAAGCTGTAATTCCAGCAGTTTTGGAGTCACAGCACTCTTGGGACACTGAGACCATAAATAAGCTCCTGTGTTCAGTGTGACATGCATTAAGCAGCCTGCTCACCTTTTTTCCCTCTGTGAAAAGCAGTTGGAAGTGTTAGTTCAGCCCTTGTTCTGGTGCAGTTTTCTCTCTGTAGTCAGCACGTTAAGATGCAGAATTCCACTTGTGCCAGCTGAAGTTAAGGATTATTGAACCCAGACCTGCTTCTAGGCCAAAAAAAAAAAATCTAAATACTGTGTGCATTTGCCCACCCTGAGATTGGTCCTTGACTTGCTAATTAGTGCTGCTTCTGTGCATTTCCTTCTGAATTTGATTCCTGGTTATCAGGCAAATTTAAGAGCTGCTTGAAGCTGCTGAGAGAAAATGCTCCTGCAGGAATCTCTCTCTCCCAGTATTCCCCAAATGCAGCAGTGATAGAAATACGAGTTTCTGACTGGAGAAGGAATTGGCACTGCCAAGAGTCGCTTTGTGTTTTGACATATCCCTCCCAGGGCATCCATTAGGAAGGGAACATTTAGGTGTTACCCGTTCCTGGGGTAGTCACTGCACTGCTTCCCTGCACTGCTGCTCTTTTCTTACGAAACAATTGTAGCCAAGTGGACAGAAAATGGAGTAAATCCTCCCAATAGGACAGGAAATGACCTTGGTGTGGAGTCATGAGCAGCTGGAGTTAAGCCTTAAAAGCTTGAGCCTGGAGTGCTGCCTCCTTCCTGCAGGTACTGGTCTGGGAACATGGTAGGTGCAGCTCTTTTGGGACTTTTCTACTCCTTACATTTAAACTCTTTTTTTTTTTTTCCTTGCAGCCCCAGCTGGAAGCACGTGTGAGGGACATCGCCATAGCAACGAGGAACACAAAAAAGAACAAAAGCCTGTACAGGAATATTCTGATGTATGGTCCCCCTGGCACTGGGAAAACTCTCTTTGCCAAGGTAAAAAAAAAAAAAACAAACAAACAAAAAAGCCCTGCCAAAGTTCTGCCAACCTGCACTTTGCAAAACGTTCTGAAAATTCCAGGGCTTGGGAAGCCTCCCTGGGCTCAAATCTATTGCTGGAGTGTTGCATCAACATTTTGTTTGTGTTGGGGACGGAGGGGAAGGGCAGCCTGCCTGCCTCAGCTCTGAATCAGTGCAGCCACTTGGATTCTGGTGCTGAGAGGAGCCTTTCCATCTGGAAAAAGGCCTTTGGCAACTGGGATTTGTGGGAATCACAGCAGCAGCCACTTCATCCCCACCACTGGTGGGTTTATGGCCTTGGCTAAATGGGTTTTTCCTGCTGTTGCTGACAGTCCCAGGGCACACACAGCCATGGCTCCATGTGCAGAGGCACTGCCAGGATGGTTTTTCTACATGGATTTGAGTCAGAATTTGATTTTTTTTTTTCCATGATTGTCCACAAGACCTGAGGTTTCATCAACTTTTAAACAGTGGCAGATTTGACAAAATGATGCAAGTTGAATTTTTTTTTTTTCCCTCTATCAATCCATTGAACCCAGTAATTTTCTGGGAGAATGGCACCTAAAGCTTTCCATGGCACCTACTGGATTTCTAAAGCCACCTAGTTTGGGTTTCTAAAGCCAACAGAGATGGACAGAAATGAAAAAAAAAATAAACAATACACAAGTTAAAATTGCCACTAAGTGATAAAGAACATAAAGAAGCCAAAATCTCCCCTCTCCAAATAACCACACTGACAGGACTGAGCTGATTTAATTCCCTCTTCATCCTCCATGGCCTTGCAGTGGAAGGAAGGGATTGATTTGCTGGTTTTTGTTTCATTCCAGAAATTAGCTGTGCACTCAGGCATGGATTATGCCATCATGACAGGAGGGGACGTGGCCCCCATGGGCAGGGAAGGGGTCACAGCCATGCACAAACTCTTTGACTGGGCCAACACCAGCAGGAGAGGGTAAGTTGAGCTTTTATTCAATCCTCAATTTGGGTTTTTGCTCAAAAAACCCCAAAAACCTCACCACAACAGTGTGTAGCTCAGCCCCCCAGTGGCTGTTATTGAATGAGGTAACGCTGAGCAAACACAGAATCTCCTGAAGTTTTCCTGGAATGGGTGAATCCTTGTTAATTTGTAATATTTAAAAAGCTGAAAAGCCTTTGCTGGAATGGGTGAATCCTTGTTAATTTGTAATATTTAAAAAGCTGAAAAGCCTTTGCTTTTCTGTTCTCACAAACCCCATTTTACACCTTTTACACCTTCAGTTTTACTGAACTTTTCCAGAGATCAGTCGTGACTTGATTGTCTGATCTCACCGAGCAGGAGGAGACTTCCCTGCCCACTTGAAAGCTGGGACAAATTTCCTTCGGGGTGATTAATGATCTGACAGTAATTAGAAGATTTGGCACAAATCAGGTGTTCACACTCTGGATGTTCCCTGGTGCAACTGCTCAGATTTTAAACACTGACAGCGTTCAGATCCAGCTTCTTGTTTGCTTTTGATTCTCAATATAAGGAGTGAATTATAAGAAATAAAAGAGGATGAGGAGGAGGCAGGTGCTGAGGCGTAAAAATCACAAACACAAAAAAAGAACTTTTGCCTTTTTCAGTCACCTTTAAAAGCAGATTTTCATCAGCAGAGAATCCTCACGTTGAGGCTGAGTCTTGGCTCCCTGATTCTGCAGGAGGGTGTATAGTTCATTTGCTCCTACCAATGTAAATGGATTTTTTGCAGTGCTGAAGAGCTGTTTGTCCAAGCAGGATGGTAAAATTCAATATTGAGCTTTCAGGGGGTTGTCACTTTGGGTTTTGTGCTGGTTTGATCTCAGCTCTGTAAACGTGGCTGCCCAGTGATTTATGTGCTCTCTGATTGCTTCAGATGGACATTATCTTGCAGTGTCTCTTTTAATCCCTCCTTCATTCATCACCTAAATCTTTCTATTTCCCCTTACAAAGAAAAAAAAAAAAAAAAAAAGCAGGGAAATGTCCTGAGGATTTAAATTTTTAAGCTTCTATCCTGAGGAGCTATAGAAGGGAAGGCATTAGAATTTAAGTGGGCTTAGAATTTAAGTGAGAAGTTGGAAGAGATGTGAGGACACTCAGCTGGGTGCTTCCATTAAGGAATTCCTTTGCAGCACTGCCTGGGTCTGAATTTCTCTGCCCCTGCTGAAAATTTCTGGGCATTTCAGCTTCCTGCACTTCCTGATCAAAGCTTACATGTGTCCAGAGAATCAATATTCCCACCTCCAGTGGCACTGAAGTATTTAAGCATCTTTAATTCTGAATATCCACCTGTCTTAGCCGTTGCCTTTATTAGCTGGGATTGTGACAACAGACACTTCTCTGCAGAGAATATTTGGGAGAAGCTGGGGCTGGGTGGAAGATGTTAATGGGCCTGAAATCTCCTGGAAGACAGCTGGTTTTGAAGCTGGGCAAGGAGGTAATACAAGCTGTGACAGCTTTATGAGCAACCTGGTTCTCTTATTGATAAACATCTTTGCGGGCTCGGTCCCTTGGGAAGAGCACTGCCCTTGGGTTAGGAGTGAATTTATTTTGGTGAATAATTCATGGGCTTTATTAATTCACTTCTCCACAGGTAGTAAAACCATTACATTGGTGCTGCTGTGGTTTGGAAAGGAAAAAGCTCACAAAAAATAACAAAAGCTGGCTGAGGAGAGGACTCTGGTTTGAGCTTTTCAGGGTGGCATAAGGAGGAAAAATGGCAGGGAGGTGTCACTGTCACCAAGATTTCTGTATTGTGCCCTTGCACACTTGTCTCCAAAGAGGAGGGAATGCTGCAACAGCACTCATAGACTTCAGCAGGTCTAAATTTCAAATATCCCCTTGTGCAGCTTGGCAGTCACATCCAGCCCTGCCAGCCACAAACTGTGCCTACGAAAACTCCCATCTAGACTTAAAAACCCAGAGCAGTTTAAGGTCACGTGCCTTAGTCTTGCTTCAATCTGCTTCTGAACAGCAGGGAACAGAACTCCAGAGGCCTGGGGGCAGATTTCTGCCCCGAGGTGTGTGACATTTAATCCATTTTTCAGCTGCTGGGCTGGGCCAGGTGCTCACCACGGACAGGTCGGCGCAGCTTGGCTGCCAAACGCCGCCCGAGGCAATGAGGCTGCTTGTGCAATCCTTGGGGTGTTCCCAGCTGTGGGTGCCTGGCAGTGGGGGCAGGAGGAGGCTGGAGCCACCTGAGCCTCACTTACCTGTGTCCTGTTACTGTGTAGTGTTTTCCTTTTTGCAGCCTCCTGCTGTTCGTGGACGAGGCGGACGCGTTCCTGCGGAAAAGGGCGACAGTAAGTGCTTGGGGTGTGTGTGTCTGCTCCTGCTGCAGGGCCGGCCAGCAGCCTCCTGCACCCTCATATCTGCCCTCAGTGGGCCAAAATAATCAAAGCTGGCAGCTGCCTCAGTGCTGAGCTGGTGGCAGAGGCAAGAAATCAACGTTTTTATGGAGCGGAATGAGCGTCTCCAGTGAGAATTCCTGGCTGTGAAAGATGGGTGGTGATGCCACGATTGTTTTTTGTCTTTTCTTTTAAATATCTCTTATGTGTTCTTGGTACCCTTAGCATACATACTTGTGATTCCTTACATCTAATGTCTTGACATAGTCCTTAATAGTCTAAATTCCTGCCTGCAAAAGATGGGTGGTGATGCCACGATTGTTTTTTGTCTTTTCTTTTAAATATCTCTTATGTGTTCAATATACCCTTAAATCTAATGTCTTGACATAGTCCTAATATTCTGTTAGGCCAAAAAAACGCCAAACATCCTAAAAGCCTCGCCATTAAAAACCAAAAAGCCTCACACTGCCTTTAAAAAACCCAAGTCCCCTCTAAAACACATCCTATAAACTAAAATTTAGTTAAAATTTATAAACCCATCTAAGGGAAAATACTTTAGAATAAAGAAATAGCATGCTGTTCATTCAAACCCCTCATCAAAACATCTTTATTAAATATGCTAATTTACAAAATCTATAAAATTATATATGTGCTGTCCCATGAATGTACATTTCAGTGTATTCCACCTTGCACCATAAAAATCCTTATTAAATACCAGGATAAAACCCCTTTATCCCTTTTAGCCTTAATTTTAAGACCAAGGAAAAGGCATCAGTGGCTCAGTCTTGTTGGGGGGTTTTGCAGCAGGAAAACAGGAAGGAAAGAGGTTTTTATTGAAGATTTTTGCTGGTACCTTGCAGGGTTTGGGCTTTGTCCCCACAGATATTTATCTTTGAAAGCTTCCATTGCAAAACTGCTTTTTTGCTACGTGAACAAAGTTACAGCAGCATCTTCCCCTGTAGGAATAATTTGTGTTTCCAAGGTCAGTCACCACACTGTACACCCAGTCTGGAGCTGCTCCTCCAATCCCAGTTGTGTATTTAAAGAGCTCTCCAGGAGGTTGCTTTGAGTGTGGGAGTGAATCCTTTGTTTATTTTCCTTTATCACACTGAATTTCCCAGCTAAAATAGCAGGGAAAACCACCTGGGCCAGTGGCCAGAGCGTTGGGTTTGAAACCAAGCAAATCACTGGATGAGTGTGGATTAATCTCAGATTAAAAAAAAAATTAATAAATTGATTTTTTTCCTCCACGGTGTTTCAGAGCTTTGGATCCTGCTGGAATGCAGGTGCTTGACACTAACAGAATTCCATGTCCCTTTGAACAGAATTCCCTTTGTCCATAATGTCCATAATGTCCTGAAGCTGTGACCTGTCTGCAGTCCCTCAGCAGCTGATCCCCCTCTGGCTTTCTTCTTTGCAGGAGAAAATCAGCGAAGATCTCAGAGCAACTTTAAATGCATTTCTGCACAGAACGGGGCAGCACAGCAACAAGTGAGTATCCACTTTCAGCTGCTGATACTTCCCCTGGGTTGAGGAAAGTCTTTAAAGGGTCTCTGGTGTCCAAGTGGAAGTTGGAAATGATCTGTGCTGCTGAGGGATTGGAAAAAAAAAAAATCTGCAGAGAATTGTAGTTTATGTGCTGAGTGTAGCTTGGTCCTCCTTCAACTTTTCGTGGGCCTTGGAAATCAGAACAGAAGGAAAAATTCTTTTCCTGAAACTGGGGTTGTATTTGGACATCTTGAGTGTCTTGGTGTTGATATTTTCTTTCTTGGTAAGTGACTGTTTATGCAAGAACCCAGGAAAATCACTACCACAAGAATTCAGAGTTCACCCTGGCTGGGTGCTTCGTGTTCCCTGGAAAAACACTTGAGTGCTGCAGTGACCTCTTCCCACCTTGTGCCTGTGTGGGCAGGAGCTCTGAGGCAGAGGAGTTCCCATCTGACTCCATTTCTTTCCCTCAGACTCCTTGTGGGATCCCAGGGCTGGTTCCCTCCTGGCTGAGCAGGGCTGAGGTGACAGAGTGGCAATGTCACTGTCCCCCACCCCTGCTCCCTTTGTCACCTCCGTGGGAACTCCCTGCACAGCCAAAGCCATTTCCTGGGCTGTCATAATAGAGAGGTGACCTTTCCTCCACCTTTCTCAAATAATATTTGATTATTTTTTTTTTGTGTGTGTGTGAACTTTACTTAGTTGTTAAAACTTCTCCTTTCACGATTGAGCCAACAAGAAAAGCTGTCTCTGGCTTTATGTGGGGAAAGTGAGGATTTTAATGATGAACTCCCCCTCAGTGGGGCTGGAATGAAAGGCTTTTTAAGTAACCTCATGCCATTGAAATAAATATCCTGAAAGGTCACTGTTCCAGGACATTTTCCTGTCCTTGTGGGGCCTCTTGAACTTGGTGGAACCATTGCAGCTGGAGCTGATAATTGCTTGTGTGTAGCTTCTCTGTCCCAGAGGTGCCTGGGAAGAGGTGTTTTTCTAAAAGAAATAAATTGCTAGAAAGCAAAGTGTTGATCCTGCAATAACCTTGGTTTCCCCCTTTGGGAGGAGAGCAAACCTCTTCTGAAATGATTCATGGAGCTGCTCTATAAAGCTGTGTTCAGTATAATTATTATTATTATTAACTGATATTTGTGAGAATAAGCACAATAAATATTTGTCCTGCAAATCAGGGACAGGCAGGGGATGCTTCTTCCTTTCCCCTGATGTGAAATGGCCTTGGAAGAGCTCTGGGGGTGATTTTTGGGTGCTGGGGATGCTCTGCCTCCCCTCAGCAGAGCCGAGCTCTCGTTGGCAACGAGCTCTCACGTAGAACTGAGCCCTGATTTCAACCGTGAGCTATTTGAGGACACTGAACATGCCCTGGTGATTCATGCACTGCTTTTTTTACTTCTGAGCAGCCTTATTGCTGCTCTGGGCAAGGAGCAGTTCCTGCATCCGTGAGTGGGAGCTCACTGGAATGGGTGTAATGGGCCGTGTAAATGGGGCTGCTTCGGTGAGACCCTGAGGAGAGCTCTTCCTTCAGCGGGGGAATTGGCACCAGGACTGGCACTTGCTGCCTTTAAACTTCCCCCAAAAATCATCTTGTTAGGACAGCTGGCTGGCTGAATGTCAGCCTGCATGGCAATCCTTAATCCAGGCTTTGTTGGTGGAAAAGCCAAAAGGAAAGTCTTGCCTTGGCCAGGTTATCTCCAGAAATGACAGCAGAGAACACGGCCCCTCGTAGCCGATGATTCAACCAAGACAGCAAGAACATCAATATTCCAATAGCTGTGCTTAAAAGCCCATTTCAAATTATTAGGCACTATTAAACTGGTGACATCAATTAAAGCATTAAAGTGTTGGCACGGGGGAAGAAGCATCATTACAAAGCAATGAAAGAAAAAAAGGGTTTCCAGCTCCAAAATGCAGCAGGACCTGGAGCAGCACATCTGTATGGTGGAGCAGAGCTTGCTCTGCACGCATCAGGCTGTTCTGAACAGCCCAAAACACATTTCAGTGCAGTGCTGGAGGTGCTGTTAAAGCCATTTCTGAGGAATCCAGGTTTTTTTCCAGCTGATGAAACATTTTAAATCCCGACCGACGGCAGCTCCCGACGTTCAGACTTAGTTCATCGATTTTTATTTTTACGGCTTTGTCAGTCTACCCTTTTTTTTTTTTTCTCTTCTTCTTTTTTTTTTCCCCCTAATTCCAGGTTTATGCTTGTTTTAGCAAGCAACCAGCCTGAGCAGTTTGACTGGGCCATCAATGACAGGATAGACGAGATGGTGAACTTCGACCTGCCCCAGCTGGAGGAGCGCGAGCGGCTCGTCAGGATGTATTTCGACCAGCACGTCCTGAAGCCAGCCACGGAGGGCAAACAGTGGGTACCCCTCACAACTCTCCCACCCTGGGGAATTCTCTTTCTCTTCTTGCTTTTCCTCATCTCCTTTCCTGTGCGTTCTGCCTATAAACCCACTTCCAACAAGCAGCACGAGAGCTGGGAGATGCCTCTCGATGCGATGCCATCCCAGATTTTTTTTTTTTTGTTGTGCCCCTTAAAATTCAGGAGGGAGTAATGCCAGCAGGAAGCTGGTGGGAATTCCTGTGGTGTGGCTGCACATCAACCAGGACGTTGTTCTCTGCCTTTCAGGAGGTTGAAGCTGGCCCAGTTTGATTATGGCAAGAAGTGCTCAGAGATTGCCAGGCTGACCGAGGGCATGTCCGGCCGGGAGATCTCCCAGCTCGCTGTGGCGTGGCAGGTGAGTAGGGCTCCCCCCTTTTTCCCCTCCTTTTTCCCCTTCCTGGAAGGTTTGAGGGGTTAATTCTGGAGTCTCAGATCATCTCTCCCTGTGAAAGTCATGGTTTGTCCATGGGGTGGTACCAGAGCACTGCTGGCTCTGGGGTGGCTGTTGGGATATCACCGTAATTCCTCGTCCCATGGAGAGGAACAGTTTGGATAATCCCTGATGGGGAAATCCCTTGTGGAATTTAAGTAAATGAGGTGAGTTTGGAGTGACTTTGGGCAGTCCATGCTGGCCACACTCATGGTCCAGCTCAGGAAGTTCAGCAGAAGGAGGTGCCTGATGTTGTTGCCCTCAT
The DNA here is from genome assembly GCA_013397395.1 of Sinosuthora webbiana. Taxonomy (NCBI): domain Eukaryota; kingdom Metazoa; phylum Chordata; class Aves; order Passeriformes; family Sylviidae; genus Sinosuthora; species Sinosuthora webbiana. The sequence goes on from VXBN01004577.1 coordinate 19,535, forward strand.
TAGGGCACCAAACCATCCTCCTTCCCTCCTTTGTTCTAAACCTTTACAGTGCAACTTGAGCTATTAAAGAAACAAAACCAACTGGAATTGGAGCTGAAAAAAACCCAGATATTTCTCCCATAGACAGAAAGAAGAAATGCAGTCACTTGGAGTACAACCATTCACATGCTCAGCAAGCTTTAGTGTTGTTTCTTTTTGGTTTTTTTTTGAATCAGGTTTTCACCTTGTTTTGTCACAGCTGCCAGTTTCTCACTGGATTGTGTGTTTCCATAAACTAACCTAGAAATATCAACTGAAGGAAGGAATGTGCTCCAATTTGTGTGTCATGTAACCTACTGGTGTCAGCTTCCTTTCAGGGATTGTAAAAACAAAGTGGCTTTTTGTTTAGTTCTTCAATTTTTAATTTACTTTAGCAGCTCACAAACATCTTACCAAGTTTGTGCATCTCATTCCTTCTACTACTGGTTTTCCCCCCTTTTAAGGGACAGAAATATTTCTCCTTTCCAGTATAAATTAATTTTAATTGCAGCATTCATGAGCTGAGGTCCAATTTGAGTGCTGCTAATTCTTGTTTTATTCCTTGGTAGCACACAGCTGGTTAATTTTCCCGTATAATTTTTGGTGATATTGAATCATATTTCAAAATGTGTGTGCTGTCATCTGCCCCACGTACGTGAAAGGCTTTGCTGCCAACTATTTCCTGTAATAAGAAGTTGTGATAAATGATCCCTTTGCTTTTTTATCACCCCTTATCAGCAAGTTTGTCATTACTCCCCGGGAATGACCTCAGCTTTTATCATTTATCCTTTTAAGTGCTGGTGAAGGGAGGAGAAAAAAAGGTGGGGGTGACTAATTTTCCCTGACAGCTCCTTAAAAATGTGCCTCGTGCTGGCAGCACTATTAACAAGGTTTGATGTAGAATTTGCAGCAGGAAGTTGTGCTCATGAAACACTCAAAGGGCTTAAAAAAAAAAAAAAACACACAGGAGAGGGTGGGGAAGAAATATTTGAGTTGGTTGGATACAGCAAGAAGCTTCACCTGTATTAAAATCAGAGTTTAAATCAAAGGGATCTCATTTCTTGTTGGTCAGGAAGGGGAATGGGATGTGCCAGGGGTCAGTGAGCAGCCCAGGGACTGGACATGAGGGTATCCAGGGTAAGGATTGCCTTGGGCACTGCCCTGGGAGTTCTTTTTCAGTCACTTGTGATGCCTGAGGATTTGGGCTTTTCTGTTTTTCATAAATCTGTAATCCTGCAGTTCTTTAGTGCAGAACTCTAAACTCCACGTGCAGTGTGAGCTCCTGTATTCCCATCTAATTTTCAGACAAAGCAATTCCTCTCCAGGCCTGGGGATCAGGGACACCTCACTGCCTCAGGCCCTGAGAAATGTAAATAAAAATGAGTTGAGGGGCAGCAAACTTGGGGTGAATTCCTTCCCTAAATTCCTTCATTACTTGTAATTGGAGAATTACCCCCCAATCTGCAAACGGACCAAACTTAGTGTGAAAACCCTGTGGTCCATTTTTGGATGAGAAATTTGGAGCTGTGACCCACTGGAGCTGCTGTTTCTGCCAGCTCTGGCCACTGACCTTGGCAGGACGTGTCCCCCCTTCCTTTGGGGTTGTTTTACCCTGTGTGAAGCCCCTCAGCAGCTTTGGGGCAAAGCCCCTCTCCAGGCCAGGTGTGTTTTACTCACCCCCAGCTGCTCTCCTGGCTGCTGTTGGTATTTCAGGCTCTGTTTTAGCACTGGTGCCTCCTCTGTGGCTGCTCCAGTGCTCTGCACTCTCGGGGAAGGTTTGAGGCTGCAGTTTTCAAGCCTTTCTGGCAGTGTTTTCCCTGCCTCAAATCCCTGCCTTGCTGCTCTCCTTCCCGCGGTGCTGGTGCACCCCTGTGGATGTGGCTGTGCTCTGAACTGGGTCAGGGAGCTGAGCAGAGTTAAAAATAGCCTGGCAGGACCAGTTAACTGCATAGCTCCAGCCTTCAGGGGAGGTAGGGGCTGCAGGAACCACGATCTGACTCCAAAAAATCCATTTCAGGCTCCCCAAATCCTTACCAGGCTTCCCTCAGCTGGATGCAGCAGGGTGCTCGTGTACCACAGACGCTCTCTGTTTCCTACATCTCATATCAATATATCACTTCTTGGTCTTTCAACTCCCTTTTAATCCGAGGTGGGAAATAATCTGAATATCCTGAGCTGGGAAAAACCCACAGGGATGATCCAGGGGTCCAAACCCCAGAGTCCCACCCCGTTCCTGCTGTGAGCAGCCCCTCCCTGAGTGCACACCTGTGCTTTGGTCCTGTGCACAGGAGGGTGTTCGTGTGACCCCGATGGGAGCTGGGAGGAATCCTCAGCAGCTCTGGGATCATCCTCCCTTCCCAGAACTGCATCCCACAGATGCTTTGGGGAAATCCTGGAGCTTTAGGAGGTGAAGGCATCACAGGCATCAGCTCCTCCCTGGGACAGCAGCAGTGGCCACCCTGTGCCGTGCCCTTGCAGTCAGTTCCCACGAGGATTGTGCTGCCTTTAAAAAGCCATCTCAGTTAAACTGAGCAATAGCTGCAGCTCTCAGAGGCTTAACTCCACCATAAACTGGATTTGAGATGGATTGGCTGTCGTGTACATGAAGTTTTTAGCCCGCTGCCGTTTCAGTCTGGCTCTGTCTGTCCTCAATTTACCAACAGGAGGAGAAAAAAAAAAAAAAAATAAGATGCGGAAAAGCCAAGAGTGTAACCTCTAGCACTGGGTAAAATATTGCTGTCTGGCACAGCTAACAGTGTGCGTGCTAGAAATCCATTTTAATCTCTTCTGCAGAAGACTGAGCATTCCCTTTTGTCCTTGTGCTTTTCCATTGCCCTTTATGGCTCCAGCGTGGACTGAGATGCTTTTTCACCTTAACAATTCCCCTCAGCTCTGTGTTTATAGCCGTGTGCACACTCCCCCAGCACTGTGCTCAAACCTGGCTGATGTGCTTTAGGTAAAACGTCAAAACCAAAAAGCAACCTTTCACCATTCCAAGCTGTAATCTTGGAAAATTGTTTTGGCAGCGTTTCAGGAGAATTCCCAGGAGTTTTGTGTCCCAGTGTGAGCTTCCTGTCATTTCCTTGCCTTTTTATGCCACTGACATAAATGCCTTTTTTTTTTTGTCTTTTTTTTTTTTGCTCCCTGAATCTTGTTTATATTTTAAAAATAGCTGTTGTATTTTTTATGGGGGATTGTTTTATTTTTTTTTAATCAGGCTATTTTCATTATAAATGGGATTAAAATGACACAGAGGAGTCTGGCCAGGTTAAAATAAACCACGAGTCTTGGCTGAAATGAAGCATGAGGTCATTTGGGCTGGACTTGTCATCTGTTCCATCCCCCACCAAACAAAATTCCTTTCATACTTGGGTTTGAGGGCTAAAACCAGGAATTGCTGCACTGGAGAAAATGGGTTAAAAATCTGTCCACGCAGGAGGCAGAGGTATGAATATAAATGAAGCTTGGTACCATTTTTATGTGTGTGCAAGCTACTCCCAGAAGGGGCAGCTGCTTCTCCCATTTGCTTTCTTGACAGCCAGGGCCTAAGGCTTTCTAAAAATAGAAAGTCATTGAGAAAATCAACAGAGCATGAACTGCACAGCTTTGCAGGAGGTTCCACACCGGGCTGTGCAGTGGCAGGCGAGGCATCCTTCCCCTCTGAGCTCTGAAAGCACACAAAAAAATGCATCCCAGCAAACTGCTTTTTTTTTCTTTTTTATCATTTTAAAACACCCCACCAGGGCTGCACTGAGAGTCCTGCAATAAAAAAATAAAAGATGTTAAAAGGAGGGTGAGCGAGGTCTGAACAAAACCTTTCCAGCGTTGCCCTTTTTTTTGCAGAGAGGGAACAGGAGTGCTGGGGGAATATTTGGCAGGTCATGGATGCAGAAGCCTCAGGTGCTGAGGATCCTGCTCAGGCAGCTCCAGAGCCTTTGTGCAGAGAGAATTCTCTGTTTCCAGACCTGCTCCTTCCCTGCACTCCCTCCCCCAGGCCGGTGTTTACTCCTGGTTTGAAGCAGGAGCACCAGCCCGGCTTGGCAGCGCTGCCTGGAGGAAGGATTTGCACAAGGGGAAGGATTTGATGCTGCTTGCAGGAACAGCCAGCACCTGCCAGCTCTGATGCCTTGTGCAAGTGACACCTTAGGTGGTTTAACCAGTTCCCCCCCTCCCCAAAANACAAAAAAAAAAAAAAAAAAAAAAAGGGCCTAAAAACCAACCTGGGTAACCTTTTGCTGATTTCTGGAAATAATTATTCCTCCTGCAGTGGGGTAACAGGCTCAGGTAACACCGTGGTGACAGCAGAGCAACAGCTCATCCTGGGCTCTGTCCTCTGCCCCGTGGGCATCATCTAGTGAGGTGTGAAAGGGTCACCCTTGAGGTTGTTTCTGTGCTGCTCTTGCTGCCAGCCTCGTCTTTTGCTGGAACTGATGTTTTTGCACCATCAATAATTGATGGGAGCCTCAGAAGCAGACTGCAGTGAAATCAGAGTTAATGGTCCTCAGCGGGATGGGGGACGGGGGGGGGTGGCAACGTGACAGTCCAGGG
>VXBN01004577.1:24238-37971 GCA_013397395.1 Sinosuthora webbiana
GCTGCAGGGTGGCTGTGGGGAGCTGCAGGGCACAAATTTGGGGCTGTGGAGAGCTTCAGGGTGGTTGTGAGGAGCTGTAGTGTGGATGTGGGGAGCTGCAGGACAGCTGTGGGGAGTTGCAGGGCACAAATCTGGGGCTGTGGGGAGCTGCAGGATGGCTGTGGGGAGCTGCAGGGCACAAATTTGGGGCTGTGGAGAGCTTCAGGGCGGTTGTGAGGAGCTGTAGTGTGGATGTGGGGAGCTGCAGGACAGCTGTGGGGAGTTGCAGGGCACAAATCTGGGGCTGTGGGGAGCTGCAGGATGGCTGTGGGGAGCTGCAGGGCACAAATTTGGGGCTGTGGAGAGCTTCAGGGCGGTTGTGAGGAGCTGTAGTGTGGATGTGGGGAGCTGCAGGACAGCTGTGGGGAGTTGCAGGGCACAAATCTGGGGCTGTGGGGAGCTGCAGGATGGCTGTGGGGAGCTGCAGGGCACAAATTTGGGGCTGTGGAGAGCTTCAGGGCGGTTGTGAGGAGCTGTAGTGTGGATGTGGGGAGCTGCAGGACAGCTGTGGGGAGTTGCAGGGCACAAATCTGGGGCTGTGGGGAGCTGCAGGATGGCTGTGGGGAGCTGCAGGGCACAAATTTGGGGCTGTGGAGAGCTTCAGGGCGGTTGTGAGGAGCTGTAGTGTGGATGTGGGGAGCTGCAGGACAGCTGTGGGGAGTTGCAGGGCACAAATCTGGGGCTGTGGGGAGCTGCAGGATGGCTGTGGGGAGCTGCAGGGCACAAATTTGGGGCTGTGGAGAGCTTCAGGGCGGTTGTGAGGAGCTGTAGTGTGGATGTGGGGAGCTGCAGGACAGCTGTGGGGAGTTGCAGGGCACAAATCTGGGGCTGTGGGGAGCTGCAGGATGGCTGTGGGGAGCTGCAGGGCACAAATTTGGGGCTGTGGAGAGCTTCAGGGCGGTTGTGAGGAGCTGTAGTGTGGATGTGGGGAGCTGCAGGACAGCTGTGGGGAGTTGCAGGGCACAAATCTGGGGCTGTGGGGAGCTGCAGGATGGCTGTGGGGAGCTGCAGGGCACAAATTTGGGGCTGTGGAGAGCTTCAGGGCGGTTGTGAGGAGCTGTAGTGTGGATGTGGGGAGCTGCAGGACAGCTGTGGGGAGTTGCAGGGCACAAATCTGGGGCTGTGGGGAGCTGCAGGATGGCTGTGGGGAGCTGCAGGGCACAAATTTGGGGCTGTGGAGAGCTTCAGGGCGGTTGTGAGGAGCTGTAGTGTGGATGTGGGGAGCTGCAGGACAGCTGTGGGGAGTTGCAGGGCACAAATCTGGGGCTGTGGGGAGCTGCAGGATGGCTGTGGGGAGCTGCAGGGCACAAATTTGGGGCTGTGGAGAGCTTCAGGGCGGTTGTGAGGAGCTGTAGTGTGGATGTGGGGAGCTGCAGGACAGCTGTGGGGAGTTGCAGGGCACAAATCTGGGGCTGTGGGGAGCTGCAGGATGGCTGTGGGGAGCTGCAGGGCACAAATTTGGGGCTGTGGAGAGCTTCAGGGCGGTTGTGAGGAGCTGTAGTGTGGATGTGGGGAGCTGCAGGACAGCTGTGGGGAGTTGCAGGGCACAAATCTGGGGCTGTGGGGAGCTGCAGGATGGCTGTGGGGAGCTGCAGGGCACAAATTTGGGGCTGTGGAGAGCTTCAGGGCGGTTGTGAGGAGCTGTAGTGTGGATGTGGGGAGCTGCAGGACAGCTGTGGGGAGTTGCAGGGCACAAATCTGGGGCTGTGGGGAGCTGCAGGATGGCTGTGGGGAGCTGCAGGGCACAAATTTGGGGCTGTGGAGAGCTTCAGGGCGGTTGTGAGGAGCTGTAGTGTGGATGTGGGGAGCTGCAGGACAGCTGTGGGGAGTTGCAGGGCACAAATCTGGGGCTGTGGGGAGCTGCAGGATGGCTGTGGGGAGCTGCAGGGCACAAATTTGGGGCTGTGGAGAGCTTCAGGGCGGTTGTGAGGAGCTGTAGTGTGGATGTGGGGAGCTGCAGGACGGCTGTGGGGAGTTGCAGGGTACAAATTTGGGGATCTTTGAGCCAGGATGGCTGTGGGGAGCTGCAGGGCACAAATTTGGGGCTGTGGAGAGCTTCAGGGTGGTTGTGAGGAGCTGTAGTGTGGATGTGGGGAGCTGCAGGACAGCTGTGGGGAGTTGCAGGGCACAAATTTGGGGCTGTGGGGAGCTGCAGGATGGCTGTGGGGAGCTGCATGGTGGATGTGAATGGCTGTGGGGAGCTGCATGGTGGATGTGAAGAGCTGCAGGGCACAAGTTTGGGGCTGTGGAGACCTCCCACCCCTCATCCCAAGCTCCCTCGTCCCCTGAGCACGGCACGGAACCTCTCACCGGAGCACTTGCGGAGGGAGGAACCAGATTTAGAAATCTGCAGCTCGGGGGCTGCTCTGTTACCTTGGAGATGGGTGCAGCTGACAGCACAAGCGTCCTTCCCCTGCTCCCAGGCTGTGCTGGCATCTGCAGGGTGGCCAGGCTGAGCCCCAGCTGTCCTGTGTGTGCCCTGCACCGAGGGACATCCCTCTGCTGAGCCCCTCGCAGGCCTGTCCCCCCGTGGGCTGTTGGATGGGGGTGGCAGGAGGTGCCAGCCCTTTCCCCGAGGAGCTGTGGGCACGTTTGGGCTGCCTCTCCCAGCGCCAGGAGTTTGCCAGCAGGACTGGGGAGGGGAGGAAAGGGATGGTCCTGTGGGCATTTGGGGGCTGGCACAGCACAGGGGGACGTTCCTGGGGGAGTGCATGAGGAAAGCAGGGTCAGTGCACATCAAACACCATTTCAGAGGCTCCACGTTGCCCCGTGTTCCCCCTGACATCCGAACAAGCGTTCAGAACAGTTTTCAGATGGAATCATTCCATCACCCCCCCTGCACCCACCTCTCTTCACCTTACTGGCTTCACTTGTGCAGCCCTTTCAGAGCAGGAGAGGAGATTTAAACGAGTCAAACGTGAGGCCTTTTCCTTCTGCAAACAGAAACGGGGGGGCTTTGATTCCCGGGAACTCCGGAGGTGAGCAGAGCCGCTCGTTGGAGTGAGAGCCTTGTGGGGGAAACGGTGCATGGAGAACAACAGGGAGGGAGCAGTCTGGGATGTCCCCTGGCGCCAGAAATGCCGTGTCTGAGGTGTCCTGAGGTGTCCTTGTCCCCACAGGCAGCAGCCTACGCCTCGGAGGACGGGGTGCTCACCGAGGCCATGATCGACGCCCGCGTGGCCGACGCCGTGCGGCAGCACCGGCAGAAGATGGAGTGGCTCAAAACAGAAGGTGCCGAAGCCAACAAAGAGACTGACAGGAGCCCCCTGCTGCCTCTCCCCAAAGGGACCCCCGTGTGAGAGAAAGCCTGCAGGGCTCCACAGTGAGGAGGGAGAAGCTTGGGAGGGGCTCCCGGGCACAGGTTTGGTGGGATCAGGTGTGGAGAGCAGCCCCCGGGGCCGGGGAGGGGCTGCTGCTGCTGCTGCTGCTGCCTCGGGCCTCTCAGTGGCTTCAAACTGCACCAGAAAAACAAAAAGTGGTTTCAATGAGGCAGAAGCAAGTGAATTAAAGGACCTCTTGGTGAAATCCCACTGGCTGTGTTGGTCTGTGTGGCCTGTCCTGCTGGAGAGGCACAAACCCCAAGTCCTTGTGAGCTGTTTCTGCAGTGTCCCAGCACCAGGGGCCTGTGGGGACCCAGGGCTTGTCCAAGCCTGGCACTCCCAAACATTTAAATCTGTAGGGTTTGTGCCCCAGCAGAGGCATTTGTCACCATTTTGCCCAGATCCTGCCCGTGACACAGCTCCTTATCCCATCCCTGGAGTTGCCTTTCACAGTCTCAGAGGAATTTTTTCTTACAGAAGTGGATTTGGGGGGGATTCACTGGTTGAGTTGGAGTCGGCACAGGTGGTCTGAGAGCAGCCCCACATATTTCCCCCCCCAAGTAAACCACTTTTCTCAGTGAAGAGATCCCTTTGGGGCACACAGATCCTGCATGCTCTGAGCACAGAGATGAGTGGGGTTTGTTTGCTCCCACTGCTGCCTTCCAGCTGCTCTTGCAACACGAGAGTTTTCTCGCTGCGTTTCTGGAACAGCTGAGGAAAATGTGCCATTGTCAAGCCCTGAACACGAGCCTGTCTTGATGTGATGACATTTGTTCTTCTTCTGTGCATGTGAGAGGCAGGTTAGAAAATCTCCTGATCTTTTTTTTTTCTCTGCATTTGAACTGGGTTTGAACTCTGTGCTCTGCTCTGAGGCCTCTTCTGTAGCTACACAGCACAAGCACGTTGGCCTGACCCAAATCTGTGCCCTTGGGTACCTTGCTGAGCTGTTTTCCTCACACAGGAGCTGACACCAGCCCCACCTTGGCCATTCCAAGGGCTGAGCTCTTCCCTGGCAGGAGCTGGTGAGCTCAGGAGCAGAGCCTTGTCCTTGTGGGACACCAGGAAAATAATTCCTGAGGCTGCAAACCTTCCCTGCCCAGGCTGCCAGCATCCCCCTCAGTAATTCCCTGGGATTTTCCCCTGGCAGAATGTGAAGAGGAACTTTAGGAGCTGCTCTTTTGGTGAGGTTCCCTCTGCCACTCACCTGGGCTTGGGGGGGGAGTCTCTGCACAACCAAACCACACATTTGATGCTCAGGATGACTAAAATCAACTCAAACCCCACTTTTATCCCTTCCCTTTCAGCCTAGGTGTAGCTGTCCTTCAGCCCCCCTGCTCAGGATTAGCTATTCCAGGCTTTCCCAGTTTTTCACTGGAATTATTTCTGTCAAGCCCCAGGAGATGGGAGCTGTGCACTGCTCAACCTCCCCCTGCTAAGGGATGATGTGAGGGAGCTCTGCTGCTGTGATTCCAGTCCCTAATTGTGCCACAACCCTTCAGTTCCTTTCCCCAGGAGCACAGGGGGGAGGGAAAGGTGCTCTGCCTTGTCCTTGTGCTCTGTGCCTGTGTCCCTGCTGACCCCAGGGGTGCTCTGCCTTGTCCTTGTGCTCCGTGTCTGTGTCCCTGCTGACCCCAGGGGTGCTCTGCCTTGTCCTTGTGCTCCGTGCCTGTGTCCCTGCTGACCCCAGGGGTGCTCTGCCTTGTCCTTGTGCTCTGTGTCTCTGTCCCTGCTGACCCCAGGGGCTGCAGTGGAGCTCTGAGGGAGGCCCTGATCTGCTGCCTCAGCTCTTTGCTTTGGGATTCCTGCTGCAGGTGGAATTCAGGCCCCTGATGGGAGCAGGGGGAGCACCATGCTCTGCCCAGCAGGGATTGAGGGCAGCTTTGGGGGGGGCACTGTTGGATTTCCAGGACACTGAACTGGCCCTGAAGAAAAAAATCCTGACAGGAAGAGCTTTGTGCTGCAGGCTCCTGTGGGGCTGAAACCCCCAGGGAACTCATGCTCCTTCCCAGAGGTGGTGGTGGCTCTGGGCAGAGCAGGTTCTCCCCATCCCCTTGGGAGAAATCCTTCTTTGTGCAGGGTCTGGAGTCCACAGGCAGGAGTGTGGATCCAGCACTGACCCAGCTCCTGCTCAGGGATGGAATTCCCACATCCCACAGGGGGAGGTGACACCAGGATGGGAAAACCAGAGCTGGAGCCTGACTGAGGAGACCTGGGGTGGCTCCACCTGCCAGGTGAGGCAGGTGCAGACAGCCAGAGGTGCTGTGGCCAGTTTGTTTTCCTTGGATTCCCTTTTCCAGCCCTGTGCAGGGAAAGAAAGGCACAGACTTGACGCCGTTTTGTCCTTGGTGACACTTTTTTATTTCCACAGGAAATACAGTTCTCCGTCCACTCCCACGCATTTCCTTCCTCCCCTCACACTTTGTGCTGGTTTTTCATCCCTGCTGCTCCCAACTCTCCCAATCCTGCCTCCCCCAAGCCATTCCTTGCCCCTCTCCTGGCCACCAGCGAGGTCACTCCATGCTCTGCTGCCCCACTGGTCACCTGTGCCTGTTGCTGTCACTGCTGCTGCTCCTGTGGCACGTGACAGGAGTGGGGACAGGATCCCTGTCACCCTGAATTCCTGCCCCATCCCAGATTTCAAGGCAGGGATCTGTCCCTGGCTGGCTCTCAGCTCTGGGGTCACTGATTTGTCACCCCACGAGGTGACACCCAGCCAAATCCAGCCCCTCCAGAGGATGGCAACCCCAAGCTGAGGTGATCTCCTCTCCCGACGCTGAGCTACGAGCCAAGAGCACTTTGTGAAAATGCTGCTTTGTGTTGGAGAGCAAAGCCCAGAGCAGATGGATCCGTGGGCAATCCGTCACTCCCGTCCTGCCTGCTGCCACTGGAAACGTGCTCCTGGTGCTGGGGGACGGATTGACAGCCTGGCCAGCTCTGGCTGCTCCCAGTTGCCGTCCTTTGAAGGGTTTGTACGGGATGTGAGAGGCTGGGAGGAGATTCCCGTGGTGGCAGCACGGGGGATGTGAACGCCCTGTCCCTGCTCTGAGCCTTGGGGAGGTGAGAATTCCCCAGGAAACTCTTCCCTGCCCACCTGGGTTCGTGTTTGGAGCGGAGGAAAAAAAAAAAAACCCCTCAGGATCTTTTACGAGCCTTTGTCTCGGGTGCTGGGGTTTCTTTCCTGCTCTGCTGTGTCTGGGCCGTGCCCAGATGTGCCCAGATGTGCCCAGAACAGGTCCTGCAGCAACATCTCCCCGCAGGATTGGAGCCCCAGGCAGGGTGAGAGCTGTGGGTGCTGCTGTGGCAGCCAGGAGCACAACGAGGGATGCTGGAGAGCTGCTTCACGGTGGCAGATTTCAGATTTCTGTACTGCTGGAAGGGGAAATGATCCCACTTTTCCTTCTCCCTGCCAAAGGCCTGAGATTCCTGTGCTTTTCCTGCTTTCCCTGCCCTTCCAGGCTCAGGCTCCTCTCTGGGGGCAGCTCGCACCCAGAATTAAACAGTGAAATATTTTATCTCGCTGTAAAAATGGGTTTTGGAGCTCCCCATCAAGCAGGAGCCAGGGCAGGTGAAAAATCTGTCCCAGAAGCTGGGGGGAATCACCCAGCCCTTCTGCAGGGGCCAGGAGAGCTCTGCCCACCCCTTCCCAGCCCTGTTTGCACCTCCTCCTGTCACCCCCCTTGCCCAAAACCGGGGTTCTGCTGCTGCTCTGGGGGGTGCCCCAGCTCTGCCCAGGGCGAAAATCACTGGCTTCAAAGGGTTGGAAAAAAACACTCGGATGCAAAAACATGCAAAAAAAACTATTTTACTGACAAACAGCAAAGGGTGGGCTTAGTTCCAAGGAGCTCAACTGGTTCTCTATTGTACAAACATCTTATTGAAAGGGAAGGAATGGCTGAAATACACTCAACTCGTTGACCCAAATAAAATCACAGTGTGCTTTTTTTTTTTTTTTTCCTCTATTGCCTCACCCCACCCCAGCCCAAGCTCTCTGCACCTTCAGCTGCTCCCCTCAGCACAGGCCATCACCCCTTCAGCCACTGGAGAGCACAAAGCCCTGGGTGAAATCTGCCTGTGCTAGTGTATTTAATTAAAAAAAAAAAAAATAAAATTAGCCATTATTGCTTTTCAACCACAGTAGAGATTATTCTGTGATTAGACTCGGAGCGGAGTTTAATCTCTCTCTCTCTCTCTCTGGTAGTCTGGGCTGTGCCTCTCCCTGCCTAATGCATGCAGGAGTGGTTTGGGTGCAGGAAAAAAAGAAAAAAGGAGGATTAACAATGAGGGAAAACAGCACTCCAAGCTCTGCCCTGGTGTTTGACAAGTGGAAAACATCCCGAAAGTGAGTGCAGGGCTCCCTGTGCCTCGGTGTGAGCCGGGGCTGGGCCAGCCTGGGAGTCCCAGGAGGGGCCAGAAACTGGGGACCCCTTTGGAAGAGAAATGGGAACCCCTTTGGAAGAGAAATGGGAACTCATTTGGAAGAGAAATGGGAACCCCTTTGGAAAAGAAATGGGAACTCATTTGGAAGAGAAATGGGAACTCATTTGGAAGAGAAATGAGAACCCCTTTGGAAGAGAAATGAGTGCCAATGGGTGGAGGTGCCAGAGGAGGGACAGGCTCCATGCAGGGGACACGGTGACACACCCAGAGCAGGGTCCCCACAGCCCAGCCAGGGTGAGCAGCTTCTCCTGACTCTGCCACATCTTCCCTCTCCTGTTCTTCCTTCTCCTGTTCTTCCCTCTCCTCTGCTTCCCTCTCCTCTGCTTCCCTCTCCTCTGCTTCCCTCTCCTGTTCTTTCCTCTCCTGTTCTTCCCTCTCCTGTTCTTCCCTCTCCTCTGCCCCACCTGCAGGGAAGCCACAGGGCCTTGCCCCTTTTTGTTTGAGATTTTTTTTTAATTTTCTGCTTTTTTGTCCTCCTGGACGCCGCAGGGAGCTGCCCTGAGGGGATTTTCCCCCTTCCCTCCAGCCCAGCCCTGTGTCCCTGCCCAACAGACAATTTTCCCTTCTCTGCATCCCACTGCTGCTCGCTGAAAGCCACACCTGTCCCTCCAGGGCGCCCAGCTGGGACGATGATGCACCCAAATGTCCCTGTTTGTCCCACGTGCTCTGACCACGGAGGAATTTGTGCTCTCTCACGCCCAGAGGGGCTCGGGCAGGTCCTGTTCACACCTTCCAAGCCCCTCCCTGGATGCAGCAGCAGCTTCATCACCCCTGTGACCACCCGACCTCTCCGTCACCGCCAGGCTGAACGTTTCAGCAGTGCTGGGAGGTGAGATCTGGGGTGGGCCTGAGCTCCATGTGCCCCAAAGCTCCTGCCAACCCCTCCCCACACCAGGTGAGCATCACCCTCCCCTCTCCACCGCGGCCAGGATGTTCAGGTAGAACCCCCCATGTTTCCTTTAGTGCCTGGACACCCCTTAGGGAGCCTGTCCCCGTCCCTTTGCACCCTCCCTACAGGGATTTGGATGTGGATGGACATTCCCAGCTCTCCCAGTTCCCCCTCAGGAGATGCTCCAGCGCCTTCATCACCTCAGTGTCTGTTTTCAAAACCCACCCCCCCCCGTTTTTAGCAGGGATTCTCTTCTCCCAGCTGAAAATGCAACCAGAAAATGAGGTAGAACAGCAGTGAGAGTAACCAAGCCCAGCCCAGCGTGCTGTGAGTGCCCAGGACACCATTCCAGGCTCTCTCCTGGCCTTTTTTTTTATGGATGAGCTGTCCCTGGCTGGCTCAAGGGCTGGTGAGAAGGCTCAGTGGATGGATGGATGGATAGATGGATGGATCAAATCACAGGAGATCCCTTCCCAAACTGCTCCTCAAAGGGGAAGGGCCCTTCTCACTGTTTATATTGGCCAGGGGTTTGTTCAGCAGACCAGGAACTGAGGATGGGATTTGAGGTTGGGAAGGAGCCACAATGGATTTCTCCATGGCAGGGGGATGGATTTCTCAATCCCTGCTTTTCCCCACCTGTCTTTCCAAAACAACCTCTCCTTCCCAACCACTCCCTGGGCCAGGCCAGGGCTCCTCACACCAAAAAAAACCCCAGGAGAACATTCCCAGTAGATCCCTTCACCCTAAAAACACAGGAGAACGTTCCCAGTGGGGCTCCTCTCACCAAAAACTCAGGAGAACATTCCCAGCAGAGCTCTTCACCCCAAAACAACAGGAGGACATTCCCAGCAGAGCTCTTCACCCCCCAAAAACCAGGAGAATGTTCCCAGTAGAGCTCTTCGCACAAAAAACACAAGAGAACGTTCCCAGCAAAGCTCCTCACCCCAAAGAAACAGGAGAACATTCCCAGCGAGGCTCCTCACACCAAAAAAACACAAGAGAACGTTCCCAGCACCAACCCCAGCTCTGGAGAACCAGCACATGAGACTTTGAGCTGTGTCTCTGCTCCAAAAATAGCCCAAAATAATAAAAAAAACCCAAAAAAATCCCCCCCAGCAGCAGCAGCAGAGCCGGGAGCCTCCCCCGGAGCATCTGGCGGGTGAGTTCTGAGCCCTCACTTCCCACTCCCCTGTCCTGCACTTCCCACACTTTCCCATCCCTGTTTTCCCTTCCCCAGGCTCTGACCAGCTCCTGGCCCAGCCCTGACCTTGCTGGGCCAAATCTGCTCCCAGCTGAGCCCTCCTGGCCCGGGGCTGTCACTGGATTTGGGTGTTGTTGTTGTTGTTTTTTCCATCTTCAGTTGGATTTTTGGGGTTTTTTTTTTTGGTTCGTTAATTTTTTGTGTGTGTGTGTGTGCGTGGGGACTGGATCAGAGGCAAGAGAACAACAAACAAATCGAGGCGAGAACAGCTGGGACAATTGGAGGAGGAGAAAACACCCCCAGGAGCAGAGAGGGACAAAACAAACACGAGCACGGAGGAGCAGGACGCCGCCGGGGCTGGCGGTGACAGCAGCCACCCCTCTGTGACACGGGGACAGGGACAGGGCTGGGAAGGCTCAGCCTGGAGCAGGAGGTGGGACAGGGACAGGAGGGGTGGTGGCAGCAGGGGAGAAGGGGCTGCTGGATGATGCTGGCGGCTGTTACACCCCAAAACCGCCCAAAAATCAGCTGCAATACCCCAAAACCAGCTGTAACACCCCCAAAAACAGCTGTAATACCCCAAAACCAGCTGTAATACCCCAAAACCAGCTGAAACACCCCCAAAACCAGCTGAAACACCCACAAAACAGTTGCAATACCCTCAAACCAGCTGCAACACCTCAAATCCATCTGTAACACTCCCAAACCAGCTTCAATACCCCAAAACTATCTGTAACACCCCAAAACTATCTGTAATACCCCAAAACCAGCTGTATTACCCCAAAACCATCTGTAATACCTCCAAACCAGCTGTAACACCCCCAAAACAGGAGCAATACCCCCCAAAAATATATCCAATACTCCAAAACCAGCTGTAACACCCCAAGAACAACTGCAATACCCCAAAAACCAGCTGTAACACCCCAAAAACATCTGTAACACCTCCAAAACAGCTGTAACATCCCCCAAAAACCAGCTGTAACACCCCAAAACCAGTTGCCTCCTTCACTCTCTGCTTTTCTGGAGGCCTTGACACCTCATTCCCCAAAGAGGAGACAGGGCAGACCTGTGGCTCTCGGGGAAATCTCTCCTATTTTTGATTTTTTTGGAGGTTTTGGGGGGTATTTTTGGGTTTTTTTGGGAGTATTTTTGGTGTTTCTGCTCAGGAGTTTGGCACCATCCCACATCTGCTGGGTCAGGGCTCCCTCCCTGCACGGGAAGGGATTTTGTCCCTCGTTTAGGAAAGATGAGGACCCTCCCCCGGGATTAAACCCCACTGGTTTTGTGTGCGCTGGGACAAACCTGCTCACCAAAACCTGGCTGCTTTCCCTGGATTCAAGCGAATTACTCCCAGTAAATTTAATTGCACTGAGAGGATTTCTTGGTTGGGGTTTTGTTTTGTTTTTTTTTTTTTTTTTTTTTTTCCTAAGTTTGAACCAGACAGAGGTTCAAAAGGTGAGAGCTGCAGACCCAGCAGACTTTTTTTTTTTTCAAAGTCTGTTTTTACACAACAGGAACATTTATTATGTAGAATTAATTTTTTTTTTTTCCTCTCCCCACCTCTTCCAGAGCCTCAAATTTTAAAGGAATTTTGCCGTGGATCAGGCTTAAGGGGTGTGAGCCATCACTTCACCCTTTCCAGTTGTTTCTTTTTAAATGACATCTCAACCAAGGGCAGCTGCTAGAGCCGGGGCAGAGCCAGGCTTTACATTCAGTCTGAGCTTAGGTCAGTGGAAAAAATTGCTTTTAAAGTGCTTTTTTTTCTTTTTTTTCTCCCCCCCTCCCCACCCTCCACTCCATAACCAGTTCCAGGGACTATTTGTCCTTCTCAGGACGGAATTTTCTCCCCTACAAAACGCTGATAACCCAGTCCCTGCTCTTCCCTGCCTGCCTGTGGAGAGGAGCTGCACAAGGAGAAAGTCATTCCTTAGATCCTAAGGAATTTCAGACGCCAGGAATGACAGACAGACAGACAGACGGACACAAACGTGGACCAGGCAGTTATTTAGGTCCAGAAACAACCTGGGGCTCCGAGACAAGAGGCACTAGGGAATAGCAAAGGTGGGAAGAATGGCAGAAAAATGGGAATTTTGGAGCAGTTGGGGGCGGGGGGGCTTGTAATTAACTGAAGTGGGCATGGGGAAATAAAATACATAAATAAATTAAAAATAAAATTAAAAATAACCCCAAGACACAGGAGCTGGAGCAGGGAGGGAAGAGCAGGAGTTGTGGTGTCCTTTTCCCTGCCCTCGAGCAGCGGGAGGCCGCCGGGAGAATCCGTGGAGAAAAGGAGATTTTTGTGGCAACGCTCAGCGTCCTTTAGCTCCGGGCGTTTCCCCCGTTCCTGCACGAACCCGCTGGGTGACACAAAAGGATGGATGGAGGGGGGACGATGAGGGCTCAGGGCTGGCAGATCCCTGGGGATGGCGTTTCCCTCCTTTATCCCCGCCAAGAAATCCTCTCTGTGTCCAGCCCAGGAGAACGGGAGCAGGACAGGGACCAGATCCCACCACTCCTGGATTTTACAGCTCCTCCAGACCCTCTGCCTGGGGATAAAGGACAGGATCAGACCTACTACCCCTGAATTTTCCAGCTCCTCCAGACCCCTCTTGCTGCGGGAGCAGGACAGGACCAGATCCCACCATCCCGGATTTTCCAGCTCCTCCAGTCCTCCCTGCCTGGGGGAAAAGGACAGACCCAGATCTCACCATCCCCGGGTTTTCCAGCTCCTCCAGACCCCTCTTGCTGCGGGAAAAGGACAGAACCAGATCCCACCATTCCTGGATTTTCCAGCTCCTCCAGTCCCCTCTACCTGGGGTTAAAGGACAGGACCAGACCCACCACTCCTGGATTTTCCAGCTCCTCCAGACCCCTCTGCCTGGGAATAAGGGACAGGACCAGATCCCACCATCCCTGGGTCTTCCAGCTCCTCCAGACCCTCTGCCTGGGGGAAAAGGACAGACCCAGATCTCACCATCCCCGGGTTTTCCAGCTCCTCCAGACCCTCCTGCCTGGGGGAAAAGGAGCTTTTCTGCACGGGGACGCTGCTGTCAGAGCACTCAGACCCCAAAACCCACACCAGGAGAAGCAAAACCACATCAGAGCATCCTCACGCTCCGACCCGACCCTGGGGACATTTGGGATGTTTGGGGAGGAGTTTGGCTTCGCTCTCTGAGCCCCTCAAACCACACAGAGAGGCTGTTGGGTGTTCAGGGCCGCCCCTCTCTGTGGTTTTGGGGTGTTTTAACCAGAAAAGGGGCAGAGCAGCTCCTTTCCTCCCAGGCAAGGGGTGAGGGGTGTCCGTGACTCAGACCTAACACATCCTCCAGCGAAGGACAGCAGCCCTGCCCACCCAAAGTGCCACCAAAAGTGCCACCAAAAGTGCCACCAGAGGTGCCACCAAAGCAGCAGCACCAGCCCCACCGCCCTGGCTCTGAGGTCGGGTTGCTTAAGGCAGGTTTCAGTGGACAGCAACGCAAACAACAAACCCGCGGCGCATCCCCAGCGCTTCCTTCCCCCAGAACGTCAACCAAAGCCCCAAAAAACCAAGAGGGGACACGGTGCCTTCCCCGTTTTGTGCCTCCCCCCCATCCAAACCTGCGAGCGGCCAGGCCGTTCTAGGCAGGGCAGGGCCGGGGCAGGGCAGAGCCCGGCCAGGGGAGCGCACGAACCGCACCAACCGCGGGCTGCAGCTCCCGGAGGGGACACTCCGCGTCTTCTTCCTCTGCTCCCACCTCCATCCCCTCGGCCGACATTCCCAGCAGGATGTGCAGGACAGCCAGGAAAAAGGGGAGGGGTGGGGGGAGGCTGAAAGTATAATTCAAATCTCTTCTCTCTCTCTTTCCTT
>VXBN01004577.1:52276-76774 GCA_013397395.1 Sinosuthora webbiana
CTGGGGGAGGAGGAGGCAGGCTGCAAAAAAAATCACCCACTCCGGGGGAGCCTCATCGCATCCTCTCCGCCGACCCTCCCCAAAATCATCCCCGCTGCCGAACGAAAAATCGGAAATTAAAAAAAATAAAAATACGAAATCCCCCGAGACCCCGAATCACCGCGCCCACCTTCACCCCCCGCAAAAAAATAAATCACCCCCACGAACCCTCCCGGCTCGGGGCTGCGTTATCCCCGCCGCTCTCTCTCTCTCTCTCTGTGTCTCTGTGAGCAGCCCCCGGCCCAGCCCCTCCCGGGCGCGGGTGGCTCCGCGCCGCCGGCCGGCCCCGCTCGGGGGAGGATGCGGGATGCAGGGGAGGGATGCGGGGATGCAGCGAGAGAAGGGAGGGAGGGGGAAGATGCGCCCAAGCAGCGCCGGCCGCCCCCTCCCCACCCCGGGCATTTACCTACGTGGGGAGGCGCTGCTCCGGGAGCGGCTCATGGCGAGCGGCGGCTCTGCGGGCCGGCCCTGCGGGGCTCCCCCCGCCCCGCAGCCGCACGCCGAGCCCCGGCAGCGGCGTTTGGCCGCGTTTCCAGTGCCACACGCCATCCTCACCCCGCCCTCCCTCCGCTCGGGGTCGGTCCCGGCCCCTCTCGGCATCCCGCGCATCCCCGGCTCTCCCTCCGCTCTCCGCCCCGGGGGTCCCGGCACGGTCCCGGCACGGTCCCGGCACGGTCTCGGCACGGTCCCGGCACGGTGGGTGCGAGCCCCGGGCTCCGCCGCGCCCCCCGCATCCCTCGGCGCCTCCCTCCCGTCCCTCCGCCCGCTCTGCCCGCACGGACCGCGGGCACCTGGCGGGGGGCCCGGCCCCGCACCCCGAAAAGGCACCCAAGGGAGGCGGAGGAAGGTGACCGGCTCTCCCTGGAGCGGGGAGAAAAATCCCAGCGAATCCTCCCCGCATTCGGCACCCCGGGGCGGTGCGGAGACACCCCGTCGCTTGGGTGACACAACTTTGTCCCCTCTCTGTCGCTAAAGCCAAGGGAAGGGCGGTGGTCAGATCTCCACGGCTTTGTCCCACCGGGCCACGTTTAGGAGGAGCTGCCGGGAAAACGGAAAGAAAAGAAAAGTGACCGGGCGATAACTTTTTTTTTTTTTTTTTTGCTTGTTTGGTTGTTGTTCCTTTTGCAGCGAGCGGGGCGAGGTGGAGGAACGGAAGCGATCGCAGCCGCCACGTGGGAAATGCGTGGATGCCGAGCTTGATGTCCTGCAGTGCCTTCCCCTCCCAGCCCTCAGCTTTCCTCACGGAGAGTTTCTCCTCGCTACAACCCAGCCGCTCGTTGTTTTTTGGGGGGCTTCTCGGGGTGACCAGAGCAGAGTTTGGTGCTGCTGGGTTTTGCGTTTTCGCGTGTTTGTTTTCCTCCTGCTCCTCAGGCCACGATCAGCCTCCTTATGTAATGACTCGTGTTATATAAACTCCATTCTTCAAGGAACAGTCATTAACCTACTACCGGGGTATTGAAAATACCAAAATACTGTCACACAATTAAAATCACTAAATGGTGTCCTCAAATTGGAGCACAGATTGCATTGCAGATTTTTTTTTTTTAATTTTTTTTTTTTTTTTTTTATATTAAACCACACACATGAAACATTTGACGAGCCAGGCTCTTCATGCAAAGGAGCAGCAGGGGCTGGGAAGGCACCTCTTGCTTTTTATCCTCTGCCCTGAGCTACTTGCACTTCTTCCTGAGCTCGGGAGTGGATTCTGCCATGGAAATGCAGAGCTCAGGGAGAACGCAGCTGGTTACTGTGCCAGTAGTAGAAAACAAGAGCGTTTCTAAAGTCACAGCCAAATAAAACCATGGGATGGGAACAGTCTGAAGACAAGTCTCGGGGAATTTTGTGGGAACGGTTTTCCCCAGTTCCTGAGCTCCCCTCCCACAAACCAGGCTGGGTCAGATCCCAAACATCCCTGTCCTGATCAGTCCTGGGGCTGCTGAGAGATCCCAAACATCCCTGTCCTGATCAGTCCTGGCTGCTGAGAGATCCCAAACATCCCTGTCCTGATCAGCCCTGGCTGCTGGGGATCCCAAACATCCCTGTCCTGATCAGTCCTGGCTGCTGGGGATCCCAAACATCCCTGTCCTGATCAGTCCTGGGGCTGCTGGGGATCCCAAACATCCCTGTCCTCATCAGTCCTCACTAGTGGGGATCCCAAACATCCCTGTCCTGACCATGCTGGGTGTGAACACCACAGTTTTGGTTTCCCCAGTGCCTTTCCTGTCCCACCTTCAGCAGAACTGCCTGACAGGTGACAAACTCCAGCCTGGTCCTGGGCAAAGTGCCACTGTCACCCCTGCCTTTGAGCCAGGGGACATTCACACCTGAGCAAAGACCCTAATGGGTGCCACACACCACCATGGGTTTGTTAAACTCATTTGTCATTAAGAATTAATTAGCTGTTCCCTTTGGAAAAGCAGCACCGCCCTGCCTGTGGCTCCTGCTCAGCTCCAAGGCTCCAGTTGTGGTGTCACCACCTCCCTCCCTCCCCCGGGGAGGCGCACGGGCCGTGTCACAGGATCCCAGTGGCATTTGGCCAGTCCCTAATCAAGATTATTTCCTATCTGTATAAATATTCAGCCCCAGGTCGGGGTTTATCACAATCCACACCCACAGGAACCGACTCCTCTCCTTTCCTCTCCCAGGGAACACGACCTCAGCTCATTTCTGTGGTGCTCACACAAGTCAGAGCTCACAGCAGAGTCTGACACCAACCCCAGCGAGTGTTTCTTTTCCTTTTGAGCTGTTTCCATCCCCTCCCTGGACTCCACTCACTGTTTTTCATTCCCATTTCCCCCCCAGTTCCGTGCCAGCACGGGTGTCTTTATCAATACCTTCTCCTAAGACCCAATACATCTGAGAAACGGAATTTGAAGCTGGATGCTCAGCAATAAATTCACTGGGGAAATCCTGGATCATCGATCTTTGCACAGATCCAGCAACCCCAAAACCTCGGGAAGAAGCTCTTTGCCCCCACGGGCAGCCTGGGTGCACTGTCTGCACTCCTCAATGGGCAGAGAACTTCAGCAATGAGACACCAGCAGAGGGGAAAAAATCACCACAATCCCCAGTTTTGTTTCCATAAACCCACTTGAAAGACGTGCTGGCGTCGCTGAGAGGGAGAAGGATGTTCTGGATGTTCTGAAAGTCCCAAGAACCACGAGAAAAAACCCCAAACAAACAGAAAACCAAGAGTGACTCCAAAGTAGGAGTGAGCAGGGCTCTGCTCTGGATGGGATCTGCAGAGGGATGGAAACCCCAAAACCTCCTTGGCAATACAGGAGCAGCATCAAAAAAAAAAACCCCAAAAAGCTATTTAATCCATCCAGAAAGTCAAAAACGCCAGAGAAGCGCTGACGAAACAGAAATCAGTGTGTTTGGAAAGGAGGGGGATGGCACCCCAGGGAGGAATCTGCATTTTAAAGTCGCCTCTTCCCACCCCGTGGAAGCCGAGGAATGTCCCAGAAACTCTCCCTGCCAGCAGAAATTCTCAGTCCTCACAGGGTGTGATCCCTTCCCTGCTCCTCTCCACTAAAGAGGGAAGAGGAAACTCCAGACCCCGAAAAGAAATCTCTCAGCACTAATTCTCCACACAAATATTTATATCCCACCTTGCTCTTAAAGGAAAACCCCACTCTTTGTCCCTTTCCTTTAAATTAAATGTTTCTCCTGAAATTTCTTCTGACAGCAGAAAAACACTCTGACCTCGCGTTTAGCCAGTTTCACACCTATACATAAATATCTTGGTGTGTCTAAATGTGTATCTGAAAGGCAAGAAGCCCACAAAATTCTGTATAAACTGAGCTTCACCGGGGGTTTCAATGCTAATGAAGCACATGGAGAAAAAGCATTTCTGTAAATCATAAATTTTTCAGTAACCCGCAAAAAGTTAAATGAGAAGTGACATGTCGGGAGTTCTAATTAATCCATAAAAAGGTCTCTGCTGTAAATCCACACACACACACACAAAAACCACAGGTTAAAACATCCTGTGTGGGTTTTTTTTTCTGCCTCTCTGTGAAATAACAACCAAGAACTCCGGGTAGGATGAATTAAGTTGAAAACATTTCCAGTTTTCAAAACATTCTCAGCTCACCAGAGAGCAGCTTCGGTGCTGGGGAAGGAAAACTCTGCTCCCAGCACTCAGCACCGGGCTGGCTTGGGATGTCTTTTTAAAGGGATCAAGCGAAGCAGTTCCTACAGAACCGTCTCCTTCCTCTGGCTGTAAATATCCCCATGGAAACGGAGATGGTATCAGACAGGAGCAGCAGAAATCCTTCAAACGCAGAGTCTCCGCGAATAAAACGGGACAGGAGCGGGGAAATGGAAAGGAAAACTCTGCAAAAGCTCAGCAAAACTGCTGCTCCAACTCCCCGGACCCTTGCTTGTTCCAATTTTCTCAGGGAATTTCTGCTTTAAGTGTTTTTAACAGGGGAAAAAAAACAAACAACTAAAAAGAACAACAAAAAAACCTCACAAAAAAAAAAAAACAAAAAAACAACCAACCAAGCAACCAAGAAACCACAAAAAACCCCCAAAACCAAACCAAAAAAAAAGGAAAAAAAAAACCAAAACAAACCACCAACCTAACACCTTCCCCCCGCCAAACAAAAAAACAAGAAAACCCAAGAAAACCCCAAAGCAAACCCAAAAAGGAGCCCCAGCACAGGTAATTCGGGTTATCCAACACTCCCAGGACCCAAGCACGGTGCAGTGACCCATTTGGACAGTGGCCAGGCCAGGGCTGCAGCTGCCAGAGGCCGATTTTCAGCACAAGCCCAGCCCAGCCCCCAGGAGGGCAGAGGTGTAAGATTTCTCTGAGTTCCTGACTCAGACCTCAGCGTTTGCAGCTGCCAAGGAGCGTTTTCCCAGCGCGGGTTTGGGAGTTGGCAGGTGTGGAACCCGAAATGATTCCCTTTAAAATGCGGTTTTTGTGTTGCCAGCGTCACCACAGGGCTCACCACGACCCTGCCCGAGCTGTCTGCGCTGAGGGGGGAACGTTAAAAATCCTAGCACCAAAAATTCCTGCGCGTGCAAAACTGTGAAAGTTCAGGAAAATGAAGAGATTCCTGTCAGTGGCAGAATGAGAGAAGAAACAATCCCAAGGTGATGATCACAAAGTTGTCCTCAGGTCTCTCAGTTTTAAAGAGCCTGCTTTGCTCCAGAGCATTTACAGGTGCCTTTTTAAAAAAAAAATAACTTCCAAAATTTCTCTTGCCTGAAAGCAGCAACGCTTCACCAGGCACACTCTGCAAGTGGAATAATTTGGTTTGTTTTCGCTTTTATCAGTGGGAGCAGACAGAACTCTGAGCTTTTGCTCCATTTGGACTCACCCCCCAGTTCTCTGGGGTTTGAGCTGTGTTTACTTTTGCTGTAAAGGAGGAAAATTCATTCAAAACTACTTTGGTAAAAAAAAAACAAACCCAAATTTAAATTATTTTTGTTGACTGGAGTTTGCCCTAAATTCCCTAAATCCAGTGGGCTCTAGTGAAAGCCTCACAGTCTCATTCACCTCACACAAATATTCCATGTTTTACCTCAAAAAGAGCAGCCACACTTCCTCAGCTTCTATTTTCAAAACAGATAAACTTAACAGGGTTTTTTTTTTTATTATTTTTATTGGATGCTTCCAACTTTATAGCTAATAATATACAGATACTCAGTTTTTTTCATTGTTCCATTCACATCCTCACAGAGTTCAGCCATTCTGTCACATTAAAATTAAAAAAAAAAAAACAAAAAACAAAACAAAAAAGCACAACTGAAATAAAATAAATCCATAAGCTGGAAAAAAAAATACATTATAAACTTATATTCAAGAAACATTCTCTTTATAATTAAAAACCTACTTGTAATAATTAAAGTAGGATTTAAAGAAAAAAAAAAACAAACTCGATTTTAAATTTTTAAATAGGTGGCCTTTGTGTATATTTTTAAATCATTTTTATATGTACAAGCCCAACCAGTATCTCTGCCTACCTGTGACAGAATACCTGAAAACAAAACAAAAAACAAAAAAAAAGAAAAGGACACTGAAAAGGAGTTTTCAAACAAACAGGCAAACAAACAAACAAAAAGATCAATACTCATTTTCCAAGAAAATACAGTATAATCAGAACTTTAAACACATGCTTCCCTCATCTGGATTAAGGCCTAAGAGACAGATGTGCTTTAATAAAAGCAGACAGTGTGAAGAAAAGTCCTTCCACTTTTCTCTTCAAATTCCTGTAACAGCTCATCTATTTCATTTTCCATGTCTTCTGTGTGCTGTATCTGGAAAGAGAAAGAAGCCTGAGTAACCAGCTCCAAGGATTTGCTGTCTAGAAAACTGCAATAATCCCAGTTTTGGTGTTTTTTTTGGTTTACTGGGAAATCTAAACTGGGCAGGCTGTACCCCAAGAGGCCTTTATTGCACTTTATGGAGATTCCCAGCATTCCCAAAGGCACAGGAATTCTGTTGGATGTTGATCTGCAGATCCCAGCCCACCCTGGTGGCATTTCAGGAGGACTTTGTTGAGTAGGCACCGTCCCTCCTCCCCAGTTTTAACACACGGAGCCTCCAGAATAGCTCCAGGCACAGGGAACAGATGGCTGAAATCTCAACTCCTTGAACCCTCTTTAGGCTTCTTGGGATCTGGAAAAGGACTTGAGACCAGAATAAACCACACAGAACCTGCCTGGGATGGTGAACTCCTCCACCTTGGGGTGGAAAAGGACACAGGACCTTCCTCTGCTCTCATCCCATTGAGTGCAGCTCACTTTAACTCTGGTTTTTAGTTTAATGTGGTACAATAAAATACCACACTGTTTTATTTTTAAGGCTATTTGGATTCAGAAGGCAACCCTCACACTGAAATCCCACCTAATCACAACTGGTTTGAAGGGAGTTCACACTCTGCAAACCAATTAAATTCACCCATTTGCCCAACAGCTCCGAAAACGAGCAGGAAATTGTGGAAATTCACATCCTGACGTGGATTTTACTGCAAAAATGCAGGAGCTTTATGGGGCAGCAAGCAAAGGCCAGCCCCTGAGCAGGCAGCTGGGCCCAAGGCACCCCCAGGATTGGTGATTTCCCTCTTTACTTACACACTGGCAGAGCTCACAGATGAGGAAAGCACCCAGCGTTGCCTCCTCGTGGTTATCCTGGATGTCTACGTTGATCACGTGCACTGGCTGACACGTCTCCTGCTCTCTGGAATTTAAATCTGATGAAAGCAAAACACAACAGCAAAATTTTTGGGTGGAACAGGATCATATTTTACACCAAAGTAAGTGACAAGGTTTTTAGAAATGCAGAGGTGTTGTCACATTCGAGTTTTCCTAAGTGTTTTTTTTAGAATTTATTTATTATTGTCTTAATAATCCCTTTTATTTCAAAAAACAAACAGATTAATTCAGATTTGTGAAAGGGTCATGGCAGTTTATTGTCCCTGATCAAAAGAACTTATTGCTCCTCTGACAATCCTTAAAGATCAAGGATCTCAAAAGTCAAGAAGGATTTTGGGTTTTCTCACCTGGAGGGTTTTAACTGCTCATTTTTTAAAAAAAAAAGAACTGTATATCCAACAACACTCTGAACTGCAAGGTGAACTCCTGCAAGCTAAGCACTGATAGTCACATTAGACTTTTTTTTTTTAACGTGTTCTATTTACTAACAGGGGTGAAAAAAATAAAACACTTTTCCTGCAAGTGTACACGTGTTACTGTTGTGCCTCCCCAACACATCCTTCCTTCTTGCATCCAGTTTTTAACCTCAAAGTTGCTCTTTCCTGCCTCCAACTCTGCCCCTTCCATTTGGCAAACCAGTTTAAAAGTATCCTCCTTCACGTGCAGAGCCATTTGGGCCAAGTGTGAAGGGCACTGTGAAGGTGGAGAGCTGGGAAATTCCCAAGTGGTTGCTCTTCACTTCCCCTCCTCACACGTGAAAAGCAGAGTGAGAGCTGCTTTCCACCCGAGACAGCCTGAAGGTGCCCTCGAGGAGCAGGGGAGGCGCTCTCAGAACTCACCTACGCATCTCAAACCCTTCACCTGAGCACTCAGAACCCTGGCAAAGCCCACACGGATCCTGCAACTGCGACATGACCACAGAGGAGGCCAAGTGACAGCCCTGAGGTGCTGTGGATGACACCAGGTCGGTGTTTCAGCGTGGAGGAAACTCCTCAAACCTCACACAAACCGTTCCCAGCAATTCCAGAGGCACCAGGAGTTCACAGAGCTCCTGCTGAAACCCTCATGGCTCTGAGGGAGTTCCCATCCATCCATCATCCCCTGTGCAGTGCCCACGTGGAGCTGGATCCCCAGCTGAGACCCTTCTGGCTCCTCTCTGGCTCATTTCAGGCCAGAGCTGCAGCACATTTGCAGAGTTCCCCAGGCTCAAGGAGCTTCTCCACCTGGACAGGAGGTGTTTAATAGGATTAAACTGCTTGGGAGCTCACAGGAAGCCTGCAGCTGCATCAGGAAGGCAGCTCAGAACTGGTTTTCCCATCAGCTCAGCCCAGTTGGTTCAGTTTTTGAGATTTCCAAAGCAAACATGGAGTTAAATTAAATTCCCTGATGCCACAGGGAATTTGATGTGCACACACACTCTGTGTAGCTGCCAGCACCTTTTTGGGGACAATTGCTCAGCCACCCCTTCTCTGCTGCATAAATCTACATCAAGACCTGCAAGCTCTTGTCCTCACTGCTGTTCCAGAAGCTGGAGGAGACACAGAGGTTTCCAGATTTGTGGAGGATTTCAGGGAGGAGGAAAATAAAAAACCCACTCCAAGTTAACTTGGTTTATCAGTTCAAGCTCCTTACCTTCTACTACTTGATCATAGACTCTTTCTTCACACGTTAGGATCAAATCAAAAACGTCTTTGCAGTTCTGGAATCTTTCTGGTCGTGGCTTGATTCTCTTATTTCTGTCCAACATGTGTAAAATTCCATTCTGTGTGTATCTGAGGTCGCTTGAGTTAAGTATCTTTACTTGAAGGGAAGTCATGGTTTTGAGCAAATGACCAGCACAAGGTAAATCATTCACCATCATTTTAAAATAAAAAAATATTCTGTTTGCAAATCTAAAAAAACCAGTGACCACTAAAGATTCCTAAGGTGAGTGTGATTCCCCCATCATGCAGCTGCTTTTCACAGGCCTGTCACTGCCACCACAGCTTTAAAAGGCCCTCAGAAGAAAAACTTTCCTTGGGCAACTATTTTTATATCCATAAATACTCCAACCCCCCCAGCCTGTGCTGCTCTTTTGAACAAGGGATTTAAAGGAATTGAAAGGAAATGTCCTACATTCCTTCCAGCCACTGCCCCTCACTTCAGGGGCCTCGCTCTTCAAAGGCCACCCCGAGGTGTTCCAGGGGCCACCTGCACAAAATCCCACCTGGAAACGTGGATTGATGCAACTGAAACTCCAAAGGGAGCCAAAGAAACCACAGAAGCACATCCCATAAAAATATCCCGAGGTGCATAAATGGGAAGGAAGGAAGAAAAACACTGACTTTGTGCCTGTCAGAGCTTCATCACTGTGTGAAAAGGAATCTGTGATGCTGCTTGGGAGCTATATTTATGCTGCTGCTGTAACCTCGAGGCTCTGATTTCACATCCTGGAGCCCCTTCTCGGGCAGGATTCTCTAATCCCACTGTTTTCCACCTTTCTGGGACGTGCAGTTTCCTTGGGAGCACTCCAGGCTTGACTGTCACAGAAACCTGCTGGCTTGAGCAAAAGCAAACCCCCTCTGAAGGCAAAGCTTTAGGGGTAAATTGGGAAAACCAGGCAAGGTTTGGATTGAGAAAGCCTGGCAGGGGATGCATCTCTTCCTGCCTTTAGCACAGCTGTATTTTTAGCCATCTAAGGATATATTTTTTACCATGGAACACTAAGGATAACAGCCTGTAAGTCCTTGAGATAACAGTTCTGAGAAGAAAACAACTTCCATCATTTGCAGCAATGTGTAAGAGGTCATCAGGGCTTACTGCCTTGCTGGAAAAGGTGAGAGACACGTATTTCTTTTCAGAAAACGCTCCTATTTTGGTAAGAAAAGGCCAAAAATTTCCTGCCTACCTTTTAGCAGGAGCTCGAATCCTCCTGCCCAGGTGTGCACCTGCTTGGTCACGGTGCTCCTGTTCAAGCCAACAGCCTCCAAAGCTTTTAAATCCTTCAAGTGTTTAATTTCTAGCAAAAATCAAACCCAGCTTTCTGCCTACAAGAGTCTACTTCATGTTGAAAACGGATTCAGCCCTTCTGTGTGTCTGCATCACTGCACTTCAACTCCTTGCAATTTCAATTTTGCACCACGAACTGACTGATTGTCACAATTCAATGTTGTCAATTAGCCTGACTTCTGCTGCATTGCTTTTCTCCACATCACTCCCCTTTTTTTTTTTAATCTTCTTTCCCAAAAGGTTTCTCCTTATATTATTAATGAATCTCCTTATATTATTAATATATTATTATTATTAATCTCTTTCTATTATTAAGGAATTGTCCTTTACAGCCCAAAGCTCTCACCAGCACCCCTGTGAAGTCTCCTGGGGTTTGTCACGTTTGGAAAAAAACAAAACAAAACCCACTTGGATGGAGCCATCTCAGACCTCTGAGGTTATTTTGCAGAGCAGGAATAAAAAAAACGACTGCATTCTCAAAATACCACTTCCAAAATATCTGCCATTTCCCAAACACGCCAACATCTGCCCGAGCCGCTTTGCTCAGTTGGGAGGGGAGCCCTTCCTGGGCTCTGAGCTCCTCATTTCTACATCATGCAGTTCAAGAAAGGGAGGGAGGGGGGAAAAAAAAAATCCACAACATCCCACACGCTTTTTTGGGTTCTCTTTTTTTTCCCTTTCTAGGATAAAATGTTGCTGGCATCTGTCCCCTCGCTTTCCTGAGTGAGCCTGGAGACAGAATTACGCAGATTCCCAAACCCACACAAGATTTCTGCTTCACAGCCCAGCTCTCTGCTGCCAACTTACAGCTATTTTTTTAAAATTTTTTTTTCCTCCAAGGGCTCATCTGCCTATAAAAGGAGACTGAGAGAAGCACTTAAGATTTATGGTTTCCTATTTGGTTGCCTGGAATCTTTTTTTTCACCTGGAAAAAGCCAGCACATCCTTTGAGTGAGGAAGGGGGGTGTGCTCTGCACATTATTATTATTCCAAGGCATAATAAACAGCTTTTTGCTCTTTGGGAGCTCAGGTGAATGCAGATATTACAACTTAGGAATGTTTTCCAGCACACTGGCAGGTGTTGGATCATTTCAGTCAGGCTCTGCTTTTCTTCCAACAGATTTCAGCTCCACACTCCCTGTCCTGTGCATCCCCTGCTCTGTTTTCAGGACAGAATTTCCCCTGGTTTTCTGTGCTGTCACATCTTCTCAGGAGGACACCAAAACCTGCCTCCATTTCCCTTCACCCACTGCAAACTCTTGGCAGAGTAAATCCACCACATTTTTACAGAGTCCAATTCAGATTTCACCTTTAATAGAATAATTGTCCTAAACAGATCCCTGGGGTGATGGAATTCAGGCAGGGAGACTCAGCAGTGGAAAGGCTTGATATAAAAAGATGTTGCAGCACAGAAGTTGGGTTTTCCCAACAGGCACAGCATTGTTGTTCATTCTCACGGAGAATTTCTGTTACTGACTGTGCATTCTCTCCTCTTAGCTAAGGATATCCCATGCTAGTGATGAAGATTTATTAAAAAAAAATTAAAAAGTGTTTAGCTAAACCCCTAAAGCTTTCACCATCCAAATCTGAAATTCCTCTCAGAGACACCAGAAATGCCTTTTACCATCCAATGGATGGGTTCCTGCTCTGGGTAACCATTCCTCCAAACATCCCTTACTCTCCAAAAACCCCTCATCCCTCTAAACTTTATCATTATTTGTCACTGACAGGACCCAAAAACCACTTTCAGCCACAAGCACCAACCTAGAGATGGCCAAGAGAGTCAAGTCTCTGTCCTGTATGATAAAAGAAAAATGATCTGAGTGATCCAAGTATTCACTAAGTTTCATTTCAACTCCTATGTGAAGCTGAAGCTCACAAGTGATCTGAGCTGCAAATGTTGGGGTATAGAAATTAATTATATCTAATTTAGATTTAACTAGAATTTAGATCTAAAATTCCCATCTCTGTCTCCTGAAGTGTCCAAGGCCAGGCTGGATGGAGCTCTGAGCAAACTGGTCTATGCAAGGACAGGGGTGGAATGAGATGACATTTAAGGTCAAGCCCTTCCTGAAAATATAAAAGCCAATTTATTAAACCTAACTGGGCAAATGATACTTGCTAAAATATACACACCCACTTTAGGGAAAAAAAAAATAATAAAATCTTTAAAGTAATGGCTGGCACCCAAAGCTCCTACATCTTCAAATAAATCTGCTGATTATTCCCTTTGGTGCAGCTGACACCATCCTCAAACACTGCATTTCTTCTCTGGGTAAAGCAGGAGCAGAGCAGGAATGGCATTTGCAGGTCTCTTTTCCATTCCCTCCTCATTTATTTATCTATCAGTATCTGCATTATCAACAGAACACCTTGTGTTAACCTGCCTGGCAGTTTGTCTGGGAACTGGACATTTCCTTAAATGAAAAGTGGGAGGGGGGTGAGGCTGCCCAACCTTCCTCCACCTTCAGAATCTGCTCCTTTTAGAGGTGATGAAAGGCTGGAAATGGGCACAGGCACCACAAATCCCACTGTCCAAGCACAGTGGTGATGGCTGCAGCAACTGCCTTCACTCCAGACCCACAGAACACAATGTCTGTCCTTTGGAATGGAAACTCTGCAGTTCAGAACAAAGCAGAGATCGTTCACAAATCTTTTGCTGGTCCCTAACTTAACAAAGTCTTAATGCTGAACCATTCTGTTGGATTCAAAGGGAAACGGGGAAGGATAAGATGGGATATTAGGAAAGAATTCCTCTCTGTGAGGGTGGGGAGGCCCTGGCATAGGTTGCCCAGAGATGCTGTGGCTGCCCTGCAAGTGTTCCAGGCCAGATTGGACAGGGCTTGGATCAGCCTGGGACAGTGCAAAGTGTCCCTGCCCATGGCAGGGGGTGGCACTGGATGAGCTTTAAGGTCCTTTCCAACCCAAACCAGTCTGGGATTCTAGAACACGCCATCCAAAATGATCACCAAGATGCTAAGCTGGGCTCCATGACATTTCTGCAACGTTTGTGCCTGCCTGAATGATCTGCAAAAAACCTGAACTTGTTTTTCCTAGTGCAGGACAAGCACCCAGCATTTATAAGCCACGAGCTGCAAGGATAAATTTGCTCCTAGGAGCTGGTCCAAATATAAAATACCCACATGGCAGCCCTGCTCACTTCCTGAAGCCTGGCTGAGCCCCAAAGATGAGGGGTCTGTACCCACACATCAGTGAAGGCAGCAAACACCCTGAGTTCAGCCCTGAGCTGAAGTGCCAGACAAGGATTTATCAGTGCTGAGCAGCTGAAGCTGTACCTGGGGTGAAAATGGACACATCCAAGCTGCCAGGGGGGAAAGGAGAGGGAGTAATGGCCAAGTCCAGTGCCAAAGAGATGGAGAAGGGATGTCACAGAGGTACTGAAGGGACTACCAGAACAACAAGGGTACCAAGGACAAGATTTGAGGATGTGGCACGTCTGACCACGCCATCAAACAGCTGAGTGTGCACTTCATCCAAGTGTGAACTTCAAGAGGAGTTTGGACTGCTGGAATGCAGTGCTTGGATCAGCTGGCAGTGAGTGACACCGAGATGTCACTCCTGCAGTCACTCCAAGGAGCAGCAGGTGACCCAGAGGCCTTGGGGGAGTCACACAGGACTCGGGATGCTCCCCTCAGGTTTGGGAAGCAGTGCCAGATCCCAGAGATGAGCAGCAAACGCAGGACTGGGGGGGGGGGAAGCGCTTTGAGGAGAGAGGTCTGTGGGAAAGGATGAATCATCCCCTTGCCCAGGGAAAACAGGGGCTGCAACAGCCATTTCCAAACCACCCGTGCTGCCGTCACCACTTGTGAGCTCCACAAAGCTCAGAATTTCCACTTACAGCTGAAGGAACCTCAGACAGAGCAAACCACAAGCCCTGCAAACCCTAAATCGATGGAACCATTTCATTTAGCACATTTGGGGAAACCTGAGAATACAATCCTGGAGACAGCAGGGCCACTTGGCACCAGGAGCCTGCAGAGAAAGCACCACGCTGGATGAGATCTGCAGGGAACGTTCCTGGCTCGCAATCAACGCCAGTTTGAAGGAATTACACTTGCTACCATGAAAATGGGAATTGGTTTGGAATAAAGGAAAAAAGAAGTTTAAGCATCCCTAATGTTGGCATGGAAGTTTTGTGGCAATGGGAGGTAACTTCAAGGCAAGAAGCATCGACTGTCACTTCGCTCCCCTCCTTCAAACTGGGATGAAACTGCCAAAGAATGAAATCACTCCAGCTCTGAATGGATTTTACAAGAGTCATCAGCCTCAGACTGGATCCCTCAGGCAGAATTCCTCAGAGCATGTTTGGGACTCACCTTGGAGAAGGAAATAAACCTTTCAGACTACCCAGAAGAGACAGGAGGATGGCAGAGGGTGTTTTAGGCTGTTGAATAGCATTTGCTCTTAGACTGGAGTCTAGTTTCTACCACGTCCCAAAGCTCAAACACAGGGGAAATAATATTTAAATAATGTATTTCCAGCTCATCGATTTTTAATAATTTGATGTATTGCCTTTTTAATGGGAATGAAGCCAAGATTAAAGGCAGTGTGCTCAGAAGGCAGATGAAGAAGTACTGAAAATCTGCTGCCTGTGAAAGGCCTGAGATGTTGTGAAGCATTTTGGTCTCGCAATCCTTCATGGAGGAAAAGGGATTGGAATTCAGCCTGTGGCTGGAAGTGTGTTGATTTGCAGAAATGTGCCTCTTAGAAGGCCTGTTTCAATCCAGTTTAAACACTTCTTTCCATCCTCATCCCTTCTCTCTATTTCTAGGAGCACTGAAGTGCTCTGTAAGACATGGTAAGAAAGAAAATGACACTTGTACTGCGCCGCTTTAGGAAGAAGTTTTGCCACTGACACACAGGCCACGATTTCAACTATTTTTAGCTCTTGCAAGGCTAGGCTTCAAAAATAAAAAAAGGAGAAGAAAATACCCAAACCCAACCAAAAAAATATTAAAAAAATCCCTCAACATATCTAAATGAAACACTCCAAAGCGGCTTCCAGAGACACAGCTCTCCTGCTGACCACGGCAATGACATCTC
The DNA here is from genome assembly GCA_013397395.1 of Sinosuthora webbiana. Taxonomy (NCBI): domain Eukaryota; kingdom Metazoa; phylum Chordata; class Aves; order Passeriformes; family Sylviidae; genus Sinosuthora; species Sinosuthora webbiana. The sequence continues at coordinate 67,538 of VXBN01004577.1, forward strand.
AGGAGAGAAGCTGACAAGTTGCTCAGCACTTCAAAATCCACGAAGAGAAACCAGATGAAAATGTAAGATAAATACATGCATGAAGAGCTTACCTGAAGCAGAACTGAGATCAGTTACTCCTCAAGACTGAGCTACATATAAAACATCACATGGGCATCCAACTTCATCAATATGGAGTTCACAGAGTTAAAGCCAGATCCCATCACCAAGATTATCACTACCTTTTTTTTTGTGACAGAAAAGAATCAATGTCTTCAAAGGAGATGCACCGAGTTCTTCTTCATTTCTGCATTTTTCCTTCTAACTCAAGCAGCTTTAGGAACTTCTTCAGGACATATTTTCCACCCTCCCCTGAACTTTATAACCTCACAGAGCTGAGGAGCTAAAACTGGAATCCTATCTAAAGTTAGGTCAAATTAAAAGAGGAGGTAAAAAAAATGTCAGGAACAGAACAGGAGGCCAAGCTTGCAGGGTAGGTGCAGGCTGCCTAGAAATCCTAATTAAAGACACCCTCCTATCTGTGAAAATCATCTTTAATGTGAGGGTCACAGACACATCAGTGTTCAGGAAAGGGAAGAAACTATCAGCCACGGAGTTACTCACATTGCTAAAGAACCCAGGAGCAATTCCTGCAGAATTCTGGCCAAATTTCCACTTGAACAGCTCCTATCCTTGGGCACGACATCAACTGCTGATGAAGATTTAAACTGGGTTTAAATTTAAATTGTTTCGCAAGTTTCACCCTTGACTAGTTTTTGCCTTCACTTGAAGGCAAAGCTCACCAGCAGTTTTTGCTCTATTTTTGTTTCAGCTTTAAGGTCACCACCACAGAATTAGAATTAAGTCCTCAAACCCCTTCAAAGAGCTGTAAGGGGCAAGGAATGATAAGGACCAATAATCCTAATGTTGGAAAGGTGGGTCACACATGCAAACACAAGGTGGTGTATGGGAACTACAGACCATGGCTGTGTCTTCCTCAAATTAAGAGCAGAATTCTCTACTCTTGTCCTAGAAATAACAGAGGAATGTTTTAAAAAGCAACACTGTTAAATGGTTTTGGGGGCAGTTCTTGATTGGGGCTCAGGGAGTTTAAAATGCTACATTCTAAAAATTCAATGGGAGATGCTGATACTTATTTTAACTCTAAGTTTTAACTGCCACATCTTAAAAGGCTTTGAAGTACTTCCATTTTAGCTCTGCTGTAACCACCTACTCAACCGAATCTGTATTCCTGGCTCCATTAATCCCCCTATTCCTGTGCTGCTGAAATTCAACATATGCCTTCAAGGTATGAGAGAGCCTGTGCTCTATATTGCACTAATTAACTGCAATGAAGGTGCTTTTAATCTCTGCAGAGTGGGTTTTTAATGAGGTGCTCCCCCTCTTCACAAGTGAACAGTAGAGGTTCAGTGCATCTCTTCTCTCTAACACAATTTTAACCTTGCCCTGAGCGAGGTCCAGCAGTGCAGCAGCTCGTTTTTGGTTTGAGGCCACTGCTCCTTGAACCTGGGGGTGGTTTATTTGGGCAGAGGATGTTCCCTCACAGCCACAAGGTCACTGGGTGTCCACAGGGCCTGCAAGGAGAGCACTCAAACCTCAGGTGTCTCCTCGCTGGGGTATGGGAACAAGCAGGGTGGTGGCAGCAAGACTCCAAATTTCAGATTATAGATGATGAAAGCAAGGCTGGGAAACAGAATAAGCAGCTCAATCATATGGAACCACCCCTCTCCTTTTGTACCCCCAGCCCAACCACATTCCAAGCCCGTGAGGAGAGCAGCCCCACCCACCCCACAGGTAATTCCCACCCCCCCTCTGAAGTTATGCTCACCCAACAGAACTGAGAGCCCCTGGGACACAAAAAACAAAACCTATTCCACAACTCGCTGATGAGAGCAGGTCTGGGTTTGGTTCAAGTCTTTACCCTCAAAACCCACTTCTGGAAATGGAGTTGCTTCCTGTGCTGCCAGTCTTCAGTCTGAAAACCTTAAATTATCTGAGAATCAAAAAAGGCAAAGTCACAGAGGCATTTGCTGTTGCCCTATTTCCCTTGCAGTGGCTGCTGTTTAAACCTCCTTTAAATCTTGAGGAAAGGTTTAACTGTTTACACTGCAAATATATTTGGGGAACAAAGCAAAGCATGGAGGAGAACCATGATGGTGACTCCAAAACATGCTTGGGGGGGAACAGATTTGCTTTCTGTTGGTTTGTTTTTTCTCTTAAGTACTGCCATATTCAGCACAGCAGCAGTGAAGAATTCAAAAAAGAAATCTCAAGTCGTTGGTGCTTGTTAAAATTAATTCTCAGCTCAAGGAATTTTCTTTTAAGCAGTTCTTTTAATCAGGATATGGATATGGCATACCTCATTAAGATGGGTTTGAAAGATTTTCCTTTTCTCTACAGGCAGAGGGATTAAAAAAAAAATCAAATAAACCAGCACATCACATGTGATATATTAAGACTACACCCTAAACCTTTTAACTTTTTCAAAAAAAAAAAAAAAAACAAAAAGGATCCTTGTTGAAAAAACATCTAGAATGAGTTCCCCAAGTTTTGTCTGTGGGTTTTCTTACTTAAAAAAAAAAATCAACTTTAAATCTAGGTATTATAAAATAATGCAGCTGGGACATTTTTAGTAGTGTGCCTAACCCTGATCACCTTTGCTCTCCAGGATTAAATGTCACTGGGGCCTCCTCTGTCCATCCTTTATAATAAACTACAAGGTTATTTTTTTTTTCCCCTCGGTGCACAGAGCAAAGCACGTATCACAAAATCCTCAGTGAGAAGGGTGAGCTCTTTAATGAAAGGCATCCTCTCTCCCAGAGAAAGTATTCTGTAAGCCTTACCTGGCAGTTTGTCTGAGCTAAATACAACATTAAAGTCGAGGTGGTCGCTCTTCCCAAATCCACACTCAGGACAGTCTTTGCACTGAGAAGGATCCACAGTGCAGGGGAGGCAATGGACAATCTGAGGGTATTGATGTGTTCATTCAAGAGCTAAACACGGTTAACACACTACAAAAGAGCATTTGGAATGTGTGCACTGCAACTGGGTAACAATTTACAAGGGAGCATTGAAGGCCCACTGTTTTTAAAAAAAAAAAAACCTCCTATAAACTTAAAATCATTTTAAAGTTCGTCAGCCAAGCAACTCTATAATAAAGATTCTTAATGCCAAATAATGAATTACACCTTTGAAGGATGAACCACACTGGATTTTTTAAAGAGGCCATGCCACAGGGATACAGTTCTTTGTCTTTCCTAAGCAGATCATTGTACATCTGATCATATGTTGTTTTGAAGTCATAAACATTTGGCTTGTCTGGGGCTGGTCCTGGCAGTTTCACGTGAGTCCCCGTGCCAAAGGATCGGACGCTGAATCCTCGTTTGCTGCAAGACACAAGGGAAGGGGGGGAGAAGGCAATTAGACTGAGTGGACTTAATTAAAAGTGCTGAAGAACATTAAGAGTGAAGTTTAAAAACACCTTGCAGCCAGCTGGGCAACCAACTAGCCAAGAGTACCCGAGGTGGATTTTCCTTGCAGTTACAATCTAAATTCACACCCCATTTCAAGAGAAGCACCTCTATTTGGCAGGAATTTTCTCACAATTATGGAACACAGCTATTTGGAAATGTCCTTTGTGCTTCTCCTTTTGTGCCTTCAGGCATCCTGGATTTGCAACAAACACCTTCTGTATTCATGACAACACAGGCAGAGATGGGTTTTCTCTTGGGACAAATAAGTAACTGTACTGACTGATCAATACTTGAGTGCTGATTTTTATTTTTTGAAGTGTCCTGCTGAGACTCTTGGCCTGACTGCATTATTCTCCTCACTTCTGTTGCCCAAACTGCCTCTGGTGTGATTTCATTAGCCCAGGACAAACATTTGTGTGCCTGCCACTGAAAACCATACAGAGCAATTACCTTGACACTAGTGGGGCAGATGTTCTCTTGGCTAAAGCAGGGATTACTTCATTCCATTCTTATAAACAACTACTTGTTTAATAGTTATAATTAGAAACAAAAAAGAGGCAGGAATCTGCTTGTCTTTAGGAGTTCTTGCTGATTACCTGAAATACTCAAACCTCAACACCTCCTTCAGTAGTATTAAAAAATATGGTGATCTATTGAATAATGGGACAAAAAAAGAGATTTCCTGGTGGTCTAAAGGTCAAAGTTACATGGTAAAATACTGTTTTGTATCACCCAGAAGGCTGAAACATTTGGGTCTGTAAGCACAACAAAACATGAAACAGCAAGGCCAGGACTTAATCTGTTTTTTTAAGGACTCACACTTTCAGCTGGAATGATTTTAGCAGAGACTGAAGGGAGTGAACAATGTTAAAACAAAAAGCAAGTGAACAACCCAGCGCCTGTGTCCCCAGAAATAACCCAAATTTGCAGTGCTCTCCTCTGAGGGGACTGAGCACAACTGGGACCCAGTGCAAGAGTCAGCCCCAGACTCCCTGATCTGCACAGCCAAGGAAATTCAGCAGGAGACACCAACTCAAATTGTCTCTCTGCCTTCAAAGGGTGTCCTCAAAGTGATCCCAAACACTTCTGGGCAGAGACTGTGATCACCTCCCGCCCCAAACTCCAACACAGCTCTGAAAGCACCAACACTTATTTCCTGCAGTCCCTCCTCCTGGAACACAGCCCCTCCTTTCTCTTTCCTTGCTTCCCCACACTTCTTTTCCTCCAGCAACTATTTATAGGTGCCTGTTTCTGTAAACAGACAAGATACATGAGGGGTTTTTTTTTTGCTTCTTTCTGCAGGACTGGTGTCTGAAAACGGATACAAGTGGAAAGAAGTGCAATTCTTTGCCCCTCCCAGCCCTCCATCACATGGAACTGGTGCAGTTATGAGTCACTGTTCATTTATTTTCCCTGCAAGACTTGCAGATACAAGTTTTGATTCTGCTGCTTCTACTGGACGTGAAGAAGAGATGGAGTATGTACAGGAGAAATTGCAGTGCTAAAAAATTCATGTTTCAATTTGATCTTTTCTTCTATGGTTTCCTCCTAACTTTTATTATTTTTTTTTCCCTTTAAAACAGGTCTGCTTGGATCACACACACATTAAAACCTCCACCTGTAATTGCTGTAGATGTCCTTGAAGTTTAAAATATAAAGCCAATCTGAAATCTCTGACGTTCAAGACATCAAAAAAATTGTGCCTCCAAGGCCCATGAGCCATTCAAAGTTATTTCCTTATTATAATAGCTGGGATATGAATTCCAGCTTCCTTATAACAGCTGGAATCTGAGTTTCCTCACATGGAATTTCATGCTTTGTACCTTTGGCCAGTGGTGGTGTCAATTTTTAAACTATTTATGCCCCAGGTACAATGAAGTGTTCTAAAAACATTTCAACACAATTCCTGCAACAGCTGGGGCAACAGGAGAGGGAAAAATGCCTGCACAGAGCCATTAGTCAGGAGCTTTTATTAAATATTATTCAGATTTTATTAAATAGCTGGAAACGTGCAGCGCAGTGAATCATCAGGTGTCTGTGGAAATGGGGCACATTCCTAAAAATGAACAATTCCTACAAGACAACGGGGATTTAGTGTTTGGTTCTGGCCCTGGTAAAACTACTCAGGAGATGGAAAAAAAAAATGTTCTTTGTCACAAAAAGTAAAGACAGACTGAGAGACTGTCCTAGCATTGATTCCTGAAAACGTGGAGCTTAAACTTTACCAGACTCGTCAGGGCCACACTTCAGGAAGTTGTTTCTATTAATGCTCATTAAGGCTGATGTAGATAAAGCAGCAATGAGCTCAGGACAAAGTGAGTCACTGATGTCACCCTCAGCACTTTGCTCACCCCAGAGAGCTCACAAGATCACCTCAGGATCTCAGAGCTCACTGAAAACAATCCTGAACTCCAACCTGGGACCACTCAGCTCCAGGCACTGGCAGGAGAAATAATAATGATTTAATATTTATTAAATGTATCAATTTAATAAGTATCAAAATTTAATAATAATGATCTGTGCAGCTTGAGGCGTGAACTTATGTCCACACTTTTATTTCACTGTTATTTGGGGATCTCACACATTCTTATCAAGCTGCTTTTCAGTTTTATTGTATGTTCATAACAGCACAGTCTGTCTTCACAATGGCTGGAGGAAATATTATTAAATGTTAAAGCAAATGCAATAAATCCTGCAGTGCCACTGCCCTGAAGGTTTTCAGGGGACAAATCACTAATTTCACCACATCCCTTTCCACAAAAATTAGCAGGAAAATAACCAGCAACCCTTGTAGGCTACTTAAAAAATATCTTATGCCATCCAATCAATATTAAAAAAAAAAAAAAAACCCAAAACAAGCCCACGCTGCTGAACAGCAGGACAAAAGCATTGTGAAGTCATTTGGAACACTTACAACTTGTAATTTGCATTATCACTACTAAGCTGTCCAATTTAAGTGTGCTTTAATATGAAAATGTGAAAATATCTCCTTCTTGGAGGGGTTATTAATTTAGGATTTCTTAAATTAGGCAATACAGATGTCAATACCTCAGTGCCTTCTGGTGCTGATAAATGCCAGGAGAGAAGCTGTGAGTAACAACTTATGGGAACAACCTCAATGTTGAGCTACAAGTCTTAACATCAATATGAAAAGTAAGTTTTTGCTACAGGGGTTGCAATATTCCAATTTTCCTGTCACTAAGATCTCATGTTCATAGTCCTAATTTCCTAAAATCCAGCTTTTCTAAAACAAGGAATATGTGGCTGAAGTGTGCACCAGCATTTTGGAAATTTTTATTGCCAGCAAATGACACAGAGAACTTGAACTCAGTAACTTCCTGCCAAAGCCATCAGGGCACTACCAAGCAAACAATTGTGGAAGTTGCTGCATAAAAAAATAAAAAAAAAAGTTTGGCTGTAAGAGATTTCTCCTTCTGCCTTCCCCCTCTGAGGGAGAACCACGGCCTGAGTCTGCGTGCTCTGTGGCAAAATACAAAATAAAAGATAAAATCGCCCACAGAACGTGCTGGTTTGGGCTGGGGCAGGGTTAATTTTTGTTGTGGATTTGTGCTTGCAACACGGGGATGTTTTTGTTATTGCTGTGCAGGGTTTACACAGCACCCAGGGCTTGCTCTGCCTCTCACCCCACCCCGGCAGAGCCTGCAAAGGCAAATAAGGCAGGGTGAGTAAGAGCTGACCTAGGGAGGGGTTACACAGCCAGTCTGACAGCTTTAGAGGAGGGATCCTGTCCTTCTGCACTGCTCCTCTCTGCCTCCCTGGCTCCACACACCCCTGTGCTGACGGCTCTTACTCTATCCACAGACTTCAGACAGACCTGCAGCCTGACTTCTGCTGGAGAATCAGAACAAAGCGTTTAAAAACTCGGTTAATTACAAAACGCACGAGCACGCACTGAACGCTGGCGCCCAGACTTTGTGCCTTTTAAAGTCTTGTCACTAACAAAATACCCTCAAGTTTTGTAATCCCTCAGCTTCTTCCTAACTCTTCTTCCTCTTTGAATCATGTGTTCCTTCCAGCTGCAACACACTGCTGAGGCAGGCTGGCTTGGAGCCAACACAGACATCTTCCTGAAGTTTACTGACAAATTTCTCTCTGTTTTGCCATTTATGCTACTGCTGCTGTAACTGCAAAAGACGTCAATAAAAGGAAACGTTTCCTAAACGCGATTTCGTTACTTTTAAATTAAAATCTTAAGGGAGAACAGACTTTAAAAAAAAACCACAAAACCACCCCCTGCCACGTTTGGCAAACATCAGCCACGCCGGAAGTGATTTAGTTCTGCAAAAACACACGGGGAGGAAAAGGCCAGACATCTAAAGTAAATTTAACTTTGCCCTTAACGCTCAGCTGTCAGTTAAAACTCGGTTCCAGCATTATCAGAGGAAAAAAAAAAAACAATGTCATGTTCTCACAGGTAACATCGGATGCCAAGAGTGAGCGTGAAGTGCACGAGATGCTGTCACAGTAAGATGGCTGCCACACCAAACGCTTCTATTATTTATTCCTCCCAAAGATTTTCTTTTTATTTACACGCAGCTTACACGCGGTCGTTTTGCTTTCTGTGCCGCCAACGTGTATTTCTAATGTGAGAATGTCTCTTTGCTTAACTGCAATAAAATAAACCCGAGCACCCCTCATGGTGTGGCTGCAGTGTAAAGGGAAGATTCAGGGACACGATTTCAGGTCTCTCGTGTCCGTCGGTCTGTCCCAGGTCTCCATTCTCACCTCTTCAGCCGAGCCGAGAGCGCTCGGGAGCGCTAAACAGATTAACGCTTGTAATCTCAAAAGGCATTTAGCGTTCTGAACTGAATGTTCTGGTTCTCCCGTGAGGGGAAAGGGTTTCCGTACAGGGCACGGAGCAGCTCGGTCTTCACAGAATGTCAGGGGGTGGGAAAGGAATTAAAACCCAACCCGTGGGCAGGGGGCACCGTCCACCATCCCAGGCTGCTCCAAGCCCCGGCCTTGCTCACTTGCAGGGATGGGACAGCCACAATCTCCCTGTGCCAGCGTCTCACCGCACTGAAAAAATTCCTTCCTAACATCTAACCTACATTTCCCCCACTCTGCATCCATTCCTCCTTGTGCTACCACTCCAGCTCCCGACGAAGAGTCCGGCTTTCCTGTGGGCCCCTTTCAGATGCATTCAAGAAAAAAAAAAAAAAAAAAGGAAAAGGGGGGAAGGGGGAAGAAAAAACGGAACATTTAAGTTTCCACACGCCGAGACACAGGCCCTGCTCGATCCCCAGTCCGTGTTTTCAGCGCTAAGGCCACAGCTCCGTCAGGGAGGGCCGGGACCTCCAACCGCGGCCTGGAGCGGAGCGCGGAGCAGGCGAGGCGAAAACGGGATGAAAATGGGTTAAAGGGAGTTGAAAAAGGCCTACAAACGGGGAGGAAGCGGGATGAACGCGGGGTGAAGGCGAGGTGCTGCCCCGCCACCACGGGCCTGCCGGGCCGGCCGCGGGCCCCAAAGCCAGGCCCCATCCGCGCCTCCGGCGCTTGGTGGGGGGATGGCGAACCGGGCAGCAGCGGTTTTTTTTTCTTTTTACCTGAGGATGTTGTGCGCCTCCATGCTGCGGTTCTGGTTGCTGGAGCACACCACGGCCACGCGGAGCGGCGCGGACGGCATGGCGGGCACGGCGCTGTGGGGGCTCCCCGCGCCTCTCCCTCCCTTTCCCTCACCCGGCCGCCGCTCCACAAAATGGCGGCGGCAGCGCGGCGGGCGGGGACGGGACGTGTCAGCAGG
>VXBN01004578.1:0-15944 GCA_013397395.1 Sinosuthora webbiana
CTGTGGAAACAGCGGCTCCTGTCTGCAGCTCCCCCCCTAACCCACCCCTCCCTGCCCCAGTCCCTCCGACAGCACTCAGAGCATCAGCAGTCGACCCCTGCGAAGGGGACACAGCACATCCCCCAGGTAGCTCTGAGGCAGAACTCAATGACACAGGATTAGCAAAGCAAACGGTTTGTGGTTCTCAAAAACAAACCCCCAAAACCCCAACTAAACCTTTAACCCCAGAGATGACCCAGCAGCACCTCCCTGGCAACACACCACCTCATCAGGTCTGATCCCACAATTCCTCAAGCCCAGAGCTCCCAACAGGATCACACATCCTTCTAAGATGTCTGTGCTTTCTGCTAGCACAGTGCCTTGCATTAGGTGGGGGAAAGCAGCTCAGTCACGGCTGCTACCAAGCATTAACACCCAAGGACCTGCACCATCTGCACAGGAGGAAAAGCCATCCGGAATTCTGGATCAGCCTCCTGAGCACACACGGCACCTCTGAGCCAAGGGACCTGCAAGGATCAGGGTGAAACGAAAGCATGAGCAGATTAGCCTGGAGCCAGCCCTGGCACCGCCGGGTCACACCAGGGCAGCGATGGAGGGAACACTCTCCCACAGGCATTGATACAACTGCGTGTGACAATTCCTGGGCCCCGGTGTGCGTTTCCACTGCAATGTAACACTCACGTGTAAATCCTGCACAGTCCTTGGGGGAGCAACGCCCGTGTGCACGTTGCGTATTTGGAGAGCTACTGCCAAATTTCCCATCGACCTCTTGAAGAGAGACTGAACAATAACCCAGCTCTTGCCCACCCCGGCATTAATCAGCTCCGTGGCTGGCATTCTCAACCGAGATGACGGGATCAATGTGCTGTGGGAGGCAGCAATCCTGGCTACCCCTCAGGGAGGTGTTTCCCGCTGCCGGCTGGAACAAGCAAAGGGAGAGGCTGCCCTGCCAGGGGTGAGCTCAGTCCCCATCAGGGGTTCAGACCCGTTCCCCAGGCACCTACACACACACTGCAGCCACAATAACACTCAGCACGCTCCCAGGCCCCTGCAGGATCAGGGCTTTGTTCCATGAAGAACAGGAATTCCTGCCTCCAGGGCCGTAAATCCAGGTCTGACCCTGGTGCCGGCACTGATTTATGGTTATTGCCATTAATCTTGCCGAGCTCTGAGTAGTTTATTACCCACTTGCACAGGTACCTGCTTCCCCACGGTCACCCAGACTGATGGAGTCTGGATCTCACACCAGTGCTCCCACCAGAGCACATCCCCCCCGGCAGTCCTGCCTGCTCTGTGCCAGCTCTCCTCTGCCCAAATCCCTCCTGGCAGGAGCAAGTTCCAGCAGGTAACACCACACCTGTCTCCAGGAGCGTGTGGAAGAGCCTGGAGCTGCTCCATACAACGCTGGCACATCCCAGGGATCAGAGAGGGCAGCAGGCTCCGTGCCCTCACATTGTCACTCGTCCCGTGTCCCTGAGGACATTCCAGGTGATGCCCGGGTCGGAGGCTGTATCCTCCCCATGCTGCTGGGTCACCCCTGCCCCACACCGGGCATTTCTCCATCTCCCATGAGGTTTGGCTCCCTCCTCCACCAACATTACTGACAATCCTAACTTGGCCTACAACTGGGACTTGTAATTACACCAGGAATCGTGACAGCACATCCCTACAGACCACCGTGAGCCACATCACACCACTCCTGCCTCTCCAAGACTTCTCTGTAAAGGGGTTTTTGAGCTCCTCTCTCCATCTCTGACCCCTGCACGGGGATCTCCAGCCCCCACCGGCAGCTGCACATCCCCGAGCTGCGGCCGCAGCCACGGCCAAGGAGGGGCCGGCCCCGCGGAGCCGCGGGCCGCGGGCAGCAGGAACCCGCCCCGGGGCTATTTGAGGATGTGAACGCTGTTATTTTGCCTCCTGCTTGAAGAGGGCGCATCAAAGTCAAACCCAAAATACGGCGCTGGGCTTGAATTAAAAACTCTTGTCTGAAACCAAGGCAAGTTCCAAAAAAAGATCAAGGCTTTGTTTGAAATGTAAAAGTCTTTGCTGGGTTGTCGGGAGCTTTGGGGACCATCAGCATTATCCAGAGGCTGCAGGACAACAGCCAAGAGCTTCAGCTGTCCTCAGCATCCCTCGTCTTTCTCAGAGGAGGCACTGACTCCCAGCAGCAGCCCTGTTCCTTGAGCAGGAGAGCAGCATCCGCGCTCCCTGCTCTGGGAAAGGGCTGGGAAGTGCAAGGAGAGGTCGGAAGCGCTGCCTGTGAGTGAGAGACTCCAGGAGCTCAGTCCTTCTCCTCTATCAAAGGGGAGAGGAGATGGATGTAACCACAGGCTGTCAGCACCGGCGCAGGGAAGAGAAATTGGATCCGGGAGGCTCGGCAGCCTCACGGACAGCAGGGTAACAAGCTCCCACAGGCAGGAGGAGAAGCCAGAACGATCCAGACCAGCAATTCTTTGCACGTTTCTAACAGGGAGGATAACTCTGGCTGCAGCAAGGCTCCTTAGCACCTTTTATCTTTTTTTTTTTTTCTTCTTTCTTTGTTTTTTTTTGTAATTAAGATTGAAAGAGGCTTTTTTCTCCAGAAGCATCGGCTCAGCGGGAAGAGTCAATCCGGGGTAGCACTGCAGGCCAGAGCAGCCTCTGCAATCATTTAACTGCTCTCTTCAAACCTGGGCTTAGGACAGGTCCCCTCTCCCCAGAGCTGCAGCTTGGCATGAGTCACAGCCACCTCATTCCCTGAGCCCTGAGGGCCCTGAGGGCTCTGGAAGGCCACACAAAAGCAAACACCCCATTTTTGGCAAGGCTGAAGCTGCCTCTCCTTGAAGGGCATCAAACAGGGCTCCACGCTGCCCTCGGGTGCTGTGCAAGGAGCCTCCAAACTGGCTCGGAACAGAAACATCTTGAATCTTTTATGAGTTAAAAAAATACCGAGGACAGGAACAGCACCAGGAGCGCGCCCTCTCCTTCCTGCCAGGGCTGCTCCTCTCCCCAGCCCTGGGGCTGTCTCCCAGCATCAGCTGTTCGGGGCATCTCAGCCCAATTAAGATCTTCCTTCAAGCCCCCAGCAAGCCCGTGCTCGGTGCTGAGGGGGCTCTGAGCTGGCAGAGAGCAGAGCAGCATCACCAGCACTGCGGGCAGGATTCCCGTGTCTGAGCAGGATCTGTCTCTCTCCTTGGAGAGCTTTGGGAACAAGCCACCAAGGGCCAGAGACTTTGCAGGGAGAACTGCCTGTGGCTGTCACCCCTCTGCACCCATCAGATGGGCCCAAGCAATACACAGAGCCCTGGAACAGGGGGTTAAGGTGGATGTGGGGACCATGGGACCCCCACCGAGCCAAACCACCCCTGGTTCCCCTTCAAACACGAGGGTTTGGCACACGCAGCACCATCACGGGCTCCCAAACCCACCCCGGTGCCGGCATTAAAGTTCCTTCTCCTGCTCTGAAGCCCCTCTAATTGAGCACCCCGGGACAGCTCCTCAGGCGGAGAGCACGAATCCCAGCAGCCAGGAGGGCGGGCAGAGCAGGAGCCTTTGCTCCATCCAAAGCTTTTATCCTCCTCCCCACAGTGCGGGCAGCTCTCGAGGAGCTCAGGGCAGCGTGGCAGGAGCTGCTCCCACCGCAGGGGGGGCTTCTCCCCCCCCATACAAAACAGAATGTGGGGATTCCCATCTGGATCCCCGTGCGAGACGGGCTGAGGGTGGGGCAAACACCATTCCTGCTGCTCCAGATCCTCCCTTCCTCAGCTAGGGGCTCACAGTGGTGAATCCTCCTCCAGAGCATCTCTGGGGCTGCAGGGATTGGAGGGAAGAAACATTTCTAACACTGGAACCGTGGAACCAGGACCCCCCCAGATACACAAACTGCTCCTCCACCACCCTACGAAGCCAAGTTTTTCCTTTTCCTACAGGAAAGGAAAGAGTCTTTCTTTCTGGAAAGAGTCGAGAGAAGCCCCAGGATGAGCCATGGGAAAAGCTGGCTCCACTCAGCAGCAGGAGGGCAAAGGTGCAGCTCCCATTTTCAGAGCTGACCCCACACCCCAGGACCACCAGCACAGAGACACCCACTCAGCAGCCCCAGCCCCCACCAACAGAGCAGACCTCAAGGCTGAGTTTTTAAATCAGGAGATTAAAAATTTAAACTAAGGCTCTGGCTCATTTTAACATGATTTCTTAACATTTAAAGGCCACCTTCCGAGCGTTCCTTGGGAACAGCAGCTGGGGACCAGCCAGGTTTGCTGGGGGCTGCATCCAAGACTCTCACTTAATCACATGCTCCCAGAAGCTGAGGTTTTTGAGGTGCTCACTGCTGACCTCCCCACAGCAGCCAGGGCCAGGCTGGGGGTGCCAGAGCCTCCCCCAAACCCATTCCCCTCAGCCAGAGTGTCTGTAGTAAACCCCATTCCTGATTCCCACATCTAAAGCTCAGAGAAATGGAGGTTTTTTGGACAATCCAGACCCAAAAAGACTTGGGGGGGACACCAGATCAGTTTTTAGGAGATGTCACGTGTGCTGTCACTCTCCCAGCACCCCTGACCTTGCCATCACCACCTGAAGCACTCACAGACCTCTGGGTGCCCACAGCAGCTCTGGGCACTTTTCAAACCCCATAATTGGGGGTTCCTGCCAGCAGAACCCCACAAAACCATCAGAGCCTAAACCCACCTTACAAGTCCCCAATTGGGCATCACTCATGGCTCATCCCTCCTGGAAAGGGCCAGCTCCAGCATTTCCTTGCCTGGCACAGGCTGGGCATCCCAGAGCAGCTGCAGAGAGCCAGCATCCCGACTCTGCTCTGCATTGAGGCAGGAGATTTAACCCACCTGCAGCTGAAACTCCTCCAGGTGTGCTCAGGGGGTACCTGGAGCCCCCAGCCCACGCCTTCCCGACTCCCTTCTCTGCTGCTGAGGGAAAGGGGGAGCCCTGTCCCTGACAGGGGGACAGGATCCTGCCTGGGGGCTCCAGCTCTGCCTGCAGGTGATAAATAATGAGTGAAAATTGGGGAAATAGTAAATAATATATTTACAGACCTGCATAATGGATGACACCGAGCTCAGGCTGTGGCAGGAGATCCCTGCCTGGCAGGGGAGTTGGCACAAGTGAGGACATGGTGCGGAGGACACGTGGCTCTGGCAGGCTCCCCAAACCTGTCCCCCCATAAAAACCAGCCTTTCCCTTCCCCACTTGTGTTCCCACAAAGCCCCCAGGGGCCTTTTAGGGAGATGTAATTACCAGCTCCTCAATCAATCCCATCAGCAGCAGCCAAACCTCAAAGTGAATTATCCCATAATTGGGTTGGGATCGGGCTGTGGGGACACCCAGGCACGAGGGGAGGGTCCCTGCCCAGCCCCTCCTCACACCAAGCCCACCCATCCTGTTGGATTTGCTGTTCCAGCCAGCTCAGTTCTGCTCCCCCCGGGGGCCCTGGCTGGTCCTGGGGTCACCACACCCCAAACATTGCCCTGTGTCACCTCAGGGAGCACCGAGACACTCAGGAAATGGATTCTGGCTGGCTCCCACTGAGGAATTCTGCTTCCAAGGGGCCATGGATGGGATTTGCTGTCTCTTGTCACCCCTGAGAGCTGTTGGTTCATTAACCATTGGCAAAGGACGAGGCTGTTGGGTGGGGGGTGAAGGGGCAGGTCTGAGCCCTGGCGCTGCTTTCCCAGCACATTCCTTCCCACAGCAAACATCCCTGTGGGATACAGGGGGAAACACCCAACAGCTGGAGCAAATCCCCAGCACAACCTCGCGGGCAAGACCTGGGGAACCACGCTGGCGCCTCAGTTTCCCTGGATGAGGTCCAGCCCGGCTATACCATGGATGAGATGGGGACAGGGATGACACAGAGCCCTTCCCAACTGGTTTGTGCCACCACCATGCTGGGAGCGAGGCTGGGAAAGATCCATCTTGCTGCCCGCTGGATAAAACAGCTACATTTCAGATAATTCCAGATAGTAAATTTTTTGAGTCCCTATAAGCTAAAATCAATATTGGCACAACTGTGCGTCATTAAAAACTAAATGAACATGACAAAGCCAAACTGCTGCCTATTAAACAAATGAGTTTCTATGCACACAGGCACAGCGGGTTCTGAAAATCCTTTATTCCAGGAGCAGCGCTTTTATCCGAGGGGTGGGAACAGGCGGGAGCAGGGAGCGGTGCGTGCCTGCCCTTCCCGGGACGCTGGGACACGTTGTACCAGGAGCTGAGCCATGCTCCAGGCTGCCCTCGGCTTCCCAAGCCCAGGATCGGGATGGAGCGGCCCCACAGGCAGCAGGGAAAAGCCAGCAGGAGGTGAGCTCGGGGTGGGGGGCACTGGGGCAAACTGGGGTGCCCTGGGCAGGGCGGGATGTGGGAAGGGATGGAAGAGGGAGGATTGGTGGTGATGGTGCTCCAGGGATGGTGTAGCAGTACAGTGGTGACACAACAGTGACAGAATGGCGATGAAATGGTGACACAACCACAGTGTCGTGGCAATGCAACAGTGACAGAATGGCGACACAATGGCAGTGCAGTGGTGACACAATGACAACGTCATGGTAATGCCGTGGTGACACGATGGCAATGCAATGGTGACATAATGACAATGTCATGGCAATGCAATGGTGACAGAATGGTGACACAATGGCGACACAATGGCAATGCAATGGTGACACAATGGCAATGAAATCATGGCACAACAGTGGCGCAGTGATGGCAACACAGCAGTGCAACAGTGACAAAATGGGACTGCAATGGTGACACAATGGCGGTGCCATGGTGACACAGTGGCAATGCAACGGTGACACAATGATGGCACAATGATGGCAACACAGCAGTGCAATGGTTACAAGATGGGACTGCAATGGTGACACAAAAGGCAGCACTGTCACAGTGGCTGTGCCAGAATGGTGACACAATGGTAATGAAATGGCGACACAATGACAACGTCATGGCAATGCAACGGTGACAGAATGGTGACACAATGGCGACACAATGGCAATGCAATGGTGACACAATGGCAGTTCAATGGTGACACAATGGCGGTGCAATGGTGACACAACGATGGCACAATTATGGCAACGCAGCAGTGCAACGGTGACAGGATGGGACTGCAAAGGTGACACAAAAGGCAGCACTGTCACAGTGGCAGTGCCTTGGCAGCGCAAGAGCTGCACCCACACCAAGCACTGCCTCACCCCTGCCCTGGAACTGTGGCAGGAACCTGCACCAAAACCTCGCAGCCCAAATCTTGGAAGTCCTGGCAGTGCCCCTGTCCTCTCCAGGGATTTGGAGGACCAGACCCTGCCTGTCACCCTCAGCTGCCACCATCACTCCGTGCTGTCACAGGCACGCACTGGGGACACTCTGCCAGCCGCCCACTGCCTGTCCCTGTGCTGTAATTCCCGTGTCCTGATTGTGTCCAAGCTCTCCGCGCACACCCGGAGGTGTCCATGTGAGGAGGTGCTGGATGAGTGCTGGGGAGGGGGGCTGGGAAGGGGGACGGGGCCGGGGCTGCTCGGCTGCCGCCTCCCCCCAGCTCCCAGCGCATCCAGCAGCCGGCAGGAAAGCCGGGAAGCGCCGGGAAAGGTCAGCGCGCTCAGCCATGGGAAGGAGAGCGCTGGAGGGCGGCGGAGCCGCTCCCACCCGTGCCAACAGCTCCGGGGGTGCTGGGGAAGGGCTCCCCGTCACCTTCCTCCGGGACACGCAGGGGCTGCCGGAGCCCCCGGGCTGTGCCGAGCTCACCGACGGCTCCTGGTGACACTGGTGACCCGCCCCAGCCCCCTGCCGTGCCCTCCCTGGGGACATCCCCCCATCCTTCCCGCTCCTTCCCCCACCAGAACCCTCCTTTCACTGCTTTTCTTCTATTTAACATTCAAATTTCTTCTCCTTATTCCTCATCTTTTCCATTATGGTTCCCATTTCCTTTTTTAAAGCTTTCTGACATGGAAATATTTTATTTTTGGGAGCTCAGGGAAGGCCTTGCTTGGCACAGGTTCCCTGGACATCCTCTGCTTCGGGCTGTTTGGGGGGCTGTGGGGAGGTGATCCGTTTAGGTGCCTTCCAGCTGGAAATATTCCATTCCTTTCTATGCAGAATTGTTTCATTTCTGCAGTCTGCTTAGGATTTGGGGGAATAAAGGGAAAGAATGGGGGGTTTGGCAAGTCTGCTTAGGGCTTGTGGAAATCAAGGGGGAAAATGGAGGTTTGTGGGATTCTGATTAGGATTTGGGTGAGCAGAGTCCCCTGTCCCTGCCCCATTCTCTGGAGGATTCCGGGGCCTCACTGGGCTTTGGGGGTGATGAATTGTGTCCACACGTGGAATTTTGGCTTCCTGGAGCCACCAACTGCCCATGGCACACGAGGGCAGGGCCAGTGCCACATGGCACCAGAGCAGGGTGATGGATTGTCCCACTGGGGACAGCCCAGCCCCTGCCTTGGTGGCACTGAGGGCTGTCACGTGGAGACCATCAGCAGAGTGTGAAGTTCACCTCTGCAAGGAGAAAAAGTGATGGGAATGGAAAACTGAGGCTTAGGAGGGATTTTTCCCAAGGAAAATGTGCGTGTTTCAGCTGTGGCCTCCAGCCCCATCTTGCCTGATGCTCCAGCAGAGGGATGGATGGCAAGGTGGCTGCATCCCTGAGCTGGAATTTCTCCCACAAGGAGCTGGGAAGAAGCTGCACCCCCAGGAATGCCGGATAGAGGCAGAGGAGTCAACCCCACCCCTACAGAGCCGAGGCTGGGAGGGCTGGGAGCTGCTGTGGGAAGTTTTATGGTGCTTGAATCAATCAGTGGGAATCCCATAAAAGTCAGTGGGTATAAATGGGTTCCTGGGATAGGTTTTGACATCCAATTGTCTTTTCCATTTCAGTTGTCATAAAGCTCTGCACACCCAGATATACAGCCCAAGCCAGGGTGCACACTCCGAAATCCTGATGTGCAGCCACGTGTGCCACAACCCCCGGCACACGTGCACGGAGAGGCTCTGGACACACTCACAGAAGAGCCCCCACTCCTCCCAAGGACCCAGGGATCCATTTCCCTGCTGTTACCCACGGCAGGAGCAGAGGATGGGTGACAGGGGATCGATTTGTGAGGCTGTTCCAAAAAAAAACCTCATTTAAAGGAAAACTTAGATGAGCAAGCAAGTCGTACATCATCTCCCTGTAAATCATTCGTCGGGCTCGGGGAGGTGAGCAACAGGACACAGGGATGGGGGTGGCTTGGGAGAGAGGGGATGGAAGAGGGTGCCTGGTTGTGACCCCATTTCTGAGGCAGAGGACTGGACATGGGGGGCCTGGAAATGGGGGTACCCCCTCCCATCCCCACCCCCTCACCCTGGAGCTGGAATCTCTGGAAGAAGGTGACTCTGCCCCACTGTAGCATCTCCAGATAAAGAATTATGGATTGTTTTCTTCTGCCCATCTGGCACGCAGGGAAGGAGGTGTGTAGGAAGGAAACCCCTGGCTCCAGAGTCTCCTTTTCCTCCTCCTTCCTCATCTTGGCCTGTTTGGAAATGAGAGTTAAAGAAGTTGGAAGGGCTGGGAGGAAGAGGAGGGACTGTGTGGTGCAAAGATCCCACACCAGGCACCTGGAATCTCTGGGGTTCCACACCGGAGCACCCCTGGGGTCCTGTGATGTAATCCTGTCATCCCTAGGGTCCCACACCAGAGTCCCTGTCGTCCTTGCTGTCCCAGACTGGAGTGCCATCATCCTTGGGGTCCCCTGCCAGCTGGCACAAGTGCTCCTCAGCCAGTAACTCACATCCAAGCCTCCCTTCCAAATCCATCTCTCCGGAGAGCAGGAACGTGCCGACAGGGATTTATCCCCTCCCCGGGGCGGGCGACTCTGTTCGAGCAGATGCCACTTTGTGTCACCGCCTGATTTCTCTCCCCTCGATTCGCAGCTCATCATCAGCTCCGGCGGTGACCGGTCCCCTAAATCACCGCCCCTGCTCCCGCTCCCGCTGGGATTGATGCCGCGATTTTTCTCCTCTCCAAATAGCCACCCGCTGGCTGCGGGCTCGCAGGGATCTCGAGGAGGGAGGGTTGGGACAGAGGGGCTCCGAGCTGGCCCCTAATCCATGGAAGGATTGGGGATTTTCGTGCTGGAAAAGGGGGTGCCCAGGCACGCACATCCCAGCACCAATCCTGCTCCTCCTCCGCAGGACGCGGCGGGTTCCTGCTCCAAACCCGCGGCTCTCCCCGGCCCTCGGATGAGCCGGGGCTTGTTCCCGGCACAGCTCCCCGGCTTGGCACCGCCTGCAGCCCTCCAGCCCCTGCCAGGCTCTGCCTCCCTGGCAAACAGCAGCTTCCTTCTGGCTGCTGTCAGGGCTGAGAATTCCAGAGAGCATCCAGGCTGCTGGCAGGGCTGGGGCAGCGGCGCCGGCAGCTCCTTTGGCAAAAGGGCCCTAAATGGTCACATCGGTGTCCCCTGGGCGCTGGGCTGGGCTGGGCTGTCACCACGGAGTGGCTGGGCACGGATGCACGGCCCTGTGCAGGTTTGGCGGTGGATGATGCTCGGCACGTGCCACGCTCCTGTCGGGTTTTGGGACTGAGTGATCAAGCAGGGGACGCCGTGTCCCAGGGGGGCTCAGCCACGTCTGCTCCCGCCCCACGGAGCTGCAGGGAGGGAAAGGAGAGATGGAGGGATGCTGTGCCAGAGCCCAGTATCCCTGCTCCAGCCTGAGCCTGGGCTGCAGCCAGAGGAGGCTGGAGGTGGATAAAGCTCATCTCCTCCAGCATATGGAGCTCGGAGCGAGCTGTCCCCAGGCAGCGGCGGGGCGGGCACGGGGAGCTGCCCCCGGAGCCCGCGGCCCCTGCCAGACCCTGCCCACATCCACACGCTCCTGTCCCCTGCCAGGATCCGTCACCGCCAGCTGCCTGGGGAGGGACGTGGGCACTGATCCGTGCTGGCCTCGGCTCCTGGCACCCGGGGACAAGGACATGGCTCAGCCCCACAGCCCCGGGGAGGGAGCGCTGGCTGCAGTGCAGGATGGAGCTCGAGGTCTCTGTGACCTCAAAAGGGAGGAATGGACCTTTCGAGCCCCCAGCTCGAGGCAGCAGGGACAGGCAGCTGGTGCCCCTTGTCCCCTGCTGATGTGACCATGGCCAGGCCATGGGGACACACATCCCTGGGCACTGGGAACAGTGGGACTGATTTAAATCTATTTTAAGTGTCAATCCCCCTCTGTGAGTCCCCGTCTCATGTGACATTAGACTGTGGCATCACCAGAGCTGGATCCATGATGTCCTGAGCGAGCAGGATGAGACCCCGTGCCATGTCCAGCCTCAGGAATCAGCCTGAGCACAAGAGAGTTTGAGTCCATCTGCATCTCCCGAGGTGCCAATGAATCCCTCCCACTGCCACCAGCTCCTGCAGGCCCCTCCTCCTGTGTGTCCCCGACCCCAGGGAGCTGTGGCCCCCAACACCCCCCAGTGCACCCCAGGACACACCATGCCACCCCCTGCCAGAGCCAGGGCCGTGCTGGAGGAGGGTCCCTGGTGCAATGGCAGTAACAAGCTTCTGTTAAATAATTGAATTCCTCAAATCGTTCCCTTTTCCCTCCGGTTTTGGTACACATTTGTCACCGTGCCATTAGGCAGACGCTTTGCTCGCACTTCATTTATTCATAAGCGCAGCCGTGACAATGGCAGCAGAGCTGAGCACAACTGCTGGCACGGGACACGGCTGCCCTGGCACCCCCAGGTCTCACAGTGCCACCAGAACAGTGACAACACCAGGGTCACAGTGGAGGATGAGGGCTCTATGTATCCTGCTTGTCACAGCTTCCCCGCTTTGGGGGACAGATGGGGACAGTCAGCTCTGGGCCCACTGCACCCCATCTCCTGCAGTGGCTTTGGGTGGTGGCAGTGCTGAGCAGTGCAAGAACCACCCCAGGGCCTCTGGAGTGCCCAGAGCTGGAGCTGCCTCTGCTCCCCATCTCTGGTGTGTCCAAAAGGTCCATGGGAGGGATTAAAGGTGAACCTGGCCTTGCTTCTGCTCAGCAGAGCCACAGAGCCACCATGGGCTCCTGCACCAGCTCCAGGAGCCAGGCAGGTGGGAAAAGCCATTGAGGTCATGAGGAAACAGCAATCCCTTGGTGCTGGATGTCACCAACCCCACGTGCAGCCAGGGACCAGCAGCACGGGTTGCCACAGGACATCAGCACGTGACCATCCCGTGGCAATGGGGATGGCCATGGCAGCTCTGGATGGCCACAGATCCGTTCACCCAGCCCTGGGCTCCTGTCAGAGTCCCCAAGGGACTGAGCACCCTGAGGGTGCCAAGCTGGAGTCCCCTGATCCGGGTGGAGCACCCACAGGTCCATCCATGATGCCACCTCCACGAGCTGGGGGCTGGAGGGACGGAGCTTCACCATGCAGGAGTTCTGCTCAGCTAATTGCAGTAATTAGCCCGTAATGAAGCAATTACTTGAGGACGCGGTTCCATGTGTTCCTGCAGGGGGGGAGGACGGGGGCCGCGGTGGCAGCGGGCACAGGCCCCTGAGCCGAGGGGACAAGGACACTGCACATCCCCCGAGGGGACAGTGGGGGCACAGTGTTCTCTCCATGGTTTTTCTCCCGGGATTCCTGTTCCTCCATGACTCTGGTGAAAGGGAGAGGCCGGATCCCAGGGTGGGAGCCCGCGGTGGTGGCGGGAGGGGCGGGATGGGACGGATGGAGCTGTGCTGGCGGGAGCTGCACGGACACGTTGCTCCCGAGGTCTGTGCCGGAGCCGGAGCCAGGGAGTGCCGGAGCCAGGCGAGGGGAGGCCGCCAGCTGGCCGGCTCCACACTGGATCAGCGCCCGGCTGTCTCTGCTTGCATGGAAGCGGCCAAGTTAACCCCCCACGCATGGAGAGCGGCCGGGAGCAGCGGAGCAAAGGCATCTCCAGCCCTGGGATGTTGCCCACGGCCGGGGTGCCCATCCCAGGGACACCCTGCAGTCCCAGAGACATGAACCGGGGAATCACCCCTCTGCAGGGCTCCTGGAGCGGTGGAGGCACAGCTGGAGCTGTGGCAACATCAGGATTCTGCTCGGGGTCTGCATCCCCCAACCCCTCCCCACTTGACAACCTGGATTTCCCTATTTTCACCCACACACTGGAGAAATAAGGCTCGTCCCAGCTCTGTTGAGGGACATGAGGAGCCTCTGATGGCATCACATCCACCAGAGCACCGGGACCCCCCCAGCCCCTCCGTGGCACCGGGAGCATCATCCAGGAGTGCCCCGGCTGTGCCGGGCTTGCGGAGGCAGAGCCCCCGGCGCGGAGCGTGCCTGACAGGAACCGCGGCTCGGCGGGGAAGGAGCAGACGGGAGGGAAATAAAAGCAAATTACATCAGTGCTGGCATGGGCAGCCATCCCGGAGAGCTATTTCGGGAAGGGCCAGGCCGGCTGCAGGGATAAGCACTTGCAGATGTTGCTCGGAGCGCCTCGCCGGGCTCCTTCCGCCGGGGCAGCGGGGAAGGGACACTGCCAGCATGGGGACACGGCCCGGGACGGGGTGGGGGTCCCTCCTCCTTCCACCCCCACAGCGAGGGGATCCCTGGGTGCTGCTGGATGCCTGGATCCAGTCCTTGGGCCATGGTGGGGATCCCCAGCACTGTGTCCTGCTGCCACGTACACCAGGACAGCTCAGGGACCGCTGCATGGGGGGGACACAAGGTGCCCGGTTGGTGGCCAGGACGTGGTGGCATCTCAAGGTGATTGGCAAGGGCAAGGAAAGAGAAACCTGGCCGTTGCCATGGTTACCACCTAACATCCTCCAGCACGGGCTCCAAGCAGTAATTCCGGTGTTGCATCGCCGGGATGGGTTGTGGCAGGGAAGGAAGGGATGGATGGCTCCCGGTTGTGCCATTTGGTTTTGGGGAAAACTGAGGCTGCCCCTCAGCAAGAAGCAGTGAGAGCTCAGCCCAGGCTTGGCTGAGGGGAGCTTCCATGCACAATCACCCCCCAAACGCTCCCAAATCCTGCTCAGCATCCGAGCCCACGCAGGGATCCGGCCTTGGCTGCAGCTGTGGGGGGCTGGAGCCCGGCTCAGAGCTGGGATCTGATCCCAGGTCTCCGTCAGCCTCCGCGTTACCCTCAAACCAAAGGAAACAGCAGCTTGGGGTGGAACGGAGTCAAACGAGAGACGTGGCAGATGTTTCTCCTCTCCCCAGCTCCCCGCTCCCTACGTGGGACACGGTGCTGGTGGGTCCCCGTCCCTGCTGCCCCCGTGTCACCCGGTGGCACAGGATGGTGGGCACTGTGGTGGCAGGTGGCATTTGCCAGCTGCCCCGGCTGCTGCGGGGAACCGGCACCGCCGCCACGGCAGGCGGGAGTCGCCCATTTGTGCTCTGCTGCCAGATGTTCCTCTGCAAAATAATTCGATGGAAAAACAGGGAAGGGAGAACATTTTTCCAGCAACATCTTGCTTTAATATTAAATATAAAAACGGAAATAATGTTGAAGGAAGGAAAGCCGTGTCCAAATTTATCCCCCTCCCGTGCCCAAATAGGGTCTGTGATGCTGGGCTCATCCCAGAGGGAATCCCAGTTCCAGGTTCCACAGCCCCAAGGACCGTCCCAGCATCCTGAGGAGCCTGAGCCAGGCGCTGTGTGGGCTGGTGACACTCTGCAGTCACAGCCGTGCAGAGGTGACAGACTGACCCACCACGGCTGACACTCAGATTTATTGCCTGGACAGGCAGCCAAGGCTCCGAGGAGGAGGAGCCAAGGACAACAAGGTCCCCGTGTGACCCCTGAGCCTCCTCCGGCCCTGGCTCCAGCCCCAGAACGGGGGTGCCCTTGTCCCATGCAGCACTCAGCAGCCCCCAGGGGACACAGATCCCCACGGGGTCCTATGTGTCCCCCACCAGCCCCACATCACCTCGGGAAACTCCAGGGAAGGCAGAAAACCCTAAAATCAGACCAAGGGGAGGAGGAGGGGCTTTTCCACAGGGCTTGATGTTCCCCCGAGCTGCATTCCTGCCTCGGGGCAGCTGGGTTGCCAGCAGGCAGAGGGGATGGAATGGGGAAAGGAGCAAGTGACAACACAGGCAATCAGCTCTGGCCACAGGGCCATCAACACACTCCAAATCCCCATCCCTTCTGCCTTTCCCATCCTTATCTCCATTCCCATCCCCATCTCCATCCCATTTCCCTTCTGCATTCCCATTCCTATCCCCATTCTCTCCCTCGAGCCTGTTCCCGTTCCCCTTCCCCATCCCTTACCACACCTCTTTTTTCATCTCATCCCAATGGATCATCCTCACCACGATCCAGGCTCACTGCCACATTGGTCCCACCATCCACCAGCTCCAAACTGGGAGGCTCAGGCTGCAGAAGGAGCAGAGCCAGGACATGGACACTAAAAGCCATCACGGTCCCCAAGAATTAAAAAGATCCCCTGGGAGAGGAGGGGGAAGGAGAAGAAAAGGGAAAAAAAAAAAGTTCAATCAGCTTTGTAAAGGGCACAATTTACAAAATCCATTCCATATTTTACTAGGCTGGGATTTAGGGATTAGTCTGTAATACTTAGGTGGCTTTTTGTAATAAAACCCTGAGCTGCAGCAGCCTTGGGAAAGGAGAAGGTGGCAGGAGTCTCCTCTCCATCCTGCGCTCATTTTCCCAGAGTTTCCTCCTTGTTTCTTTCTTTTCTCTTCTTTTTTCTTTTTTCTTTTTTTTTGATCTCGGCAGCCCCGTTAATCTGAGCTTTATCTGCCTACAGAGGAGGCCTGAGCTCTTTATTGGATTTTTGGCAAGAATAAATGATTTAGTTTGGGATATTACGGAGACGATTCCGTGGGATTACGCCACCTCATAAACGGAACAGCAGGGATCAATTCCTCGCCATGGGAATGCGCCTGTGCCTACGTGCTGCTGCCCCAGGGGTGTGGCTACAGCACAGGTGTGGTGGCTATGGCACGGGTAGGGTGGGTCTGGCACAGGTAGGGTGGGTCTGGCACAGGGAGGGTGGCTA
>VXBN01004578.1:15990-26514 GCA_013397395.1 Sinosuthora webbiana
GTGGGTCTGGCACAGGTAGGGTGGCTATGGCACGGGTAGGGTGGCTATAGCACGGGTAGGGTGGCTATGGCACAGGTAGGGTGGCTATGGCACAGGTGGGGTGGTTATGGCACAGGTAGGGTGGCTATGGCACAGGTGTGGTGGCTATGGCACAGGTAGGGTGGGTCTGGCACAGGTAGGGTGGCTATGGCCCGGGTAGGGTGGGTATGGCACAGGTGGGGTGGTTATGGCACAGATGTGGTGGCTATGGCACGGGTAGGGTGGCTATAGCACGGGTAGTGTGGCTATGGCACAGGTGTGGTGGCTATGGCACTGGTAGGGTGGCTGTGTGTTGGGGGTTAGATTTGTTTCTTTTTTACTTACAGAATTTTTTTCCCATAAATTGCTAGGAGACCAACTGCTGGGTACTTGTGGGTGCTTGACCAAAACAAAGAGGCGGCCAAAAGCCGGGGGAGGAGTGTGGCATTGAGGCTACACTTCTTTTGTCTCTGGGAATTTCACTCGGAGGGGGAAGATAAAGGGAGTTTGGGGGCAGGAAAAGCAACCGGGCTGGGGGCAGCTATGCCCTCTCCTGCTCTTGGCATTTTCGGAGAGAAGACGGCCAGGCTGCTGTTGCTGCAGGAGGATTTCACTGTCACCACCAAGTCCAGTCCTGGGAAATCTACCACCATCTGCTCCTGTGCCCAGGAATTCTGAGCTCCAGCCTGCCCTGCTGGAGCTGAGCCGGCCCTGTCCCCTGTCCTCTGCCACCACCACTTCTTTAGCACTGCTCAGGGTCCCTCTTTTGCTACTGCCCTGCCCTGCCAGGACATCCCCACTGTTCCAGCTACCACCACAGAACTTCTGATATATCTCGTCCAGCAGCCCGGGATTTCCCACTGTTCCAGCTCAGTGCCCTCAGAGTCCTGCAGGGGCACTGAGAGCAGACTGCCCCAGGGTTTGTGAAACAAAGCCTCTCGAGGTTCCTGGTTCTGTTTATTATTAATGCTTTGGTTGGTGTTCTGTTTGCCTTGTTAAACATACTAGTAAAGAACTGTTATTCCTATCCCTGTATCTTTGCCTGAGAGCCCGCTTAATTTTCAAAATCACAATAATTCGGAGGGAGGGGGTTTGAATTCTCCATTGCAATGGAGGTCTTGCCCTCCCTAGCAGACACCTACCTGTCTTCCAAACTAAGACACTATGGCACAGATATGGCACAGATATGGGTGTTATGTCCATCGCCAGGATCGAACCAAACCCACCCAGATGTGCCAGGGATGACGTTGGCACAAGGCCACCAAGCAGGAACATCCACCCTGGGCGTGAGGTGGAAGGTGACAGCACGTCCCCCTCTCAGGAGGATCCCAATCCCACACCAAAGTTCTCAGTCCCCTCAGCACCAGCTTCAAGAGGGAAACAAATCCCAGGGGCAGGAGCAGCTCCAGCCTCTCCTCCCGGCTCAGCCCCACACTGGGGCTGGGGACAGGGTCCCTGTCCCCTCCTCAGCTCGGTGCTGGTGCCACCACGGTGTCCCCGCGGTGCTGTGACAGGGGGTGGGCAGAGCTTTGAAGCGCGGGGCTGAGCGGGTGTGGGAGCCAGAGCCGTTATCAAGTCTCCTAATTAAGAAAATCCTTTGGGGAATGCAGATCCCTCGGCCGTGTAGGAGCACAGCCCAGCCAAGGACCTTGGGGACAGGGGTTTCATTGGGAAGCCACCCCTGTCCCCACACCTGTCCCAGGCCCACCAGTGATGCAGGAATGGGCCTGCAGCCCCCAGCCCTCCCTCGGCTGTTCCTCAGCATTCCATCATGGAAAAGGCATCTCTCCTCCATCATGCCACAGCCAGCCATGGATCCCACCTATCCAAGGGAGAAATCCGGGTGAAAAGCGAGGCAGAAGAGCCCACAAGTCATGGCTGCCCTGAGAGGTTCATCAATAATGCACAAATTCAGGGCTGGGGAGGGTTTTTCCCCGTTAATTCCGTGCATGGGGAGTGCCCGCAGCCACGGCGGCACAGCTCCCTGCTCCCAGGGAATTCCTGCCTGCAGGACTGACACATTTATTATTTCTCCCATAATTACATTATTGTGAGCGTTTGTCAGGAAGCTCCCTGGGAGTCATGGCCCCACACGGGGCTCCCAGGCAGGAGCTGGCTCTGGAATGCTGACAGAGAGGGATTTGCTTGGGAAAGTAGGTCAGGATGGGACCTGTGGCCTCAGTGGTGCAGCCCGGAGCTGGGATTCACTACAGCTGCTGGAGTGTCCTGGGAAGGGGATGGAGATGGGAATGGGGTGAGGATGGAATGGGGAGGGAGAGGGGAATGGGGTGGGGATGGAGATGGGAATGGGGTGGGAATGGAATGGGGATGGAGATGGGATAAGGATGGGATGAGATGGTGTCAGGGTCTGCAAATGGTGATGGGAATGGCATGAAGATGAGATGGGAATGGGATGAGATGGGAATGGGGAAGGGGGTGGGGTTGGGATGGGGATAGGAACAGGGATAGGATGGAGATAGGAATGGGAAAGGGCATGGGGTTGGGATGAAGATAGAGTGGGGATGGGGTTGGAATGGGATGTGATATAGATAGGATTAGATAGGAATGGATCTGGAATGAGATGAGATGGGGATGGGATGGCCACGAAGATGAGGATGTGGAAGTCCTGGGGATGGGCACAGGGGCAGAGGGGACAGGCGTGTGCCGTGTGCGTGGCTATTGCAGGCGTCGTTCCAGAGCCGCTGGATAATTGCAGCGCTGCCGCCCGGAGCAGAGCGGATGAGCCGGGCGACAGCTCCCAATTATTGCAGCGCAGCGGGAGAAAGGGAAAGAAAGGGAGAGAAGAAAAGCACAATTATCGGGGCCTCGGCGGCGGCGCCGCACACGCCTGCAATTTCCAGGCACAGCCCCGCTCCCAGCGCGTGACACTTCCATTGATTTTTAAACGGGCACTTTTCCATCTCCGCCTCCCGTCCTTCATCCCACGGACACCGGGACAGGCTCCTGAATCCCCTGGATGATCCCTGAGCGTCCCTGCTCAGCCCGGCCCTTGGTGGGTACCTCAACACCGCCCATCTGTCTGGAGACTCCGACGCTCCCCCCATTTCCATCTCACTCTCCCACCTTTCCCTCCCAGAGCTGCTCCCGGCTCCGGAATCGCAGCCCTGTATATTAAAAAAGGTCAGATTTCAGCTCTTGTGAGGAAGCAGAAAGCAGAGCAGCGTGAAGAGCTGCTGCTCCTGGTTCTTGGGGGATCAGGGACTGGGGGCACGGGGGGGTCCCGGCGCTGGATCCGCTCCCTGCACCGGGGGATGGGCGGGGTTGTGCCGATCCTACATTGTCACTCCGTAATTGACAATTAAATTTAATTACACCTTTGAGAAATAACAGCGTGCGCTGGGTTAATGGGCCTGTCTGGAGCGGGGTGGGTTCCTCCCACTCTGCGAGGTGGAGCAGGGGTGATATCCGTGACGTGGTGACACCGTTTGCCAGGGTGGGGTGGGAGCTGTGCTCTGGGTACCCCAGCAGTGGAGCTGGCCTTGGCATGGGGACACACTCCATCAGCAAACCCATCCCAGGGCACATCCTGCACATTTTTCCTGGGAATCCAGCAGCACCCAGAGGAAACAATGTCACTGGCACCCTGCGGCTCCATGCTGGGGGTGCTGGAGGTCCCCCAGCACGACTCAATTCTTTATCTATATAAAAAAGACCAACCATGGAGCTGCCCAGCCGCCTTTACCTGTTCCCATCCCTTCTCTGTTTCCTCTGTTTCCCTCTTTTTTTTTTTTTTTTTTTTTTTTTTTTTTTTTTTTTTTTTTTTTTTTTAACAACCACCCCTCTCCCCTCCCTTCTCTGTTTCCTCTGTTTCCCTCTTTCTTTTTTTTTTTTTTTTTTTTTATTTTCTTTGAAGCAACATCACAGCTGTCTCCCAGATTTGCTTCCTGCTTTATGAACCTTTGGATGCAATCATCGGCGACTCTCAAGGTTTCTGCTGCAATTAGAGAGATTTTTCCAGAGCGAGGATCAGGTGCTCAGCGGGGGCCGAGGTGGTTGGAGGCTCGGCAATCCCAGACTCCGCATTTGGGATAACCAGCTCAGCATCTCCCTGGCATCCCCATCCTTTCACACCTCTCTCTAATTAATGATAATCACCTGCAATTTCCTAATTAGTTGGCTGATTTTTTGTCCTCTGATCCCGTACTCACTGCGCTCCCTCGGGACTGGATGAGCTTGGAGCATCAGCACCCAGGAGCACGCACACTTGGGGGTCACACAGCACCCAGGTGTCCCCAGGCAGGGACATGTTGTGTGGCCAGACCTCCACATCCCCTTTGCACCCAGGGGCTTCACAAACATCATCCCAGTGTGGCCTCAGGGGGACAGGAGCGTCCTTGTCCCCTCTGGCTGCCTGAAGAGCTACGTGTGCCACAGTGGTGGCATGTCCCCATGGCACCCTCTGACAGGGTGTGGGGACATGTAGCAGGGCTGTGGGGACACCCAGAGTGCAGAGACTCATCCTGGAGGTCCCCAGTGCCACTGCGCTCCCGAGCCACACCAGACTGTGCGGAGACATTCTTGGCATCCACAGATTCCCACAGCACTTCCTGGGATTGTGACCCCCAGCATGGCACTGTGACATCGTGGCCCTGCTCTGAGGGATGGCACAGAGGTGACAGGGCCACAGCCAGCTCTGGGGATGGGTGACCCGGGCTGCTGGACGCTGCAGAAGCGCAGCAGGGAACGAGGCCAAAGCGCGGCCGCTCTCTTCCTCCCAGTGATCATTGCCCTCATTAAAACCTAGCTAATTATTATTCGGGCTCATTAGCAATTATAAACTCCAGCGCTGGCACTTCATTAAAAAAATGACAACTTCGCACTTAATTACGTTCCCCAGCAGCCCAACGGGCAGGAGCGCTCGCCCTCCTGACCCCTGCCCGTGCCAGCACCGGCACCGGTGCCCACGGCAGTGCCAGAACCAGTGCAGTGCCCAGACCAGTGCCCACAGCAGTGCCAAAATCACTGTCGGTGCCAGAACCCATGCCCACAGCACTGCCAGAACCAGTGAAGTGCCCAAACCTGTACCCACAGCAGTGCCAGTGCCCAAACCCGTGCCCACAGCAGTGCCAGAACCAGCACCAGTGCCCAAACCAATCCCTGCAGCAGTGACAGGACCAACACCAATACCCACAGCACTGCCAAAACCAGTGAGAGTGCCAAAACTAGTGCCTACAGCAGGGCCAGAACAAGTGCCACTGCTCAGTACAGTCTCTACAGCAGTGCCAGTGCCCAAACCAGTGTCAGCACCCAAAACTGCAGCACCCACACCAGGACTAGCCCCCAAAGCTGAGCCAGCAGCCACAGCAGTGCCAGCACGCTGCTTCCTGGCACTGGGCAGCCTCTCCGGAGCAGCACATGGCACACAGGACATGGCACATGGCACACGGCAGAGGACACACGGCACATGGCACCCGGAGCTGGCAGCCGGCACCTTCCCGCTCCCTGATGGATAATTGGCCACTAAATCCCTCTGGGGGAGAAACGGTTGGGAAAAAATTACAGCTGCGGAACCAGCTCTCCAAAATTATATCACCTTCTCTGACAGGATAATTGCTCCTTTTCCCCGAGATTTAGTACGGATCTCACATCCTTAAACAGTTGGGTGTTATTTTAAGGGCTCCCAGTGTTTTTCCCTCCTCTCCCAGGTACCGGGACCCGCGGCTGAGGGGGGGTGGGAATGGGGACACCGGTCCCGGGAGGTGACAGAGGGGAGGACACGGGACACGCCTGTGGCGCCCATATGAGAGGCGGGGATGATCCCATTCCGGGCGGCACCGGCGCTGTGCCTTGTTGTCCCCGCGCTCTAATGGCCACATCAATATTATCTCGACTCCCCGTTAGCCTGTGACAGGTGAATTAATGGCACGGAGCCGGGGAGGGACACGCGGGGACACACAGGCAGGGGTCTGCTCAGGACGGGCAGAGCCCGCCCCGGGGGGATTAGAGGGGGCAAAGCCCTTTGCCAGACCCCTGACTCAGAGTGGGTTCAGCCCTGGGCACAAGGAGCTCCCCCCTGAGAGCCCCCCCGACATTTTGGGGTGCCCAGTGTACCGCGTGTGGCTCCCTGGGGACACACCCTCTCCCAAGGAAACCTCTCCCTCCCTCTGGCTCCTATCCAGCTTCCCAACCTCCAGGCCCACCGCGGTGAGCGATAAATCAGCCGGAGCCCTCGGTGTCACCGGCGCTGCCACCGGCCGAGCCGCATCCATCATCCCCGTCCCGCCGCCGCCTGCCACCTGCGCCCCGCGCGGGGACCGCGACCCTCACCGGGGATGCTCCGGGGGACCCCAACAGCGCCAGCCCCCGGCACAGCCCTGCTCATTCGGGCCCCCCACGCCAGCCCTGTGCCACAGCGAGAGCCACAACCATCAGCGACATCCCGGCAGCAGCTGGTGGCCGGCACACGGGAGCAGCTGGGGAGCGAGCCCGGGAGCAGATCCCGGGAATCGCCATCACCCCAC
Source organism: Sinosuthora webbiana (assembly GCA_013397395.1). Classification (NCBI taxonomy): domain Eukaryota; kingdom Metazoa; phylum Chordata; class Aves; order Passeriformes; family Sylviidae; genus Sinosuthora; species Sinosuthora webbiana. The sequence continues at coordinate 22,491 of VXBN01004578.1, forward strand.
ACCTGCCCCGTGCTGCCTGCCAGCCGAGGGACCCCTGTGTCACCCTGCTGTCCCCTCAGCCCCGAGCCCGTGCCAGCCGCTCAGGGCGAGGAGCAGCCGTCCTTGTCGCTGCGCGCGTTGCTTGGAAAACAAACCCCCCATTAGAGCGTTTGGGGATTACAGCCAAGCAAGATCGAGTTCGTCAGGAGCCAGGGAGCATGAAAAGACGGCTCAGCGAGAGGATTTCTGCCTGCGAGCCCTGGTCGGGAGCATCACTTTGGGAGCCGCTGCCCTATTATGTCCCCGTGTCACCCAGCGTGGGGACCGGCACCCTCCGGCAAAGTTTGGCTTTGCCGAGCTGCACCGAGCCCCGACGTGGCACCTGCCGTGCCACGGGGACATCCCTGCCAGCCCCACGCCGGGGGAGCAGGGCTGCAAGTCTGTAAATATATTATTTATTCTCTCTATTACCCTCCTCCATTATTCATTGTTTAATCCGCTGCTATTCTATTATTAACTCTCCCAAGCGCTTCGGCGCTGCTCTGACATGAAAGAGGCACCGCGAAATTCCGCATCCCGCTGTCCCCGCACCGGGATGAGGCGGGAGAGGGACCAGGAGCACCCGCAGTCAACATTCCACTGGCTTTTCCTTGGGTTTGGAGCACGGCCCTGCCAAAAAAAAACCCTCACCTCCCGCAGCTGTGATGGATGGATGCATGGAGCAACAAGAGGTCCCTGCTCCGGAGGGGAATTTGGGGTTCTGGGGGGCAGGGAACCTTCTCCCGCAGCGGGGGGGGTGAGGGTTTCCCACATTCCTGCTGGAAATCGCTCCAGTTAAATTATGCATCGGGGTTTTAAAGAGCCGTTTGGGCTCAGAGGGAGCTGGTGGGGTTTTGTAGCAGCGCCTGGTGCCCAGCTCGGCCTCTGAAATTTCATTCCACGGTGATCAGAGGGCTCCTAATTTCTGCCGTTCCTGGGATTCAGGAAGTAGCTCCTGCCCTGGCACGTGGGCACTGCAGAGCAGGCTGCAGCTCTGGTGCCTCATTCCTCCTCCGATTGCCCCAGGATTAATTTTGGGGTGATTTTCAATGAGAGTGAGGCTTGGAGGATCCTGAGCCCGCTGTCAGGATAGATTTACACCAAGAGCCAGGGAAAATGGGATGCTCATTAATTTGGGATGATCCCAGTGAGAATTGAGATCTGCAGGGGCAGGATCCAGCTCCAGGTCCCTCACGGATGCCGTGGGGAAGAGGCTGGGGAAAGAGCGTCCCCCTCCCTCTCTCCCTCCCTCCCTGGGGACAGGGCCCAGCCCAGCCACCCCACACCCTGGGGACGTGTCCCAGAGCTCTGCTCCTGTCACACCTCCCGGTGTCACACCTCCCGGTGTCACACGCTGTCACCACACCTGCCCCCAGCGCCGCTCCCCCGGAGGGGGAGAGAGGAGGCACTTTAATCTCAATCAATTAGAAATAAGGCAGCCTTAACGACAGGGCAATAAAAGAACACTTTAATTTTAAAGCTAATTAAATATCAACAATTGGAATGCAGCAACAGACAGTTAACCTGGAGTATCCCATTATTTATAAGGAATATAATGCATTGACTGGGGGGTGAAGTGAGTTGTAGTCATTTTAATATCAGCTGTCACAGTCTAACTGTTCTCTTTTGTCTCACTCCAGCACAATCATCTCCCCGGCTTCCTCCGGGACCATTCCCACTTCTCTGCTCGACAGAAGATTAATTAAGCCCAGGTCCCCGCAGAGGACGGGTGCGTGTGCTCCTGTCCCCGCTCCCTGAGCCCGGGTGACACCGGGGCTCCGCGGGCTCAGCCGAGCGAGGCGCTGCCTCCAGCCCCGGGGCTCGCTGTAATTGCAGCCCCCGACCGAGTGACAACGCTCCGGAGCCGGGGATTATTGATGGGGAGCGTTCCGGGCTCTGCCGGGCACCCTGCGGCTGCCGTGGCTCCGGGCAGAGCCATCGTCCCAGGGGGGGCCAGCTGCCACCGCAGCCCCCCAAAACCTGCAGAGAATCGCTCTGCTCCCCACACTGCCACAAGTCCCAGGCCCCCGGCTCCAGGAAAAGGAGCCTCTGGATCTGGAGGAATCCCTTGGGGCTCTCCTGGGACACTCTCCAGGGTTCTGAGTCCCTCTCCAAGCCGAAGGGGATGCTGAGCCCCAAATTCGTGATATTCATCCCCAAAGGGGGGTGCACATCCACCCCACAGCCCCCAAAACCTCGGTGGCTGCACACCCATCCCGGGGTTCCGGCAGAGCCTTGTTCAATGAGTGCAAAGGCCCTGTTTAATTTGGCACATCTGGTGGATTTTTAATGGCTCCAGCAGCAGGAGGAGCCGCGGGGACCGAGTGGGTTCAGCCACCCCCGGTGGCAGCTTCGGATCCCTGGAATGCCGAGGGTCCCCCACAAGCCTGGGGGGCCACAGGGCTGAGGTGACACCCGGGACACCCTGAGGACTCGGATGGATTAAACCCCGTGGCAGTGGCTGTGCTCCATCACCGCCCCCTCTGCAGGAAGGGAAACTCCCGCATTCCCGAAATTTACATTTTCCTCCGCGACAGTTCCCTAGAGCTCATCTGGGTCTCTCCAGGGCACGGTCCCAGAGCTCACACGCTGCCACTGCCACCCCTGTGCTGTCACCCTTGTGCCGCTCATCCTCCTGTCCCCATCCCAGCCCCTCGGCAGGGCTCCTGCACCGGGCTGGGCTCTGGGCAGTGCAGGAAATGTGGGAATTACCCTCACCTTTCCACCTACCTGGGGGGATGTGCCACCCCTGCCACCCCGGGGGCGTCCCGTGCCACCAATCCCTGCCACTCCTATGCTCCACCGGAGCTGCACAGAGCCCCGCTGAGGGAATTATTCCCGTCTTTAAGCCATGTTGACTCTCCCTCTCCATTTTTTCACTCTGGCTGTTCCCTGAAGGTGCCATAAGGCTGCAAACAGCACCATGGAGCAGCTCCAGTGGGAAGGGATCCATGAGGATCAGCGAGTCCAATTCTTGGGGTCTGCTCCTGCCCTGGAGAGGGGAGGAAATGGCGAATTGGGGGGTGCAGCAGCAGTGGAAGGGAGGGGAGTCAAGGCAGAGAAAACGTTTTGATTCCCAGTCTCCAGGTTTTTGTCACAGGTTGGAGATCCTGGATTTCAAAGCAAAATGCCACTCTGCGACAAGGAGCCAGGGAATTTTCTTTGGGAAATGTCAAAACGAAGCAATTTCCAGAGGGGAATGTCTCACTGCCCCCATCCCCACAGCCTGGAGCCTCCCTGCTGCTGGCAGTGCCACCCGAGGGGGCCGGGGAAGGGCAGGGGGAGGGAGGGAGGACAAAGCCCCCATCCCTTCATCCGCAGCGTTTCCATGGGAGCTCTCTCAACCCTCATTACTGGCAAAATAATCCCAAGCCCTTTTCCACCTGCCAAGGCGGGAGAGGGGCTGCTGTGAGTGGGAAGTTCCGTGGGATTTCATTAGTGTTATTATTGTTATTATTTAATTCTCAAGGTCATGGGATTTAGGCCTGAGCTTACTTATTATCCAACCCCACCAAATAAATGATGGATTCCCATTCCTGCCTCCAGCCGTGGCTATTACGGTTGCTAAAAACGTTTTCTGCTCATAAAAAAAGAAAAAAAAAATAAAGGGAGAGGGAAGAAAAAAAGGGGGAAGAGAAAGAGCAAAAGGAAAACTGCAATAGGAGCCAGGGAAATGATGGATTGCGGGAGATAATCCATCTTGTCAGCCCAGGACTACATAACCTTGATGTCAGCGGGTATTTTTCTCTGCCTGAGTCTCCGGCTGCGTGCGGGAGAGAGAGGAACAGGGATGCTCCCACCACACCTCGGGAAAACTGCCGGGATTCGGGGGCTTGCCCTCATTCCCGTGTCCCAGGTGGGCAGGGGGATGCCAATGCCCAGCGCTGGGTCCCCAGGGGGAGGTGGGGAGGGGGTGGACACCTGGTGGGCAGCGGGGGACAGCGGGGCACAGCAGGGGACCATCCCCAGGCAGGCCCTGGCAGCAGAATGTCCCTCCCCTCAGCCT
>VXBN01004578.1:43313-61756 GCA_013397395.1 Sinosuthora webbiana
CCGCTCGCCCCGCGCCCCCCGCGCCGCTCCCCGGCGGCGCCCGGTGCCAGCTCTGATCTCACGGCGCACAAAGCGCCTTTCATCGCCCGGCCCCCCCTCCCCGGGCCGGCCGGCACCGGCACCCCCGGCCCCGCCGCTCCCCTCCCGGCCTGGCCGCTCCCTTTGGTCCTCCTGAGCCCCTGCCCCGCGCTCCCGGACCCGCCGCGGCATCCCGGGGCACGGCCCGCCGTGACCCCTAAACGGGAAGGGGGAACAGCGCCGGGGTCCCAGCGCTCCAACATCCCGGCCAGGGACGGCTGCACCCCCGGCTCGGCTACCGCGGCTTGGGGGCCCTGCGTGGGAATGGGGACAGGGATGGGGACAGGGACACTTCCTCTTCCCCACGTGACAGTCCCGTGGGGCGCTGAACGCGGCCGCATCCCGGGCACATCAGCGGGTCACGGGCACGGCTGCTGACTGTCCCTTCACTCCTCTCAGTCGCTGCTTTTCCTGGGCTTGGTGGCCGCCGTGTGCCTCGGCCTCAACCTCCTCTTCCTCACCGTGTACCTGATCTGCCTGTGCTGCTGCAAGAGGGACCAGGACCCCGAGACCAAGCGGCCCCACTCGTGTTGTGTCACCTGGATGGCCGTCACCGCCGGGCTCATCTGCTGGTGAGGACGGGGACAGGGACCTGCCGCCGTCCCCCTGTCACCGAGGGGACTCTGCGCTCCAGCCATGAGTCGCTTTAATTAGATCTGTGCAATTAAATGTGCTCCATCCCTGCCTCCTCCCGTGCAGCTGCTGGGGCAGCCCCAGGGACCAGCTGCAGGCCAGCCCCATCCCCGTCACGGCTGTGCCGCCTTCCCGGCTAATCCCGGGCGGGAGCGTGGCCGGCCGCTAATCCCAGCCCAGAGCAGATGGCGGGTGGCAGCGTGACCCAGCTGGCAGGTCCCTTGTGCCCGACCTTAATTGCAGACACAACAATTAGACAAGGGGACGCTTTTTCACCCTGCACCACTCTGGGGGCTTTCCAAGCCCACCTCGGTTCAGGGCAGCCATGGCCGGGAGGTCCCCCAGGGCAGCCACCCCGAGTGTCCCCCAGCATTGCTGGCCTGGGGAGGGACAGGAAGGGCCACGGGCCCCTTTGGCTGCCTGGCCACGACCCTCGCTCCAGACAAAGGGGCTGCTCTGCCGGGGCGGAGCGAGATGGCTGCCTGCGAGCCTCACACGGAGCAGGGAAACAGGGAGACGGGGAAACGGCACTAATGAGCTCAGCGAGCTGTCCCCAGCCCCCCCACCATGGCAGGGGCCCACTCTGCAGCTCCCAGGGACTTTGAACCCCCCCAGGAGCCTGTTGGTGGCCGTCCAAGGGCTAATGGTGGCCATTAGCAGGTCGGTGTCTGTCAGTTGTACCAGGGTTTGGCGAGCACCGTGTGTGCCAGCAACGTGTGGGCACATGCCCGGCCAGGACACGGCTGTAGGCACCTCTGTCCTCAGAGCCATCTCTGAGCTCCGTCCCAGCTCCCTGAGGAGCTCTGCAGCAGCTGCAGGGAGCTCACCACAGGGCCTGGAGCCGCTTCAGCTCCCAGCCAAGGGTTTCATCAGGAGCCACGGTGCTTCCAGCGGATTCCCCTAATCCGCTTGGCCCAGCCCCTCCGCCCTCAATCTCTCAGGGTTTGGCAGGAGGAGGTTCCAACCCACCATGCCCACGGAGCAGCTCCAGCTGTCCCCAGGCCCCTGTCACCAGCAGGAGCAGGTTCCCATCATGACGCTGTCCCTGTCCCACTCTTTGTCTCTGCCCTGCCATTGGTGGGCTGTCCCCCAAAAGCAGGGCAGTGTCCCCTGTCCAGCTGGTGTCACAGGGTGAGCATGTCCCTCCCCGTTGCTTTTTATCTTCTTTTTCTGCCAGAGTTGGGATTAAAGTCTAAAATTCTCAGTGACCAGGGTTCCAACACCTCCCCTCTCATCAGGGTCCCCTCTCTGCCCACAGTGCGGCCGTCGGCATCGGCTTCTATGGGAACAGCGAGACCAACGACGGGGTTTTCCAGCTGCTCTATGCCCTGGACCACGCCAACCAGACCCTCACTGGCATCGACTCCCTGGTAGGGAGGGTCCACAGCCCCCAGGGTGCATCAGTCCCCTGTTCTGGGTTTGGTCAAAGCACCAGGGAGGGACGTCCGGCCGAGCCCCCGGGGTGGCTGTTCTGCGCCCAGCGCGGGAGGGTGACGTCACCCCACAGAATGGGATCTTTGTGGCCCAGCAGAGCTGGGTCGGGGCCATGGCAGGGCTGTTCTGAAGGCACAGCGGGTTGGGGTGGAGCTGCCCTCCTGGAGAAAGAGCATTCCAGGGATGGGGCACACGGCTCTGCCAGGCTGGCGGGTGCTGACCATCCCGCCGGCCGCAGGTTGCCAGCACCACGCTGCAGATGGATGGAGCACTGGAACAGCACCTGGTGCGGCTGAACGAGCTCCTGGCCTCGCGGGGGGAATACGTGCAGGCCCTCAAGTTCACTCAGCAGCTGGCTGGCAGCATCGTCCTGCAGCTCCAGGGGCTGCCGGCCTGGCGGGGTGTCAGCGCTGACCTCACCGAGCTGTCGGGACAGGTCGCCTATGTCGAGTATTACCGGTGAGCCCCAGCGTTCAGGGGCGTGTCCTGGCGGGGCTGGGGAGGTGGCTGAGTGTGACAGAGCCTTCCTCTACACCCAGGTGGTTGGCTTACCTGCTCTTCTTCATCCTCGTCCTCACCGTCTGCCTGCTGGCCTGCCTGGGGCTGGCCAAGCACTCGCGCTGCCTCCTGGTCATGTGAGTACACTGGGGACGGTCTCGGGGGGCTCCCGGGGACCCCCAGCCATGCTCCCCACTCGTGCTCTCCCTGCAGGATGCTGTGCTGTGGGCTGCTCATGCTGGTCCTCAGCTGGGCCTCCATGGCCGTGGACACGGCGGCCGCGGTGGTGAGTGGGGCAGGAGGGGAGGGAAGGGCTGGTCGGGGCTGTGCCCAGCGCTGTGGGCATCAGTGACGTCCCTCTGTCCCCACAGGGCACCAGTGACTTCTGCGTGGCCCCAGACAAGTTCATCATGAACCAGACGGACGATGAGATCAGTGCAGGTGAGAGCTGGCTGTGAGGTGGAGGCGAGCACAGGCAGGGACCCCAAAACTCACCTGGAGGCCCAGTGGCCCCCACTGCCACTGTCCCCGCCACAGCTCCCTGTGCCCCAGAATGCTCCTGCTGATGTTCCCATTCTCTCTGCAGAGGTGGTTCATTATTACCTGTACTGTGACCAGAGCCTGAGCAGCCCCTTCCAGCAGGTACAGGGGGGGTGGGCACTGCCCTTGGTGCTGCCTGGGGCTTGGGGGGGGGTCTGTGACTGTTCCCCACTCCCCCCTGCAGGCTCTCACCGTGTTCCAGCGCTCACTGACCACCATGCAGATCCAGATCCAGGGTCTAATCCAGTATGCACTGCCCCTCTTCCCAACAGCTGAGGTACAGGAGGGGAGCACAGGGGATCCCCATCCCTCCTTCTGCTGCCCAGAGCTCCCTGACCCCCCCTTTTCCCACAGAAAGACCTGCTGGGGGTCCAGCAGCTCCTCAACTCCTCAGAGACCAGCCTGCACCAGCTGACTGCCCTGCTGGACTGCCGGGGGCTGCACAAGGTGAGGGGGGGGTGCTGACTGGGGACCAGCTCTGGGGTGCCCCTGCAGTGCCACAGCCCTGCCTGTGTCCCGCCAGGATTACCTGGATGGCCTCATCGGGATCTGCTACGACGGCGTGGAGGGGCTGCTCTACCTCGGGCTCTTCTCCCTGCTGGCGGCCGCCGCCTTCTCCACGGTGATCTGCGCGGCCCCGCGCGCCTGGAGGCAGCTGGCCGGGCGGTGGGTGTGCCCTGAGACCCCTGCCCCGGCCCCCTGCCCTCGCCCCGGCCACAGAGCCACGTGCACCTCGCTCCGGGCGCCTTTGGGACGCGGTGCCAGCGCCTTGTCCCCGCAGGGACCGGGACTACGATGACATGGACGAAGAGGACCCGTTCAACCCGCAGGCGCGGCGCATCGCCACGCACCGCCCGCCCCGGGGGCAGCTGCGCAGCTTCTGCAGCTACAGCAGCAGCCTGGGCAGCCAGAGCAGCCTGCACCCCCCGGCACAGACCGTGTCCAACGCCCCCGTCTCCGAGTACATGTGAGACCCCCCGAGCCCCCGCTGTGGGGAGGGAGCTGTGCTGGGGACAGGGGGTGACGGGGGTCTCGCTGTGCCCCCCAGGAACCAGGCTGTGCTCTTTGGAGGGAACCCCCGCTACGAGAACGTGCCCCTCATCGGCAGAGGCTCTCCTCCCCCCACGGTACGATGGGAGAACGAGGCCAAACCCTTGTGACATCCCAGGAGGGTCACCTTGGGCAGCCACTCTGGGTCACCTGTGCTCAACAGGCTGGGACAGGGACAGGAGATCCTGGTCTCTGTGCCCTGGCAGAGGACGTGGCTCCCTCTGCCCGGCTCTAACCCAATTCCTGGCCACCCACGGGGAGGGGGCACAGCCACGTGCTGGGGGATACCAAAATAACCCTCCCCTCCCTCCCTTCCCTGTGTTTCCTCTCCATCCTGGCTCTCAGAGGACGCTCCTCGCAGTCTCTCCCTTCACGTTCCCATTTCCCTGCTCGTTAATCCTGCCCTGTTTGGTATTGCTGCTTTATTTTTTATTCCTTGTCTTTTTTTTCCTTTTTTTTCTTTTTTTTTTCCTTTTTTTTTTTTTTTTTTTTTTTTTTTTTTTTTTTTTTTTTTTTTTCTTTTTTGTGATTTCTTTTAATTTTTTTGCATCCATTATTTTGGAGCTAAGTTGCCCATCAAGAGTAAGTTCAGCCACTTCCTTCTCCCCCCTTATCCCGGGGGTCCCTTTCTCCTCACCCTTCCATGCCTCCCTCCATCCCCTTTTCCTGCTTGGCTTCTGGGATGCGGAGAGCTCAGGGAGGGGGGACAAAGGGCCACATTTTGTGCCCAGCCACATTCCAGGAGGATTTTCCACTCCAGCATGTTGGGGTGCTGATCCCTATCTCCATCCCTGGAGCAGTGAAACCCCTCCCAGTCAGAATGTGGCTCCAGGAATGCTGCCATGGCAGAATACTGTGTCCATCTCCTCCAGGGATGATTTTTTTCATCAGGTGGAAGCTTGGATCCCATCTCACAGACCTGGCAGCTGGCGAGAGCCAGGGGAGGGGACACAAGTGGGGGGGATTAATTGGAGCGCTTCTCCCAGCCCTGAATAGTCTAATTTACCCAGGATTCAGATCCCTGAGGAAAGACTTTCTGAGTCCAGAATAACAAACTCAGAATAATCTTCCTTAATGCCTGGCCAGGGTGATCCTCCCTGCTGTGAAATCCTGGAGGAATGTGATCCTGGGGGGGCTGCAGGCTTGGGCTGGCTGGTGTCCCACGGGCAGATTTGGGATGAATTTGCTGCTGGGAAGGTGGAGGATGAGCCTGGGAAGGGACGGAGCAGAGCTGGATGGGCTTGAAGGGTCTTGGCTTGGGAGGGGAGGAGGGTCTTGTCTCCCCCAGCCCTCAGAGAGGCCCAGAGCAGGGTCTGACCCTTCCCATACTCCCCTGGCAGATGAATTTGGGATTAATCCGCACAGAAACGATCAATGGGGCAGTGCAGGGGCTGGCTGGGGTGTTTTGGGGTGCTGACCCCCGTGTGCCCCCCCAGTACTCCCCGAGCATGAGAGCCACGTACCTGGCGGTCACCGATGAGCACATCCGGCACCGCGGCGACTTCTCGGCCTAGGAGGAGATTCCGCTGGGGAAACCAAAGACCCTGGAGAGGGAACAGGCGGTAGGAGACACGGCGGGGGCTGGAGGACCAGCCTGGAGCCCCCCCCAGCACCTCCCTCCCCTCGGCAGCCCCCCGGACCCAAATCCTGCTGCCTTACGGGCTCCCGGGAGCACAGAGGGGTCTTGGGTGTCTTCTGTCCCTGCGCCAGCTTGGGGATGTTCTGGAGCACAAATCCCGGGCCACGCTGCCTCCAGGTGCGGGCAGGGCCTCCCGTAGCAATGCAGCACCAACCACTAGTGATCCCAACCCCTTCCCAACACCCCTGCCCGGCTGTCCCAGCCCCCCGTGCCCCCCCGCTGCCCCCCGGCCGGAGCGTTCCCATCCTGGGGAATTACGGATGTTTTGGCCTTGCTGGTTTTCCTTTGCTTTGCCTGCGGGATTTGGGAGCTGTGGGAGGTGCTGGCTCTGTTCCAGAGAGGGGAACTGAAGTGGGGTTTGTAGCGGGTTTTTTTGGGGTGGGTTTAGGCTCTTTTTGGCTCCCCAGGGCAGGTGTGGGCTGGGGCAGGCTCCCCTCCTCCTGCAGCCCTGGAGTGGTCACAAATCCCCTGGGAGAGGGACAGGAACTACTGGGGCATCCCGAGGGTGGGCAAGGTGCCTGGGGAGGGACAACAAAGACCTGCTGCCCTGGGAGGCTCATCCAGGATTTCTAGGGTGAGGAGCTGGGAGAGCAGTAGGAGCTGAACTTGTCCCTTTGGGACTGCCCTTTGGCACACAGATCCCCAGGAAGTCCCCAGGGATGGACCCCCTGCCCCACCCCACCCAGACCCCCAAAGGGTGCGGACACGGCAGCGGGTGTGCCCCCACCCAGGGCCAGAACATCCCCCTGAATCCCTGTCTCCATGTTCCCCGTGACTAGCATCCCTCCCCTTGGGGAAAATCCCGAGGGGTTTTTTTTTATTCTTTTGGCTTTTAACGTTTCCATGTAACGGTACTGGTAGAAGAGCTGTTGTAACCGCATGTGAACTAACCGAAGGACTCCGGCTGGGAGCTGGAGTCCGGATGGATTTGTATGTGCCCTTTGGGGGGGAAAGATAATAAACACTTGGACTAAGTTAATCTCTCCCGTGCGGCTTTTTGGGCGGGGATAATCGGTGTTTGGGGCATCTATGAGATGACCTTCCCAACATGGCGGCGATCACGTGACCAGTGCGGGGGGTGCGCCGGGTGGCATCACGTGACGGCAGCGCCGGTGTCACGTGACGGGCGTCAAGCCGTTGCCTGGCAACGGCGACGCGTTCCCGTGCAGGCCCCACCGGGAGCGGCACAGGACCAGGCCCCACCGGGGTCCTTTGTCACCCCGGGCACTTCGTCACTCCGTCCCTGCGGCTCAGCACCGTTTTGGGGCTCCCTGAGGCTCCTGCTGCCTTTTGAGGCCCTCTCAGGGTCCTCCCTCCACAGGATCCCTGCTCACATTTGGGGTTTGCTGAGGTTCCCATTCCCTTTGGGACTTTCTGGGACTCCCTGAGGTTCTTGTTCCCTATTGGGACATTCCCAAGGTGCACACTGTCTTCTGGGATTCCCCACTCCTTTTTGAGGTCCTCCATCCGAGATCCCATTCCCTTTTGGGGTTTCCTGAGGTTCTCATCTCTTTCAGTATCCTCCCTCTCCAGGGTCTCTGTTCACATTTGGGTCTCCCTGAGGCTCCCACTCCTTTTTGGGGCCCTTTATCCTTGAAACCGTCTCTCCTTCCTGGAACTCCCTGAGATCCCCACTCCCTTCCAGGTGCATCTCTCCATCCCTGAAAACACCACTCCCTTTTGGGATCCTCTCAGAGGCTCCCACTCTCCTTTGGATCTCTCTCTTCCTCCCTGAGGCCGCTGCTCCCGTTTAGGCTTCCCCAAGGCCCCCCATCCCCTCTGGAGCTCTCCATCCCTGAAGCCCCATTCCTTTCTGGGGCTCCCTTTGAGGAGGCTCCATCCCCAGGCCCCGCAGTCCCTCCCGCCCCCTCCCACCATGGAGATCAGGTACGAGTACGCGCGGAAGCGCAGCGAGTTCGGGCGGCCCTGCAACTTCTCGGACTTCCTGGCCGAGGTGACCGCGGACATCCAGCCCGACCCCAGCCTGGCCGACGACTTCATCCCCCAGGACCCCGTGGACTTTGCTGTGCAGGAGGGTCCCGTCATGGCCTTGCACGAGGTACGGGGACATCCCGGGATGTCCCAAGGGGACAAGGTGTGTGAGCCTCTTTTTGGGCTCAGGCCCTGTGACCCCTCGGTGTCCCCCTGCCCAGGTGAACACGGAGCGGGCAGAGGTGTCCATCCGGGGTGTGAACCATGTGGAGGGGGGGTGGCCCAAGCACGTCGACCCCAAGAACTCGGAGCTGACCACCCGTTACCGCGAGGAGGTGGAGAGGGAAGAGGTCTACACCAAGACTGTCCAGCGCCTTGGCTCTGTAAGACCCTGCCCTGTTCCCCCCCAGACCCCCCTGAGCCCCCCAAAGCCCCCCAGGGACACGGCCATGCTGTCCCTGCAGCTGGTGGAGCACTACATCAGGCAGAACAACACCATCGACATCTACGAGGAATATTTTGAGGAGGAAGAGGATGAAGAGGAGGAGGAGGAGGAGCATCCCTCAGCCAAAATCATCAATGTCCTCAGGTAGCTCGGGGGCTCGCCAGAGCCACAGCAGGGTCAAACCACCTTCATAGAAAGTGGAAAAACTTTAGGAGTTAAATCCCAGTGGATTTGGGATGTCCTGGGGCAGTTTGTGGGTGGAGAGACCTGCTGAACCCCCCCTGCTCCTTCACTCCATCCCCGCCTCTCGCCCTGCCCAGGTGATTTGGGGATGGGAACCAGGGTCAGTCCCAGCTCTGAGCATCTCCTGATGGTGCTTTTGGATTTCCCTTCTTATTTTTGGTGCCTCAAAGGTTAATTTCCACATCAGGGGTGTTTAGGAGTCAGATCCAGTAAGATAATTGGATTTTTAGAAAGGTATGACCGGAAAGACGATGAAATCATCAGCTCTTCTCCCCCCGCCCGACCCCCTAGGAGAATCATTTCCTGCACTCAAGGCTTGAGGGCTGCAGATTGGTTTCCTTGTGATTCCCACAATTCCCTCTGGGAGATGTTCAGGGATTTGCAAACTGACCTGTCTTGGCTGGTGTGTCACCCCAAAGGGACCCCAACAAGATCAGGAGGATGTGCACGCACCTCTCCTGGCACCCCGACGCCAACAGGGCAGTGGCCGTGGCTTATTGCAGCCTGGACTTCCAGGACAGCAGGAAGGACATGACCTTTGATTCCTATGTCTGGGATCTGGGTAAGGGCAAACCCACCAGGTGATAAGGGAAGAGAATTTGTGGGGAATTTGAGGGAATTTGTGTCTCAGAGAGTGGGATGAGGCCTTGCAGCACCCCGGGGAGGGTGGCTGGGGGAGCCTCCTGCTTTGCCCACACAGCAGTGCAGAAACAGGGAGAAATGGGAGTTGGCAAGTGGGAAATAACACTAAAATCCCACTCCATGGCTCCAGAGCCGTGACAGGCAGCAGAGCCTGGAGCCTGGGATGAGGTTCTTGTGCTGATGTGGTTCAGTTGGTAATGAAGGAACAAAAAAGCAGCAGGAGCCCAGGGTGACTTGCCCTGACCTGTCCAAGCCTGGTTCACACCTGATGTATTTTGGAGTGAAAAGGACAAAGAAGAGGGGTAGTAATGCAGATTTGTGTACTGGGGGTCTGTCCCCAGGCCAGCTCCCGGTGACATGGGCACCTCATCCTACACAGCTGAGTCAGGGAATGGGGTGGGGCCAGCAGGGTGCACTGAGAGCTGCTTTTAGGGGCTGCCTTCACCCTTTACTCTTCACTCATCCCTCCTTGGCAGGAAAACCCTACACCCCAGAGCTCACCCTCAAGCCCTCGTCCCCTGTGGTGATCCTGGAGTACAATTCCAAGGACTGGTATCACATGCTGGGAGGCTGCTACAACGGGCAGATAGGTGAGGGGGGTTCATTCTGCTCCAGCACTGCTGCACTCCCAGGATCAGTGCTGCCACTGGGGAGCACGGGAGAAGCCCTGGGATTTGCCCATGCACAGGTGTGTGCTCACCTGAGGGAGGGGAGGACACCGTGCCAAGGAGCCCTTCACAGCAGAGGGATGGATGGATGGATGGATGGATGGATGGATGGATGGATGGATGGATGGATGGATCCAGGGGATGAGCAGGATGGGTGCTGTGCTTCTGCCTCTCCCACCACCCTGGATGATCTCTGGGAAGCACTGGGTGAGGTTTCCTCCCTGTTCCAGCTTGGACAGTGGGGGAAACATGACAAGGAAAGGAGCTGGGCAAGGGCTTTTCTTTTCCTTCCCAGTGTATTGGGACACCAGGAAAGGGGGGCTGCCCACGGAGACGACCCCTGTGGAGTTCAGCCACAGGGACCCCGTGTATGGAGCGTGCTGGCTGCCCTCCCGAACAGGCACCGAGTGCTTGTCGTGTTCCACCGACGGGCAGGTGAGGGGCTGGAACAGGGCAAGGGGCCAGAAGCTCCTGAGGGGTCCTGAAAGAGCTTCCTGTGCCTGCTCTGCCCCTCAGCAGCACAAGATCCATGTCTCCCAGGCTGCCCCCACAGCCCCTGCCACGCCTTGTCCCTACAGATCCTGTGGTGGGACATCCGCAAGCTGTCACAGCCCAGCGAGAGGCTGATCTTGGACATCACCCGGGAGGATCAGCTGAAGAAGGCTCTGGGTGCCATCTCCCTGGACTTTGTGCCCATCATGGTGAGTGTCCCTGTGCCCCCCACCCACACCCCGACCTGGGCAGGAGGGGGAGCCCAGCCGGGCACAGAGCAGTGTCTGGCCACCCCAGTGGGCACAGCCCAGGGCCAGATGCCCTTAGAAGAACTGGGGGTTGATGTGCTCCAAAAGCGCAGAGTCCTGCTGGTATTTCAGTCCCTAAACCCCCCAGTGGTGGTGGGTCCCAGGGTTCTGGCTGCAGCAGGATCCCCCACTGCCCCCCACACCGTGGGATCTCCATCCTGCTGACAGCTGCACCCTCCTGCTCCAACCCCAGCCCACCAAGTTCCTGGTGGGCACAGAGCAGGGCATCATCGTCTCCTGCAATCGCGATGCCAAGACACCGCCCGAGAAGATCGCCAACATCTTCAGCAGCCACATCGGGGCTGTCTACACCGTGACCAGGAACCCCTTCTTCCCCAAAGTCTTCCTGTCAGTGGGTGACTGGACTGCTCGGATCTGGACAGAGGAGCTCATGGATTCATCATCAATTATGGAGACCAAGTAGGTGTGAGAGAGTGTTTACTCGGCCAGAAATCATCCCCAGGGTGGCAGAGCATGCTCAGGGGTGGGTGGCAGTGGGGTCTGGTCAGCTCTGAGTGCTGGGATGGGCTGGTGACCGAGGCAGGACAGTGCCAGCGTGGCTGAGGGGTGGCTCTTCTGGAAGGAACCACACTGCCTACCTGACGGACGTGTGCTGGAGCCCCGTGAAGCCGGCCGTGTTCTTCACCGTCAGGTCAGACGGGGTCCTGGACATCTGGGACTTCCTCTTCCACCAGAAGGAACCTTCCCTCGCCGTCAAGGTGGGTCCCCAGCACCTCTGGGACCCTCGCATCACCCCAGGGCCGAGTGCCACCACCAACCTGTGCCCTGTCCCCAGGTGTCCAACGATCCCCTGCTCAGCGTGCGCTCACAGGACAACGGGCAAATCATTGGCTGTGGCACCAAGATGGGCAATGTGTCCCTCCTGCAGATCTCCCCAGGGCTCTGCACCCTCCGGAAGAACGAGAAGACCCTGACCTCCACAGTACGTGCCGGGTCCCACCCGAGCCCCACACTCTGCCTGCAGCCCTGTGCTGTCCCCAGACACATCACAGGGTCCCCTGTGCACCCCCCCCGAGCCCCTCAGCCCCACATCTGCCCCCAGATGTTTGAGCGGGAGGCGAGGCGGGAGAAGGTCCTGCAGGAGAAATATCGGGAGCGGCAGCTGCGGGAGCAGGAGCGCCTGCGGGCCCAGCCAGAGGAGAAGGAGGACCCACAGGAGGTGTTCAAGCAGGCCCAAGAAGATTTCTTCTCCAACATCAAGGCAGAGCAGCGGAGGAGGGGCATGGATGTCCCTGAAGAGGTAACGGAGACAGGACAGTCTGGCCACCCATGGCAGGAACCCCACCAAGGGCAGGGGATAGGGTGAACCTCTGTCTTTCAGGATGAAGAGAGCCAGCCAGCTGCACAGTTGGAAAACCAGGAGGAAGAGTAGGAGGATGCCAAGGTCAGTGTGCTCCAGCTGCACCTTCCTTTCCCCTCCATGCCAGAGCTGCTGCAGGGATGAGGCCACTGTCCCCAAGTCAGGCAGCTCTCCTGGGCCCCCTGCCCTCCTGGGCTCTCTGCCCTCCTGGGGTGGCAAGTGGGGGACCCTGCATAGCCCCCTAACCCCACAGCTGCTCCCTGGCCTTTGCATCCTGATTTTCTTTGGTGTGAATAAACCAGTGCTTTCCACATCACCTTTCCTCTTTTGTCACAGCAGGGTCAAGCAGAGGATGGGAAAGTCACGTCCTCCTGCTCCTCCTCTTCTTTCCTTGACCCAGGACACTCAAAGCCAGTGGCTGAGCACAGCCATGCACTCATGGCAGCACAGGGTATCCCTCAGTGTCCCCAGCCCCTGGAGGAGCAGGGCGCAGCAGGGTGGCTGGTGGCAGCAGGGGGGCCCCAGTCCCCTCTGGGCTGTTCACAGCCCTGTGTCCCCACAGGAGCAGCCCCCGGGCTGGGTTATCAGTGCTGGGTAAACACAGCCCTGCTGATAGAACCGGCAACCACCCCGACTCCTCACCCCCCTTTAATTAATCATTAACGAGCTGCCAGCAGCACTGTCACAGCGATGGGGACATCACACAGGTGACGGCTGTCTGTGGGCTGAGGGGGAGCCTCCCAGCAGGACCCTTCCCCAGGCTCTGCTCAGCAGCTGAACCCAGCCGTGGGTGAGCGATGCCAGGACAGGATTCAGGGGCCATCACCCCACCACACCCCTGGGGACACAGCTCNCTGGTATTTCAGTCCCTAAACCCCCCAGTGGTGGTGGGTCCCAGGGTTCTGGCTGCAGCAGGATCCCCCACTGCCCCCCACACCGTGGGATCTCCATCCTGCTGACAGCTGCACCCTCCTGCTCCAACCCCAGCCCACCAAGTTCCTGGTGGGCACAGAGCAGGGCATCATCGTCTCCTGCAATCGCGATGCCAAGACACCACCCGAGAAGATCGCCAACATCTTCAGCAGCCACATCGGGGCTGTCTACACCGTGACCAGGAACCCCTTCTTCCCCAAAGTCTTCCTGTCAGTGGGTGACTGGACTGCTCGGATCTGGACAGAGGAGCTCATGGATTCATCATCAATTATGGAGACCAAGTAGGTGTGAGAGAGTGTTTACTCGGCCAGAAATCATCCCCAGGGTGGCAGAGCATGCTCAGGGGTGGGTGGCAGTGGGGTCTGGTCAGCTCTGAGTGCTGGGATGGGCTGGTGACCGAGGCAGGACAGTGCCAGCGTGGCTGAGGGGTGGCTCTTCTGGAAGGAACCACACTGCCTACCTGACGGACGTGTGCTGGAGCCCCGTGAAGCCGGCCGTGTTCTTCACCGTCAGGTCAGACGGGGTCCTGGACATCTGGGACTTCCTCTTCCACCAGAAGGAACCTTCCCTCGCCGTCAAGGTGGGTCCCCAGCACCTCTGGGACCCTCGCATCACCCCAGGGCCGAGTGCCACCACCAACCTGTGCCCTGTCCCCAGGTGTCCAACGATCCCCTGCTCAGCGTGAGCTCACAGGACAACGGGCAAATCATTGGCTGTGGCACCAAGATGGGCAATGTGTCCCTCCTGCAGATCTCCCCAGGGCTCTGCACCCTCCGGAAGAACGAGAAGACCCTGACCTCCACAGTACGTGCCGGGTCCCACCCGAGCCCCACACTCTGCCTGCAGCCCTGTGCTGTCCCCAGACACATCACAGGGTCCCCTGTGCACCCCCCCCGAGCCCCTCAGCCCCACATCTGCCCCCAGATGTTTGAGCGGGAGGCGAGGCGGGAGAAGGTCCTGCAGGAGAAATATCGGGAGCGGCAGCTGCGGGAGCAGGAGCGCCTGCGGGCCCAGCCAGAGGAGAAGGAGGACCCACAGGAGGTGTTCAAGCAGGCCCAAGAAGATTTCTTCTCCAACATCAAGGCAGAGCAGCGGAGGAGGGGCATGGATGTCCCTGAAGAGGTAACGGAGACAGGACAGTCTGGCCACCCATGGCAGGAACCCCACCAAGGGCAGGGGATAGGGTGAACCTCTGTCTTTCAGGATGAAGAGAGCCAGCCAGCTGCACAGTTGGAAAACCAGGAGGAAGAGTAGGAGGATGCCAAGGTCAGTGTGCTCCAGCTGCACCTTCCTTTCCCCTCCATGCCAGAGCTGCTGCAGGGATGAGGCCACTGTCCCCAAGTCAGGCAGCTCTCCTGGGCCCCCTGCCCTCCTGGGCTCTCTGCCCTCCTGGGGTGGCAAGTGGGGGACCCTGCATAGCCCCCTAACCCCACAGCTGCTCCCTGGCCTTTGCATCCTGATTTTCTTTGGTGTGAATAAACCAGTGCTTTCCACATCACCTTTCCTCTTTTGTCACAGCAGGGTCAAGCAGAGGATGGGAAAGTCACGTCCTCCTGCTCCTCCTCTTCTTTCCTTGACCCAGGACACTCAAAGCCAGTGGCTGAGCACAGCCATGCACTCATGGCAGCACAGGGTATCCCTCAGTGTCCCCAGCCCCTGGAGGAGCAGGGCGCAGCAGGGTGGCTGGTGGCAGCAGGGGGGCCCCAGTCCCCTCTGGGCTGTTCACAGCCCTGTGTCCCCACAGGAGCAGCCCCCGGGCTGGGTTATCAGTGCTGGGTAAACACAGCCCTGCTGATAGAACCGGCAACCACCCCGACTCCTCACCCCCCTTTAATTAATCATTAACGAGCTGCCAGCAGCACTGTCACAGCGATGGGGACATCACACAGGTGACGGCTGTCTGTGGGCTGAGGGGGAGCCTCCCAGCAGGACCCTTCCCCAGGCTCTGCTCAGCAGCTGAACCCAGCCGTGGGTGAGCGATGCCAGGACAGGATTCAGGGGCCATCACCCCACCACACCCCTGGGGACACAGCTCTGGGGGTGCTGCTGTGTCCCTTCCCCAGGCACTCAGGGTCCCATCTGTGATTCTCCTTAGGGCCTGTGCAGCACCCTGTGCCAGCCCTGCCAGGGCCAGCTCTCCCCGTGCCAAACCCATCCCAAGCAGGGACCCACATCCCCACAGGGAAATGCATCCGTGCCTGGATGGGTGTTCTCCTTTGCAGGAGTTCCATTAGATGGAGCTGAGCTGGGGAGCAGCCTCACCCCAAAGATGCCCCACAAATCCCACACTCGTTTTCTGCTTTATTAGGAAAGGGGTGGGGGTACCTGGACAGGGATGGGGCAGCTGCCACCACCAGTGGGGACGGTGCCCCCCTCCCCTCCTCCCCTGGGGGAGGCTGATGGGCCCCTCACCCCCAGATTGGGCAGCTCCATTTGCTCCTGAGCTGGACCCAGCTGCCCACACAGAGGGACCCCAGGGCTGCCTCACGGGAAGGATGGGCTGTCCCTGTCCCCATCCCCGCACCCACTGGGGTCTGTCATGTGCCCGTGGGCTGCACATTTCACTTCCCACACCCCCTCCATGGGTCTGCGGTGCTCCCAGCAGTGGGGACAGGACGTGGCAGGGGAACACTCAGGGAGGGGTGGGCAGTGCAGAGCACAGTCCTGGAGCCCCCCAGCAAGGGGACCCCCATCTACCTACAGGGCCAAGTGTTCCCTCCAGGGTGCTGGGGCCAGCAGGGCAGGACCCAGCTGTGCCCCGTTACTTCTTCACCTTGATGAGGGAGTGGTAGACGGGCTTGATGATGATGTGGAGGTGCAGGGAGTTGTCGATGAGGTACTCGGAGGTGCGTTTCTGCAGGTCGGCGTGCGCCAGGAAATCGGCCGCCTCGTCCGAGCTCTGGTGGAAGCTGTAGGCGTGCTTGACCAGCACTCGGCCCTGCTGCCTGACGCCCACCAGCACGGTCTTCTGGAAGCTGACGCCAGCAAAGTCGGGGCTGCTCATGGCCGGGGTGATGACAAGGCGCGGGCGCCCGTCCTCGATGCGCACGGGCTGGATGGCGCCCGCCACCGAGTCCGAGTACACGGGGCGCAGGCTGACGGGCAGCCAGCGCGGTGAGAACAGCACATTCCAGGTCACCCTCTTGCCGGCGTCGTGGCTGCTGGGCCCCAGCTGGGTCTGGAAGCTGGTGCTGCGGTCGTCCCGCGCCGGGTTGGTGATGACCCACTGGGAGCCCCAGCTGGGCGCGAGGTAGTTGCGGGGCAGGAACATGCTGCAGTTGACGTCAAAGTACTTGGCGAAGTGGAGCGGGGAGGCAGCGTGGAACTGGAAAGCCTGGAAGAGCAGGTCCTGCACCGCGCCGCGGTGCCGCGCCAGCACCGCCGACTGCGCCTGCAGCCGGAACAGCTGGCTGGGCGCGATCATGGGGTAGCGGATGGCGCGCAGCACCCGCTCGGCCACGGGCGCCTCGGGCTGCCGCCGGCTCAGCCAGCCCTCCACGGCCGTGTAGAGCTCCAGCTCGCTGTGCAGCACCAGGTCGGAGCGCTCCAGCAGCAGCAGCAGCAGCTCCACGCTCACCGAGCCCCACTCGGCGCTGCCCAGCACGGCCGACAGGTTCCAGGCCAGGAACTGGAGGCAGCTCTCCTGCAGCGCCGTGTCCCCAACGCGCGCGGCGTAGTGGTACCAGCCCACCACGTGGCCCTGGCTGGACTCGCTGGCCAGGTGGGTCCTCATGTACTCGGCCACGCCGCGCTGCAGCCCCCAGACCCGGTACTTGCTGGCCAGCTGGTGCATGGGGATGGCTTGGTGCAGCAGGATGGAGACCCCCCCGCAGTAGAGGTACCTGGGGCAGAGCATGGGATGGTTACACTGGGGACATCATCCTGGCAGCTCAGTTCCCAGGGGAGCAGCCTCTGTCCTGGGCTGCTTTCCTCTGAGTATTCCCACCCCATGGGGTCCTCAGGGAAGCATCCCCTCTCCTTGGATGCTTCCCTCTGGGTATCCCCATCCCATGCAATCTCCATGGTCCCCAGGGGAGCATCCTCCTTCCCTGGCTGCATCCCATGAAGTCCCTAGTGGAGCATCCACCTTCTTTGGCTGCATCCCTCTAGGTACACCCATCCCACAGGATCTCCATGGACGCCAGGGGAGAATCCTCCCTCCTGGCTGCATCTCTCCCAAAATGTACATCCCTCCCAAAATGTACATCCCTCCCAAAATATACATTCCACGAGGTCCCTGTGGTTCCCAAGGGAACTTCCCCCCTCCTTGGCTGCCTCCCTCTGGGCATCCCCATTCCCTGGAGTTCCCTGTGGTTCCCAGGAGATCTGCACCCTCCTGACCTCCCCATCCCTCGGGGTCCCCACACACCTGATGAACTTCTCGAAGAGCGCGGCGGTCTCGGGCGGCTCGTACAGGGTCACAACGCTCTGGTTGCGCAGGAGGCTCTCGAAGACCTCGCTCTGGAGGCTCAGCAGCAGCTGGTGGGTGTGGAACACCTTGGGCTCGTCGGAGGCGGCCGAGCGGACCCGCAGCACCGAGTCGCTGCCATTGCCGTTCTGCAGCAGCTCCTGCAGCCGCTGCAGCAGCGTCAGCGAGTGGTTGATGGTGGCCGCCGTGGAGTCCCCGCTAAAGTCGGCTTTTTGGGCTGCAGGGAGATGGGACTGTGCCAGAGCTGCACCCCAGCCCCAGGCACCCCAGAGGTGGGGTGGGGTTACTGGGGGGCCATGCACCTCCTGCCTCTGCTCCCCCAGTGCCAAAGGGCTACTGGTGCCAAGGGGGTGTGAGGGAACAAAGGACGTGGGGACATTTGTGTCCCTGAGAGCCAAAAAACTGCCTTTCTGCAGCAGAAGGGCTGAGACCACCATGTCCCAGGCTGGGGTGTGCTGGGAAATGGCCGGGTGCCGGCGGCACTGGCTCCCAGCCCGGTTTGCCTGTCCTGATCCCGTCCCCGCTGTGGGCAGAGCGAGCCCCGGCCACTGCCCTGATCCCTCACATCCCAGATGGATACATGGGGGACAGAGAGCCCGTGGGTGTGGGGAGCCAAGCACGCTCAGCCCTGCACCCAGGAATGGGGTCCCGAGCAGCCTGGGGACACCAGCTGCCCTAGTGTCCGTGCTGGGATCCCAACAGGGACTGGAGATGGATCTTGGAATGTGGAACAGGGGTCTCCATGCTCCTATGGGCACTGGGATCCTTCCTCTCCTCTTCTCCCTCCTGACACCACTCCCACCCACTCCTCAGAGCATCCTTCCCCCAGGAGGAATTTGGCCCCGTCTGCCTCAAATCATCTTGCCTTTCAAATCCCGTCTTGCCGAAGGATTACCCTTCCCAGCGCCGGCTTAAGGCCGGCTGAGCGAGGATGGGGAAGGGGAGCAGGCGCCCTGTACCCCGCTGGACTTGTCTGTCCCCTTCCCCGGGAACCAGCAAGCACAACCCAGCTCCGAGAGCGCAGCACATCCAGGAACCGCTTCCATTCCGTCCCGGCACCCCGACGGCAGCCGCAGAGACGCGCTCGGCTCTCCATCAGCTGCCGAGCCGCACCCCGGCACCCGGCGAGGGCAGCGGCACCCGCGGCTCGGGGGCCCT
>VXBN01004579.1:27063-39148 GCA_013397395.1 Sinosuthora webbiana
CCAGTTCCAAGGCAGAGAATTCGACAGGGATTTGGATTCCAGGGTTTTTACAGATCCTTCCAATCTGGGGCATGGAATGGTTTGGGATGGAAAGGGCCTTAAAAATCATCCAATTCCAAGCTCATATTCTACGATTCCATGATTCCCCAGGACAGAGAGCTTTGGGAAGGGCCTTAAGAGCTTTGGGAAGGGCTTTAAGCCAAACCCATCAACGACGGCCCCACGTAAAGAACGAACGCATCCCAAAAAAAACCAAAAACCTCCAGCCAAGCCTGGAACCAAACCCCAACAACCCCCCGCTCCCCTCCCTCCCCGCTCCGACGTCTGTGCCGGACGTCAAAGTCTTCCCATCTGGATCCAAACTCGATTTATCCCACGGCAGCGCTGCGGGGATCAGACGGATGGGGGACGTTCCAGGTGTTATCGAATCACGGCAGCAGCCAACAATCCCATTAGGAGCCGGGGCCCGGGCGGGGAGGGCTCATAAATCCCCGCGCTAAGTGCCGAGCCCCGAGCGGCTCCAAACCCTAACAGGATTTCTGCCGGCCGGAGCGTTATTGCCGCCAGATTCCAATCGCTCCCGGCTTTTCCGGGGCCCTCCCCAAACTCCTGCAAGCCTGACATTTATCTCGGGCAAACAACCGCGGGCTCTCGGCGTTTTCTCCCGACGGACGCCCGGCCTTTCGCGCGGAGTCGTTTAACACCATTAGGAAAAGGGGTTTTATTGCTGTGACCGGTTGCTCCGTGACATTTATTAGGAGGGCTCGTTAGCCAGTGGAAGGTCACCGAGGGTATTTATTGAAATGAGGGATAATTTGTTTGCGCGCCCTCGCTCCGTGCGATTTCCTTGGGTTTTTGGGTTTGGTTTTTGTTTTTTTTTATTTTCTCTCTCTCCCCAGACCGGGCAGAGCAGACAATGGGAATCTCACAGCCAGAAGGCGACGGGCAATTACCAGGTGAAAATGTGGGAATGGAGTGGAGTTTAGGGAAGTCACTTCCCAAGTGAAAATCTGGGAATGGAGTGGCATTTAGGGAAGTCACTTCCCAGGTGGGAAGGGCAGCTCTTCCCAGGTGAAAATCCAGGAATGAAGTGGTATTTAGGGAAGTCACTTCCCAGGAAGTCACTTCCCAGGTGAAAATCCAGGAATGAAGTGGCGTTTAGGGGAGTCACTTCCCAGGTGGGAAGGGTGGCTCTTCCCCAGTGAAAATCTGGGAATGAAGTGGAATTTCAGGAAGTCACCTCCCAGGTGGCAAGGGGAGCTCGGCCTTGGGATCAAGGGATGTGGCACCGAAGGAGCTCCACAAGGTTAAAACTCAGTTTAGGCTCGGCTTAAAGCAGCTGGGTTTGCCCCAGGGGTTCTGGAGGGGATTTTGATCCAGAAAAACACAACCCGGAGCATCCTCCTGGAATTCCCTGAAGGCAAACATTCCCGTGAAAAGGTCCCGCCTGGAATCCAGGGTTTAACCGTCCCTTTGGAAAGGCTGCCATGGTGGGAATCACAGGGATGGGGGACAGAGCAACACGGAGCTCATCCCACGCTGGGAATTCCCTGCTGGATGCCCTCCTTTACCCACTCTGGGAATCCACTCCTGGATGTTCTGTTTGTCCACTCTGGGAATCCAGAGCTGGATTCCTCCCTTTGTCCACTCTAGGAATCCACTCCTGGATGTCCCTTTCGTCCACCGAGGGAATGCACTTCTGGATATCCCCATTTTTCCACTCTGGGAAATCCAGTGCTGGATGTTCCCCTTTGGCCACTCTGGGAATCCACTCGGATTCCCTCCTTTGTCCACTCTGGGAATCCACTCCTGGATACTCCCTTTGTCCATTGTGGGAATCCAGAGCTGGATGTTCCCCTTTGTCCACTCTAGGAATCCGGAGCTGGATTTCCTCCTTTGTCCAGTTTGGGAATCCACTCCTGGATATCCCTATTTTTCCAATATGGGAATCCACTCCTGGGTATCCCCATTTTTTCACTCTGGGAATCCAGTACCGGATGTCCCCCTTTGTCCCCTCTGGGAATCCACTCGGATTCCTTCCTTTGCCCACTCTGGGATCCAGCCCCTGGGTGGGTGTGGGAGTGTTTTCCAGAGCAAATCCAACCCATGGGTGGTTTATGGGGATGTTTTCCAAAGTGTGGCCTTTTCCCTGGATCCCACCAGGATCCAATCCGTGGAGGATGTGGGGTGTTTTCCCACCTGGAATCCCATCCCTGGGGAATGTGGGGTGTTTTCCCAAAAAGAATCCAATCCATGGGGAACATGGGGTGTTTTCTCATTGGGATCCAATCCCTGGGGAACATGGGGTGTTTTCCCACCTGCAATCCCATCCCTGGGGAATGTGGGGTGTTTTCCCAAAAAGAATCCAATCCATAGGGATTGTAGGGTGTTTTCCCATCTGGATCCAATCCCTGGGGAACGTGGGGTGTTTTCCCATCCCGTATCCAATCCATGGGGAATGTGGGGTGTTTTTTCATTGGGATCCAATCCCTGGGGAACGTGGGGGTGTTTTCCTGCAGCCCGGTGCCTGCAGCCCATGGACGAGGGCTCCTGCCAGCGCCATTCCCTGCTCTGGTACTTCCACGGCCCCACGAATTCTTGCCGGCCCTTCCTGTTCGGGGGCTGCCGAGGGAACAGCAACCGCTTCCCGTCCCGCCGGGAATGCCAGCGCCGCTGCCAGAGCCCCGCAGGTGAGGCCTCCAAATTCCCTCTTTTTCCCAGCCAGGAGCAGGAAATCCCATCCAGGATTTTCCCACTCCCGTTTCCTGAGGGTGCCCCCACTGGGAAGTCGCGGGGTTTTCTTCCCTCCCATTCCCAGGTTGTTCCCAGGAGTTCCTGGACATCAGTTCCGTGGGTGGGATGGGCTTGGATCCAGCTGGACACCAGGTCCTGATATTTTGGGCTTTCCTGGGTTTTTTTGTGCTTCCCAAGGAGTGAAATTGGCGGGAATTTGTTNGGAAGGTCACCGAGGGTATTTATTGAAATGAGGGATAATTTGTTTGCGCGCCCTCGCTCCGTGCGATTTCCTTGGGTTTTTGGGTTTGGTTTTTGTTTTTTTTTATTTTCTCTCTCTCCCCAGACCGGGCAGAGCAGACAATGGGAATCTCACAGCCAGAAGGCGACGGGCAATTACCAGGTGAAAATGTGGGAATGGAGTGGAGTTTAGGGAAGTCACTTCCCAAGTGAAAATCTGGGAATGGAGTGGCATTTAGGGAAGTCACTTCCCAGGTGGGAAGGGCAGCTCTTCCCAGGTGAAAATCTGGGAATGGAGTGGAATTTAGGGAAGTCACTTCCCAGGTGGCAAGGGCAGCTCTTCCCAGGTGAAAATCCAGGAATGGAGTGGAATTTAGGGAAGTCACTTCCCAGGTGGGAAGGGCAGCTCGGCCTTGGGATCCAGGGATGTGGCACCGAAGGAGCTCCACAAGGTTAAAACTCAGTTTAGGCTCGGCTTAAAGCAGCTGGGTTTGCCCCAGGGGTGCTGGAGGGGATTTTGATCCAGAAAAACACAACCGGGAGCATCCTCCTGGAATTCCCTGAAGGCAAACATTCCCGTGAAAAGGTCCCGCCTGGAATCCAGGGTTTAACCGTCCCTTTGGAAAGGCTGCCATGGTGGGAATCACAGGGATGGGGGACAGAGCAACACGGAGCTCATCCCACGCTGGGAATTCCCTGCTGGATGCCCTCCTTTACCCACTCTGGGAATCCACTCCTGGATGTTCTGTTTGTCCACTCTGGGAATCCAGAGCTGGATTCCTCCCTTTGTCCACTCTAGGAATCCACTCCTGGATGTCCCTTTCGTCCACCGAGGGAATGCACTTCTGGATATCCCCATTTTTCCACTCTGGGAAATCCAGTGCTGGATGTTCCCCTTTGGCCACTCTGGGAATCCACTCGGATTCCCTCCTTTGTCCACTCTGGGAATCCACTCCTGGATACTCCCTTTGTCCATTGTGGGAATCCAGAGCTGGATGTTCCCCTTTGTCCACTCTAGGAATCCGGAGCTGGATTTCCTCCTTTGTCCAGTTTGGGAATCCACTCCTGGATATCCCTATTTTTCCAATATGGGAATCCACTCCTGGGTATCCCCATTTTTTCACTCTGGGAATCCAGTACCGGATGTCCCCCTTTGTCCCCTCTGGGAATCCACTCGGATTCCTTCCTTTGCCCACTCTGGGATCCAGCCCCTGGGTGGGTGTGGGAGTGTTTTCCAGAGCAAATCCAACCCATGGGTGGTTTATGGGGATGTTTTCCAAAGTGTGGCCTTTTCCCTGGATCCCACCAGGATCCAATCCGTGGAGGATGTGGGGTGTTTTCCCACCTGGAATCCCATCCCTGGGGAATGTGGGGTGTTTTCCCAAAAAGAATCCAATCCATGGGGAACATGGGGTGTTTTCTCATTGGGATCCAATCCCTGGGGAACATGGGGTGTTTTCCCACCTGCAATCCCATCCCTGGGGAATGTGGGGTGTTTTCCCAAAAAGAATCCAATCCATAGGGATTGTAGGGTGTTTTCCCATCTGGATCCAATCCCTGGGGAACGTGGGGTGTTTTCCCATCCCGTATCCAATCCATGGGGAATGTGGGGTGTTTTTTCATTGGGATCCAATCCCTGGGGAACGTGGGGGTGTTTTCCTGCAGCCCGGTGCCTGCAGCCCATGGACGAGGGCTCCTGCCAGCGCCATTCCCTGCTCTGGTACTTCCACGGCCCCACGAATTCTTGCCGGCCCTTCCTGTTCGGGGGCTGCCGAGGGAACAGCAACCGCTTCCCGTCCCGCCGGGAATGCCAGCGCCGCTGCCAGAGCCCCGCAGGTGAGGCCTCCAAATTCCCTCTTTTTCCCAGCCAGGAGCAGGAAATCCCATCCAGGATTTTCCCACTCCCGTTTCCTGAGGGTGCCCCCACTGGGAAGTCGCGGGGTTTTCTTCCCTCCCATTCCCAGGTTGTTCCCAGGAGTTCCTGGACATCAATTCCGTGGGTGGGATGGGCTTGGATCCAGCTGGACACCAGGTCCTGATATTTTGGGCTTTCCTGGGTTTTTTTGTGCTTCCCAAGGAGTGAAATTGGCGGGAATTTGTTTCCTCAAAACCCCGGAATGTTACATCCAAGCACATTCCTGAAGTTTAATCCAGACCAGTTTAGGCCTGGAAATTCCATGGGTGGGATGGGCATGGATCCACCTGGACACCAGGTCCTGATATTTTGGGCTTTCCTGGTCTTTTTGTGTTTTCCAAGGAGTGAAATTGGCAGGAATTTGTGCCCTCAAAACCATGGAATGTTAAATCCAAGCACATTCCGGAATCTCAGGCCTCCAGGCAGAACCTGAAGTTTNCACTTCCCAGGTTTGAAGAGCAGCTCTTCCCAGGTGAAAATCCAGGAATGAAGTGGCGTTTAGGGGAGTCACTTCCCAGGTGGGAAGGGTGGCTCTTCCCCAGTGAAAATCTGGGAATGAAGTGGAATTTCAGGAAGTCACCTCCCAGGTGGCAAGGGGAGCTCGGCCTTGGGATCAAGGGATGTGGCACCGAAGGAGCTCCACAAGGTTAAAACTCAGTTTAGGCTCGGCTTAAAGCAGCTGGGTTTGCCCCAGGGGTGCTGGAGGGGATTTTGATCCAGAAAAACACAACCGGGAGCATCCTCCTGGAATTCCCTGAAGGCAAACATTCCCGTGAAAAGGTCCCGCCTGGAATCCAGGGTTTAACCGTCCCTTTGGAAAGGCTGCCATGGTGGGAATCACAGGGATGGGGGACAGAGCAACACGGAGCTCATCCCACGCTGGGAATTCCCTGCTGGATGCCCTCCTTTACCCACTCTGGGAATCCACTCCTGGATGTTCTGTTTGTCCACTCTGGGAATCCAGAGCTGGATTCCTCCCTTTGTCCACTCTAGGAATCCACTCCTGGATGTCCCTTTCGTCCACCGAGGGAATGCACTTCTGGATATCCCCATTTTTCCACTCTGGGAAATCCAGTGCTGGATGTTCCCCTTTGGCCACTCTGGGAATCCACTCGGATTCCCTCCTTTGTCCACTCTGGGAATCCACTCCTGGATACTCCCTTTGTCCATTGTGGGAATCCAGAGCTGGATGTTCCCCTTTGTCCACTCTAGGAATCCGGAGCTGGATTTCCTCCTTTGTCCAGTTTGGGAATCCACTCCTGGATATCCCTATTTTTCCAATATGGGAATCCACTCCTGGGTATCCCCATTTTTTCACTCTGGGAATCCAGTACCGGATGTCCCCCTTTGTCCCCTCTGGGAATCCACTCGGATTCCTTCCTTTGCCCACTCTGGGATCCAGCCCCTGGGTGGGTGTGGGAGTGTTTTCCAGAGCAAATCCAACCCATGGGTGGTTTATGGGGATGTTTTCCAAAGTGTGGCCTTTTCCCTGGATCCCACCAGGATCCAATCCGTGGAGGATGTGGGGTGTTTTCCCACCTGGAATCCCATCCCTGGGGAATGTGGGGTGTTTTCCCAAAAAGAATCCAATCCATAGGGATTGTAGGGTGTTTTCCCATCTGGATCCAATCCCTGGGGAACGTGGGGTGTTTTCCCATCCCGTATCCAATCCATGGGGAATGTGGGGTGTTTTTTCATTGGGATCCAATCCCTGGGGAACGTGGGGGTGTTTTCCTGCAGCCCGGTGCCTGCAGCCCATGGACGAGGGCTCCTGCCAGCGCCATTCCCTGCTCTGGTACTTCCACGGCCCCACGAATTCTTGCCGGCCCTTCCTGTTCGGGGGCTGCCGAGGGAACAGCAACCGCTTCCCGTCCCGCCGGGAATGCCAGCGCCGCTGCCAGAGCCCCGCAGGTGAGGCCTCCAAATTCCCTCTTTTTCCCAGCCAGGAGCAGGAAATCCCATCCAGGATTTTCCCACTCCCGTTTCCTGAGGGTGCCCCCACTGGGAAGTTTTGAGGTTTTCTTCCCTTCCCGTTCCCAGGTTGTTCCCAGGAGTTCCTGGACATCAATTCCGTGGGTGGGATGGGCTTGGATCCAGCTGGACACCAGGTCCTGATATTTTGGGCTTTCCTGGGTTTTTTTGTGCTTCCCAAGGAGTGAAATTGGCGGGAATTTGTTTCCTCAAAACCCCGGAATGTTACATCCAAGCACATTCCTGAAGTTTAATCCAGACCAGTTTAGGCCTGGAAATTCCATGGGTGGGATGGGCATGGATCCACCTGGACACCAGGTCCTGATATTTTGGGCTTTCCTGGTCTTTTTGTGCTTCCCAAGGAGTGAAATCAGTAGGAATTTGTGGATTTGTGCCCTCAAAACCATGGAATGTTAAATCCAAGCACATTCCGGAATCTCAGGCCTCCAGGCAGAACCTGAAGTTTAATCCAGACCAGTTTAGGCCTGGATTAACACCCAGGATTGGGGTCTCACCTCATCCAGGGGTTCGGTGGGAAAAAACTGGAAGCAGAGCTTGGCTTCCATGGCCAGATCCGGGGGAATTTGGGATCAGTTTCTCTGGATTTTCCCTCATCTCCAGGTCATCCCAGGAAAAATGGGATGACCTGGAGACGAGGGAAAACCTGTTCCAAGCAGGACAGGAGCTCTGGCTGATCCTGATCCCAGCCTTCCAAGGAAAATATTCCTCTCTCAGAATTTCCTCTGCCTGGACACCTCAGGGAAAAAAAATCCATGAATTCTCCACAATCCATTTAAAAAAAAATCCCTGGTGAGGTTCGTCTGCTCTGGGTTCGAGGGAAACCTTAAAAAGAGAGAGGAATTAAAGGCTCAGATCCATAATTTTGGGAATCACTCCTGGAATTCAGGCCCAGCAGGAAATGAGTGAAGCTCCTCCTGCCCCAATTTTTTTATTTTCCCAGGGAATTCGCTCTGGGAAATTTGGGAATTTCACGAAGCGGCTGAAGGTGCCTCCGGCGTTTTGGCGGGAAGAAACGACCGCTGGGAATGGGATTCATCCCAATCCAGGAAAAATTCCTGAATCCTCCTCGTGGCCCTTTTTTTCCTGGCTGGACGCAGGAAATTCAGGACTCAGCCAGGAAAAATGGGATATTTGGGATATTTGCTTTTCATGGGACAACCCCCGTGGTGTCAGGGACCTCCCGAGTTTGGGAATTCCGAGAGGGAAGCCCAAAACTTCCGACATTCCCAATGTTTCCTCTTCCCTCTTTTTTTTTTTTTTTTTTTTTTTCTTCACAGGCAGAGGGAGATGAGTGGGAAAACACCAAAAAAGTGGGAAAACTGGAATTACGGACATTGTGGGATGAGGAGAGGGAAACCTCTGGATGCTCAGGAAAAGGAGGACGGGAGTTTTTCCAATTCCCAAGTTTTATTTTTGTAAAATAAAAAGTGTCTCGTGGAATTCTGGGTCGTTCTTCCGGGGGAGAAGGAAACCTTGGGAATGGCAGAGAAAGGTGGGAATGGCAGAAAAAAGGTGGGAATGGCAGAAAAAAGGTGGGAATGTCTGTTTTTCTGGCTGGATCGGGTGGGAATGTGGAGGCCCATCCCTTTTGGCCTGGCCCTAAATTCCTTGGGGTCTTCGTGAATTCCCTGGGGTCTTTTGGAATTCTCTGGGGTCTTTAAGAATTCCTGACTTCTTCTCCACTTGGGAATTCCCTGGGGTCTTTAGGAATTACTTGGCGTCTTTTGGAATTCCCTGGGGTCTTTGGGAATTCCTGAGATCTTTAGGAATTCCCTGGGGCCTTCAGGAATTCCCTGGGGTCTTTGGGAATTCCCAACTTCTCCTCCACTTGGGAATTCCCTGGAGGCTTTAGGAATTCCCTGGGGTCTTCAGGAATTCTCTGGGTCCTTTAGGAATTCCCTGTGGCCATTAGGAATTCTCTGTGGTCTTTAGAAATTCCTGACTTCTTCTCCACTTGGGAATTCCCTGGGATCTTTTGGAATTCTCTGGGGTCTTTAGGAATTCCTTGGGGCCCTTTAGGAATTCCCTAGGATCTTTAGGAATTCCCACCTTCTCCTCCACTTGGGAATTCCCTGGGCAGGTTAAAAGGAGCCATCCCAAAATCTCCATGAAAAAAAAAAAAAATAGGGATCCAAGGCAGGCTCCTCCCTAAAAAACCACCACTTCCAATTCCTGGAGGAATTATCCACACCAATTAAATGTGTGGAAATCCAGTTAAAGAGGATTTGAAATCCCAGGATTTTGGTCCCATGGAGACACGGACACAGCTGAGAGGGGAATGGAACGGAACATTCCATGGGACAATCCCTGGGAAAGGTTACGGGACTTCCAAGGGGAAAACAGGGATTTATTAGAAGTTTTCCATGTGATTTGAGCTCAGGTTTCCCGGATTTCAGAGTTCCCAGATTTCAGAGTTCCCAGGATTCAGGGTTGGCACTTTGCTCCTGGTAGCACAGGGAGGAAAAGGATTTTCCTCACTCCCCAAATCCCGGGATTCTCCTCATCCACAAAATCCTGGGATTCTCCTCACTCCCAAAATCCCGGGATTCTCCTCACTCCCAAAATCCTGGGATTCTCCTCATCCACAAAATGCCAGGATTCTCCTCACTCCCAAAATCCCAGGATTCTCCTCACTCAGAAAATTCTGGGATTCTCCTCACTCCCAAAATCCCAGGATTCTCCACACTCACTCCAAAATCCCAGGATTCTCCTCACCCACAAAATGCCAGGATTCTCCTCACTACCAAAATCCCAGGATTCTCCTCATTCACAGAATCCCGGGATTCTTCTCACTACCAAAATCCCAGAATTCTCCTCACCCACAAAATCCCGGGATTCTTCTCCCCCACCAAATCCCAGCTACTCTCAAACAGAGATTTGGGGATTTTTCTTCCTTTTCCTCCCCGCCCCAAAAAACCAAAACCAAACAAAACAAAACAAACAAACAAACAAAAACTTTTTAAAAACCCCAAAAACTAAAAAAAACCCAAAAACAAAAACAAAAAAAAAAAAGCCCAAAAAACCCCAACCCCCCCCCAAAAAAAAACCAAAACAAAAAAAACCCCCAAAAAAAAAAAAAAAGTGGAATTTTGGAACCCT
Organism: Sinosuthora webbiana; assembly: GCA_013397395.1. Classification (NCBI taxonomy): domain Eukaryota; kingdom Metazoa; phylum Chordata; class Aves; order Passeriformes; family Sylviidae; genus Sinosuthora; species Sinosuthora webbiana. The sequence goes on from VXBN01004579.1 coordinate 37,043, forward strand.
CGGCAAGGAGCCATTTCCAGAGTTCTGCCCTGAGATCTCCTCGGGAAAAGCATTCCGGAAAAACATTCCAGAAAAACATTCCCTGGCGAAAAAAAAAAAAAAAACATTCCAGAAAAATATTCCCTGGAAGAAGAAACAAAACGTTCCCTGTGGGAAAAATCAGCATGAACAGGGAGGGAGGGATTGGGTTTTTCCACAGGGCTTGGGAACAAGTGGAATTCTGAGAAACATTCCCACATTTTCCTGGTGAGAATTTAACGAAGGATTCCTCGGGATGCTGCAGCCTCGGGGAATTCGACATCCCAGGAAATACGGGATAAAGTGGAATTCCAGCCCCAGGGAGTTGAGACCATCCAGGGAAATAAAGGATTTGAAAGAATTGGGGAGTGGGGGGGAAAAAATGTCATTCCCAATTTAAATGGGATAAAAATAATCTGGAAAAAGGAGACTTGGAGGAGCCAAGTTGGGAAAATAAAATGGTGGAATGGTTTGGATTGATGGGAATTTAAGGATTATCCAATTCCACCCATGCCATGGGCAGGGAATATTCCACGATCCCAGGCTGCTCCAATCCTTCCTTGGACATTCCAGGGATCCAGGGGCTCTGGGAATTCCAGCCCAGGCAGGAATTCCTTCCCAAAATCCCACCCAAATTTCCAATGGGAAGCCATTCCCTGTGTCCTGTCCCTCCAGGCCTTTCCCAAATTCCAGCTTTAGGCCCTGGAATGTTCTGGAAGCTCTCCCTGGATCCTTCCCTTCTCCAGGGGAACATTCCCAGCTCTCCCAGCGTGACATTGGATCCATCTCCTCTCCAAGAAATCAATGGACTGAGGGGCCTCACTTGGAATCTCAGGAATCCATGCAGGGTCTCCCTTCCCTTTCCCTCTCTTTCCTCTCCCCGTTTCCCATAAAAATCCCTCGGGATGGATCCTGAGGGTCCCAAATCCCAGAATCCCAGGAGCAGTTTGGGTGGGAAGGGACCTCAGAGCTCATTCCAGGGACAATTCCACCATCCCAGGCTGCTCCAACCCTTCCTTGGGCATTCCAGGGATCCAGGGGCAGCCACAGCTGCACTGGGAATTCCATTCCAGCCAGGAATTCCTTCCCAAGATCCCATCCAGCCCTGCCCCATTCCATTCCCTATTCCATGTCCTATTTTTCCGTATCCTTATTAAAAACCCTCTTCCCTTCATCCCATTAAGGAGAACAACCTAATCAATAATCAGGGGCTCATTAAGAACTCCAAGTGGATTTTTTTTTTCCCCCAAATCCAAGAGGAAAAAACTCCCTCATCCCCTCCCCCCAATGGATCCCTTGGCATTGGTGGGCAGCAGAAATTCCACGGAAAATTGTTTTTAGCACCGGGAATTCTCCGGGCAGCAGGAGGGGAGGGATGATCTGGGAACCCGAGGAAATTTCCTTCCCGGGTTGTTATTCCCAGGAATTTTTTGGACAATCCCTTCATTTTCCCTTCCCAGCCCGGCGCCATCCCTGAAAACCCGACCTCTCCTCCCCGGCTTCGGGATTCCTCGGCAGCTTTTGGCTCCGAATCCCGAAATCCGAGGGAAATGGGATTCCCAAAAGCCTCGCAAGGGAATGATTCGGCTCAAAACCCTCATTCCTGAGGGATCCAAGGGATTTAATCCAGGTTTGGAAGAGCCGGGAAGCAAAAGCCAATATTTAGGCCGGCCTAAAGTCGAGCTCGGCGCATTAAACCCGGCTCAAATTCCCATCAGAGCTGGGGGGGAATCGAGGACTGGGATGTTTTTAATCCCCTTTTCTCCGTGGATTAATCAGATGTTCCCCACGGATTTGCTCTCCAGGCTTTGGGCGGGGGCCAGAACATTCCGGGAAAGGTTTTCCTGGAAATGTCGGGTCGGCCTTAATCGAGTTCCTCGGAATTATTTCGGTCAGGGGAGGTTTCAGGGCTGGCGGCTGGGAGGCTCCCCGACGGAAAATTCCTGAACGTCCTGGGGGGAAAAGCCTGGGGAAAATAAATAAATAAATATTAAAATAAAATAAAATAAAATAAAATAAAATAAAATAAAATAAAATAAAATAAAATAAAATAAAATAAAATAAAATAAAATAAAATAAAATAAACAA
>VXBN01004579.1:47509-63569 GCA_013397395.1 Sinosuthora webbiana
GGGGGATCCAGCAGGATTCCAGATTTTTAGGGGGAATGCCAGCAGGATTCTAGGATTTTTGGGAATTCCAGCAGGATTCCAGGGGTTTTTTTGGGAATACCAGCAGGATTCCAGGTGCTTGGAGAGCCCTCGGGGCTGCCCGGGGACATTTCCCCATCCCGGGAATGGTCACGGGAGATCCTCGGTGGCTTTTTTGGGGAGGTCGGGAGGGATAAAGGGACATGGGGAGGGTTTGTGGAGGGGGAGAATCATCCAGGGATTTACAGCGCCCAAAAATGGGCCCAAAAAAGCCCAAAAAAGACCCCAAAATGACCCAAAAAAAGACCCCAAAATGACCCAAAAATTATGCAAAAAATGACCCAAAAATGATGCAAAAAATGACCCAAAATGACCCCAAAAAGACCCAAAATGACCCCAAAATCACCCAAAAATGATGCAAAAAATGACCCAAAAATGATGCAAAAGATGACCCAAAAATGACCCCCAAAAGACCCAAAAATGACCCCAAAATGACCGTATTTCAAGTAGGAGGATCCTGGGGATGGAGAGGATGGGAATGTCATAATTCCCACTTCCTTCTGGGACCGAGGGAGGTGGGATGGGCTCGGGGGACATCTCTGGTGGCCTCAGGGTGGGCAGGGGACAGGGAATGTCACCCGTGGGTGCCCCGAGGAGATGGAGAGGGACCCATGGGGACCGTCCCCGTGTCCAACCCGGGTGTCCCGCAGCAGCCACACGTGTCCCATGAAGGAAAGGCCAAACACTCCTTTCCATGGAAGCCACATGAAGGAAAGGCCAAACCCTCCTCTCCATGGAAGCTCCATGGAAATTCCATGAAGGAAAGGCCAGATCCTCTTCTCCATGGAAGCTCCTTGGAAGCAAAGGCCAAATCCTCTCGTCCATGGAAGTTTTGTGGAAGTTCCATGGAAGTTCCATGAAGGGAAGGCCAAATCCTCCTCTCCATGGAAGCTCCATGAAGAAAAGGCCAAATCCTCTCCTCCATGGAAGCTCCATTGAAGTTCCATGGAAGTTCCAAGAAGGAAAGGCCAAATCCCCTTCTCCATGGAAGCCCCCTGGAAGCTCCATGGAAATTCCATGAAGGAAAGGCCAGATCCTCTTGTCCGTGGAAGCTCCGTGGAAGCTCCATGGAAAATCCATGAAGCAAAGGCCAAATTCTCCCCTCCATGGAAGGTCTGTGGAAATTCCATGGAAACTCCATGAAGGAAAGACCAAGCCCTCCTCTCCATGGAAGCTTCATTGAAGTTCCATGGAAGTTCCAAGAAGGAAAGGCCAAATCCCCTTCTCCATGGAAGCCCCCTGGAAGCTCCATGGAAGCTCCATGGAAGCAAAGACCAAATCCTCTTGTCCACGGAAGCTCCATGGAATTTCCATGAAGGAAAGGTCAAACCTTCTTGTCCGTGGCGGTTCCATGGAAGCTCCATGGAAACTCCACAAAGGAAAGGTCAAATCCTCCCCTTCACAGAAGCTCTGTAGAAACTCCATGGAAGTTCCATGGAAGGAAAGGCCAAATCCTCTCATCCACAGAAGCTCCATGGAAGCAAACACCAGATCCTCTCGTCCACAGAAGTTCCATGGAAGCTCCATGAAGGAAAGGTCAAACCCTCTTGCCCATGGAAGCCCTGTGGAAGCTCCATGGAAACTTCATGAAGGAAAGGCCAAGTCCTCTTGTCCATGGAAGCTCCATGGAAGTTCCATTGAAGTTCCACAGATGAAGGGCCAAATCCTCCCCTCCATGGAAGTTCCATGGAATCCCCATGGAAGCAAAGCTCCTTGGAGATCCCCCATCCCACCCTAACCCCAAAACCAAGGGCTGGGGGCTGCCCTCCAAGGAAGCTCAATCCCACCTGCCCTGTCCTTCAGACAGGACCTGGGAGGTGACTCCCAGAACGAATCCAGGGGACTCTGGGATCGGGAAGGGGACGAGGAGGGGCCGGATCTGCCCCGGGGCTGCCACGAGAACCTCACGTCCCTCTCTGCCCTCCCCCCGGGTGTCCCCAGGCCATGTCCCACCCCAGGCTGCTGCTCCTGCTCGCCCTGCTGGGAGCCGCCGGCGCCGGCCGCGCCCTGAGCCTCTCCAGCGCCGCCTCCGTCTTCAGCTGCCTCAACGCCGCCCTCTCGGAGGCTCAGAAGATCCACCCCCGGGAGAATTCCGTCCTGGACAAGCGCGGCTCCGAGTCGCCGTCCCTGGAGGAGACGTCCGAGGAGGAGGAGGAGGAGGAGGGCGGGGAGGAGGAAGAGCTGGGCAAAAGGACATTCCCCGGGGACGGCCACTACAGACCGGCGGCGCAGGCGAAGGGCAAGGCCGCGCCGAGCCGGGCCAAGGGCGACCGGCGCACCAAGGTCACGCTGTCCCTGGACGTCCCCACCAACATCATGAACATCCTCTTCAACATCGCCAAGGCCAAGAACTTGCGGGCCAAGGCGGCGGCCAACGCCCACCTGATGGCCCAGATCGGGCGGAGGAAGTGACGGGGCCACCGCCCGGGGCGGGGGGGACCGGTGGCCGGGGGTGACAGCGGCGGTGTCCCGTTGACCCGCCGAGAGACCTCGCGCGTTCCTTCTCCTCCCCTTCTCTCCTCCCCGCTCTCTCCGCTCTGTCCGTTCCTTCCGGACGTTTCCGTGCGCAGGGAAGGGGTTCCGGTCCTCACCCGGGAAGGTTCCTGATTAAAGCTGCCGTCTCTGGAGTTTCCGAGGATTTGTTGTCCCGTCTCCCGCCCCGGGTGCTCCGGGGGGATTCCCAAAACCTGTCCCAGCTCGGCCTTGTGGGCCTGTCACCACCATGAGCAGTCCCAAATCCCACCAGGAGCCGTCCCAAATCCCACCACAAGTCATCTGAAATCCCACCGAGAGCTGTCCCAAATCCCACCACGAGCTGTCCCAAATCCCACCATGACCCATCCCAAATCCCGTCATGAGCCGTCCCAAATCCCACCAGAAGCTGTCCCAAATCCCACCATGACTTGTCCCAAATCCCACCATGAGCTGTCCCAAATCCCGCCACGAGCCCTCCCAAATCCCGCCACAGCCCTTTCAAATCCCACCACGAGCTGCCCCAAATCCCACCATGACTCGTCCTAAATCCCTCCACGAGCCCTCCCAAATCCCACCACAACCATCCCAAATCCCACCATGGCCTGCCCCAAATCCTACCACGAGCTGCCTCAAATCCCACCACGAGCCGTCCCAAATCCTGTCACAAGCCGTCCCAAATCCTGTCATGAGCCGTCCCAAATCCCACCACAAGCCGTCCCAAATCCCACCAGAAGCTGTCCCAAATCCCACCATGACTCGTCCCAAATCCCACCACGAGCTGTCCCAGCCACAGCCACCCACCCATGGGAATGGAAAAGTGCAGGGACAATCCCTCGGGAGGGATTTCCCAGTTCGTCCTCCTGGGATTTCCCTGAGTTTGCCACCAGCACCTTCAGCATCAACCTCCCACATGTCCCCAGTGTCCCCTGATGGGTCCTGGCCAGGGTGACCCCATAACCCCGGTGTCCCCAGATGGGTCCTGGCCAGGGTGACCCCATAACCCTGGTGTCCCCAGATGGGTCCTGGCCAGGGTGACCCCATAACCCCAGTGTCCCCTGATGGGTCCTGGCCAGGGTGACCCCATAACCCCAGTGTCCCCTGATGGGTCCTGGCCAGGGTGACCCCGTGGCCTCAGTGTCCCCTGATGGGTCCTGGCCAGGGTGACCCCGTGGCCTCAGTGTCCCCTGATGGGTCCTGGCCAGGGTGACCCCATAACCCTGGTGTCCCCAGATGGGTCCTGGCCAGGGTGACCCCATAACCCCGATGTCCCCAGATGGGTCCTGGTCAAGGTGACCCCATGGCCTCGGGTGGGTTTGGGTCCCAGGAGTCCAGCCCATCCCAAATCCTTCCCACTGCTGGATCCCATCCCAAATCCTTCCAGTGCTGGATCCATCCAGCCAATCCCAAATCCTTCCCACGGGGGGATCCCCTCCAGCGAATCCCAAATCCTTCCAGTGCTGGATCCAATCCAACCAATCCCAAATCCTTCCCGCTGCTGGATCCCATCCCAAATCCTTTCCACAGCTGGATCCCATCCAGCCAATCATATCGTCCCCATGGCTGGATCCATCCAGCGCATCCCAAATCCCTCCCCCAGGCATCCAGCTCTTCCCTGCCCTCCAGGAATCCCCTCATCCTCATCCTCCTCCTCCACATGCCAACACTCCAAGGGTTTTTTTCCCGCTTTTTTCTCTCCCATCAGAGCAAACCAGAGTTGCTGCAGGAGTTCAGACATGCCCGAGGGCAGCAGGATCCCGAATTCCATCCCGGAGCAGGATCCAGCCCCACCTGGTGAGGGACGGATTCCAAAAGCGCATTCCCAGTGTTTTGGGAATACATCCATGGGGGTTTGGACAAGGAATGGGATGGGCTTGCAGGGAATTCCCTCGGGAGCTCTGGGAGTGCGACACTCTCGGGGCTGCAGCTCCACCTGGAGCCATCCCTGCTGGAATGAATCCCATTCCTGCTCCTGGAATGTCCTGTCCCACATGGAATGTCTCTGGGACATTCCTGGGATTCCTGCCTGCTCCCAGGTGGGGCTGGGATCACTAATCCCGGGATTTGCGGCATTCCCACCAAACTGGAACTCCTCATGGAGCCCCCTCAGCACATGGGCAGGAGATGAAAAACCCAGAGCAGGGTGAGACCCTTCCCAAAATCCCAGCTCTGCTGGATGGGATCTTCTCCATGTCATTCCCATCATGGATGGGATCTGCTCCATGTTTGTCCCCGTGTGCTCTTCCTTTGAATTTTTCATCCATTCCCTTCCTGACCAATTTTTAAGGAATTTTTTTCCCCCCCAGGAACAGCCTCATTTCCTGCTTTCCCCAGGCGATCCCACTGAGCCCAGCCAAGGTTTGGGATGGACAAGGAATGTCCAAACCACGAAAAGGTTTAACCCTTCCCATGGAGCTGTTCCCGCATCCTAAACCTGGATAAACTTTTAAAATTCCTTTTTCCAGCCTCTGGTATCCATCAATTCCTCGATTTCCGTCTCTTTTTCATGGAAAATAAAACCATCGACCACCCGCAACGGGATTGGTCTCACTGGTGACTTCGGTCCTGGATTTACCCCCTCTCCCACAGCTCTTCCAGTTTTTCCATCCCCAATCCCACATCCCTGATGGGATTTTCATCCCTGTTTCGGGACAGGGACACTGAGGGATGGAAAAGTCCCGTCCCCACCCGCGTGCCAGGTCCCTCATTCCCTCCGGAAACGGGATCCAGTTCCTGTTTGGCTTTTTCATGATCCGTGGTTTGGGGTCAGGGCAGGAAGAGGATCCAAAATTCGGGATTATTTGGGTTCAAGGGGCTGGAGCTGCCCCCGGAGCTGGGACAGGTCGGATTTTCATGGATCCGGCGCTGGAAGAACCATCCCAGCCCCACGATCCCAATCCAGGAGCTCCACCCTTAGGAATTCCAGCGTTTGGGAAAGCAGAAATCCCATTCCCAGCCCTTGCAGGTTGCAAGGGGAGTTTGGGAAAGGAGCTTTAGCCTTTAAATAAATTAATTTTAATAAATGGATTTCCCCACCCCCCCAAAAAAAATAAACCCCCAAAAATTAAAATAATTTTCCTGAATTCCCAGGAATGGATGTTAGAGGGGAAACCAGCACTGAGGGAGGATATAAAAGCCGGGAAAACTCCAAATTCCACGGATTTGGAAATCCCCCAAAGCAGCTCCGTTTCCCACCCCAGCATTCCCAGAACTCCCGGAAACTTTGTGTCCTGCTGTCCCCACCTGAGCCACCAGACCTTCGCTGCCACCAACAAACAATTCCAGTAGATCATTCCTGTAGTTCCTTCATGATCCAGGGGTTTTTTTGGAATTTTCTGGATTTTGCGGGATTTTCCCACCTCCATCCAGGTGAAGAGCCCACAAAGGGCAGATTTGGAGGAGCCCCAAGAACATTCCGTGGGTGTCATCATCCCGTATCCACGAGATCCATAGCTCCCAGGGGAGGATTTTTTTTTTTCCAGGAGAGCTGGAATTCCCAAAGCTCCTGGAGCTTCTTCTCTGCTGGAGCAGCACTTGAAATTCCAGAGGCTTTTCCCGGCTCCTAAAGCTGCTGGGAAGAGGGATGGGAAAAGCTTCATTCCCTCTCCTGGGAGTTCCCTCCTCGTTCCCTGTCCTGGGAATGCTCCAAGGAAAAGGGCAGCGGGAGGGGAGGCAGCTCCAGGGATTTCTCACCTCCGGTGAGGAACGGCCCAGGGAAATCGGGATTTAAATCCCAGTTTAAATCTTCAGGTCACTTAAATGTTCCCGAGGCAGCCCTTCAATTCCACCCTGATCCAGCTTTTTCTTTTTTTTTTTTGCCTCGGATTTTTTCCTTTTCTTTGGTGTTTTGTTTTGGGGCTTTTTTTGGGTTTTTTGGGTTTTTTCCCTCCTCGGACTTTTTCCTTTTCTTTCTCGTTTTTCCCCCTCGAATTTTTTCCTTTTTTTTTCCCTTGGATTCCATTTTTTTCCTTTTTTCTTTTTTTTTTTCCCTCGGATTTTTTCCTTTTTTTCCCCCTTGGATTTTTTCCCTTCCCCTCAGATTTTTTCCTTTTTTCTTTTTTTTTTTCCCTCGGATTTTTCCTTTTTTTCCCCTTGGATTCCTTTCTTTCCTTTTTTTCTTTTTTTTCCCTTGGATTCCTTTTTTTTACACTCGGATTTTTTCCCCCTTGGATTCCTTTTTTCCCCCCCTCGGATTTTTTCTTTCTTTTTTTTTTTTTCCCTCGGATTTTTCCTTTTTTTCCCCTTGGATTCCTTTCTTTCCTTTTTTTCTTTTTTTTTTCCTGCCCAGCTGCTTTTCTTGGCTCCCTCCCGGCATGGGGAGTCCCCGGAGGAGGAGGAATAACCCCGCTGCAATCCAGGGAAAGGCAGAGGTCAGCCTCAATCCCCTTTTCCAGCTTCCAGGGATTCTTGCATCACGTCTGGGAGCCGCGGGAGAGCGAAGGAATTTTTTTTTTTCAGGCTTTTACAGGAGGCTGAGAGAGCCAAAATTCTGGAATTCCCATCTCAGTCCCAGTCAAATTTCCAGCCCTGGCAGCAGGACGGGGATTGCTTTGGCAGGAACGAGCGGTTTAAGGATTCCTTAGGGAACCGCTGGCAAAAGTCTGGGGGAAAAAATTGGATTTCATGGAAAAGCCAAAGCGTGACAAAGCTCCTCGGCAAAGCTCAGCCTGCAGCTTTCACCGGGCGGGTAAAGCTCAGGGGGAAAAAGGGGAATAAAAACCTGAATTTGAGCGATGTGAACGTAAAAATAAACAAAACAAAAAAAAAAGAGCTCCAAAAAACGTGGAGTTTGGGAACGGACAAAAGGAATAAGGGAGATCATCCCATGGAATTTCCTGATGGATTAATCAAACTGAGCCCCTCCCTCAACAGTTGAAAGGTTTTCTAACCTTTCAATTAAAAAAAAATTAAATTCCAATTAAAGCACTTCATTAATGGCCCAAGTTAAAATGATTTAACGAAAGGTTCTGTGGAATTCCCTGTCGAAGTAATTTGCTCAATGTCTTAATTACTGAATTTTTTCATTCATAAGTTCCATTTACTGAATGGAACGGAATTGAGAATGGTGGATGGGCTGGAATTCTGTAGGAGCAGGGAAAATAAAGGTGGAGTCGTTCCGTGAGGATTCAGCTTCTTGTGGAGAGAACTGGAGGTCCCAGCTCCCCAAAAACTCTGGGATTTTTCCCCAAAATCCCTCTCCACGGGACGCAGCAGCCATCCCCTTCCTTGTCCCCATTCCTGGCTGGAATCTGGTCCCAGTTCCAGATTCCCCTGGAGTCTTCTCAAGGGACAATCAGGGATGGGGGGGTCTTTGGGGTGACAACCTTTGGGGTGAATCCATGGGGCCACCTCCAACCCGGTCCTGCTGTCACCACCCCCCAGCCTTTTAGGGCCACCAAAGAGGTTTTTTTGGATCTTTCCACCTCCTGTCCCAAATATCAGACACAGCTCCCTCTCCCTGTCCGGATTTCCTTGTTTTGGGAATATTTTCCCAAACCCTCAGCACTCCCCCAACCACCTCAGGGAACAGCTGAGCTTCACCAAAGGTGACGAAGAGGCCAAACCCCACCAAAAAAAAATGCTCCCCTCATTATCCAGGAATGACTCCCTGATCCCAGACGTGGAATTCCCAGAGCAGCTCCAGACAGGAATCCCCACAGGGTATAGGACAGCACTAATTAGGGCTGATGACTCTCCCAAGAAGATCTGTTTGCTCTTCCCCTCGGGGACATCAAGCCGGCAGGAACCTCCCCACAAAAAAAAAAAAAAAAAACACCCCTGGGGGGTGAATCCAAGGAATTCCGAGCCAACCGGAAAAAATCCCTCTTTATTCATTTACAAAAGAGCCGTTTTGCATAGAAGTTTACAGGTGCCTTTCCTAATTCCAAAGTGCTTTTACAAGGAGGAGAAAATAAAAAAAAAAAGCCAGAGCAGAGAGAGAGTTTGCTATTCCAGCCAAAAGCAGGTGAGCTTGCGACATTTTCCCTGGATTAGGGTCTTCCTGGCTAGGCGGGATGTCAGGCCTAAGCCAGGCCCGACTCAGCAATAAACAGCAGCGGGGTAAAGCTCAGGACAGGCTCAGAGGAGCCCAGACTAGGCAAGCATGGGGGAGGTTTTAACACATCAAAACACGGAGGTCCAAGGCCGCTCCTCCGGGAACTCAGGACGGGAAATCCAAGGTCAAAACCGGGCCTAAAGTCCATCAATACTCATCCTCATCGCCCTCCTCCTCCTCCTCTCCGTCCGCCGAGTCCCTCCCCACCTCCTCGTAATCCTTCTCCAGGGCCGCCAGGTCCTCCCTGGCCTCGGAGAACTCGCCCTCCTCCATGCCCTCGCCCACGTACCAGTGCACGAACGCCCTCTTGGCGTACATCAGGTCGAACTTGTGGTCCAGGCGGGCCCAGGCCTCGGCGATGGCCGTGGTGTTGCTGAGCATGCACACGGCGCGCTGCACCTTGGCCAGGTCGCCCCCCGGCACCACGGTGGGCGGCTGGTAGTTGATGCCCACCTTGAAACCCGTGGGGCACCAGTCCACGAACTGGATGGAGCGGCGGGTCTTGATGGCGGCGATGGCGGCGTTGACGTCCTTGGGCACCACGTCGCCGCGGTAGAGCAGGCAGCACGCCATGTACTTGCCGCGCCGCGGGTCGCACTTGACCATCTGGTTGGAGAACTCGAAGCAGGCGTTGGTGATCTCCGGCACGGAGAGCTGCTCGTGGTAGGCCTTCTCCGCCGAGACGATGGGCGCGTAGGTGGTGAGGGGGAAGTGGATGCGCGGGTAGGGCACCAGGTTGGTCTGGAACTCGATGAGGTCGACGTTGAGGGCGCCGTTGAAGCGCAGCGAGGCGGTGACGGACGAGACGATCTGGCCGATGAGGCGGTTGAGGTTGGCGTAGGTGGGGCGCTCGATGTCCAGGTTGCGGTGGCAGATGTCGTAGATGGCCTCGTTGTCCACCATGAAGGAGCAGTCCGAGTGCTCCAGCGTGGTGTGCGTGGTCAGGATGGAGTTGTAGGGCTCCACCACGGCCGTGGAGACCTGCGGGGCCGGGTACACCGAGAACTCCAGCTTGGACTTCTTGCTGTACTCCACGGAGAGGCGCTCCATCAGCAGCGAGGTGAAGCCGGAGCCGGTGCCGCCCCCGAAGCTGTGGAAGACCAGGAAGCCCTGGAGTCCGCTGCACTGGTCAGCCTGCGGCAGAACGTTGGGCATTGATCCCCAGGACCCGAAAAGTGTCCCAAGAATATTGGATATTTAACCCAAGGACCCAAAACTATCCCAAGAATATTGGGTATTGATCCCCAGGACCCGAAAACTATCCCAAGAATATTGGGTATTGATCCCCAGGACCCAAAAACTGTCCCAAGAATATTGGGCATTGATCCCACGGACCCAAAAACTGTCCCAAGAAAATGAATATTTATCCCAGTAAGGACTGGGATAACTATCCCAATAATGGATATTTATCCATTTAAGGAATGGGATAACTATCCCAAGAAAATAGATATTTATCTCTTTAAGGACTGGGATAACTATCCCAAGAATATTGGATATTTATCTCTTTAAGAACTGGGATAATTATCTCAAGAAAACTGATATTTATCCCTTCAAGGACTGGGATAACTATCCCCAAAAAATAGGATATTTATCCTTATGAGGACTGGGATAACTATCCAAATAATGGATATTTATCTCTTTAAGGACTGGGGTAACTATCCCAAGAATATTGGACATTTATTCCTTTAAGGACTGGGATAACTATCCCAATCACGGATATTTAACCATGTAAGGACTGGGATAATTATCTCAAGAAGATGGATGTTTATCCCTTTAAGGACTGGGATAACTCTCCCAAGAATATTGGATATTTATCCCAAGGACTAGAAAATTATCCCAAGTAATGGATATTTATCTCTTTTAGAACTGGGATAACTATCCCAAGAAAATGGATATTTATCCCTATAAGGGCTGGGATAACTCTCTCAAAAAAAAAGGATATTTATCCTTATGACTGGGATAACTATCCAAATAATGGATATTTATCCTTTTAAGGACTGGGATAATTATCCCAAGAACATTGGATATTTATCCCAAGGACTAGAAAACTACTCCAAGAATAGGAATATTTACCCCTTTAAGGACTGGGATAACAATCTCAAGAAAATGGATATTTATCCCTATAAGGACTGGGATAACTATCCCAAGAACACTTGACATTTATCCCTATAAGGACTGGGATAACTATCCCCAAAAAAAAGGATATTTATCATTATGAGGACTGGGATAACTATCCAAATAATAGATATTTATCCTTTTAAGGACTGGGATAATTATCCCAAGAATATTGGACATTTATCCCTGTAAGGACTGAGATAATCATCCCAAAAAGATGGGTATTTGTCCCTTTAAGGAGCAGAATAACTATCCCAAGAATATTGGATATTTATCTTTTTAAGGACCGGGATAACTATCCCAATAATGAATATTTATCCTTTTAAGGACTGGGATAACCATCCCAAGTAACACGGCACAAAACCCTGCTTAGAGCACTCGCCGAGCGCCTTAAGCCCGGTTTTAACAATTCTCCCCTTTTAGGACAAACACACAAATCCAGGGGCTTTTTTTCCCCAAGCCCCAAACCAAACCCCAACAGCACCGACAACCCTCGGACCTCACCTAAAGACCTTTTAACTCGAGACTTTTTTTTTATTTTGAGACTCCAAACTCCAAAAATGCGCGTTTTTACCCCAGAACGGGGCGTTTTCCCCCTCCTCACCATTTTGCGGATCCTGCTGAGCACGGTGTCGATGATCTCCTTGCCGATGGTGTAGTGCCCGCGGGCGTAGTTGTTGGCGGCGTCCTCCTTGCCGCTGATGAGCTGCTCCGGGTGGAAGAGCCCGTGGTAGGTCCCGGTCCTGATCTCATCTGCGCCGGGAGGGGAGGTCAGGATGCAGAGGAAGCAAAATCCGCGGAATGTTCAGCAGGAGGTCATGACGTGGTTTGGGAAAAGGGAGGAATCACTCACAGAGGTAAAGGTCCTACAAAAACCCCATCTTCACCCTGCACCTTCCCTGAAATCCTGAATTAATCTGGTTTAATCAGTTGGCAAAATCCGTGGAATGTCCAGCAGGAGTGGTCAGGGAAGGGTTGTGGGAATGGACTCACAGAGTTAAAGGTCCCACCAAAATACCCCTCTTTGCCCTGCACCTACCCCAAAAATCCTGAATTAATCTGGTTTAATCAGTTGGCAAAATCCGTGGAATGTCCAGCAGGAGGTCCCAGTGTGGTCAGGGAAAGAGGAGGAATGAACTCACAGAGGTGAGGTCCCACCAAAACCCCATCTTCACCCTACACCTTCCCCAAAATCCTGAATTAATCTGGTTTAATCAGTTATCAAAATCCATGGAATGTCCAGCAGGAGGTCATGGAGTGAGTGGTCAAGGAAGGGGGAGGAATGAACTCACAGAGGTAAGGTCCTACCAAAACCCCATCTTCACCCTACACCTTCCCCAAAATCCTGAATTAATCTGGTTTAATCAGTGAACGAAATCCGTGGAATCCATGGAGTGGTCAGGGAAGGGTTGTAGGAATGGACTCACAGAGGTAAGGTCCCACCAAAACCCCATTTTTGCCCTACACCTTCCCTGAAATCCTGAATTAATCTGGTTTAATTAGTTACAAAAATCTGTGGAATCCGTGGAGTGGTCAGGGAAAGGGGACGAATGAACTCACAGAGGTAAAGGTCCCACCAAAACCCCATTTTTGCCCTACACCTTCCCTGAAATCCTGAATTAATCTGGTTTAATTGGTTAGCAAAATCTGTGGAATGTCCAGCAGGAGTGGTCAGGGAAAGGTTGTGGGAGTGGACTCACAGAGGTGAGGTCCTACCAAAACCCCATCTTCACCTTCCCCAAAATCCTGAATTAATCTGGTTTAATCAGTGAACAAAATCCATGGAATGTCCAGCAGGAGTAGTCAAGGAAGGGGGAGAAGGAGGAGAAATCAGGACACAAAGGAAGGGTCTGGGGGAAGTGTGATGGAGCAAAATCTGTGGAATGTCCAGCAGGAGGTCACTGGTGTGGTCAGGGAACGGGGAGGAATGAACTCAAAGTAGTAAAGTCCTATCAAATCTCCATCTTCACCCCACACCTGCCCCAAAATCCTNCCAAAACCCCATTTTTGCCCTACACCTTCCCTGAAATCCTGAATTAATCTGGTTTAATTGGTTAGCAAAATCTGTGGAATGTCCAGCAGGAGTGGTCAGGGAAAGGTTGTGGGAGTGGACTCACAGAGGTGAGGTCCTACCAAAACCCCATCTTCACCCTACACCTTCCCCGAAATCCTGAATTAATCTGGATCCATGGAATGTCCAACAGGAGGTCGCTGGTGTGGTCAGGGAAGGGTTGTGGGAATGAACTCACAGAGGTGAGGTCCTACCAAAACCCCATCTTCCCCTTCCCCAAAATCCTGAATTAATCTGGTTTAATCAGTTGGCAAAATCCGTGGAATGTCCAGCAGGAGGTCAGTGGTGTGCTCAGGGAACGGGGAGGAATGAACTCAAAGAAGTAAAGTCCTATCAAATCCCCATCTCCACCCCACACCTTCCCCGAAATCCTAAATTAATCTGAATCCATGGAACGTCCACCATGAGGTCCCAGTGTGGTCAGGGAAGGGTTGTGGGAATGAACTCACAGAGGTGAGGTCCCACCAGAACCCCATCTTCACCCTGCACCTACCCCAAAATCCCGAATTAATCTGGTTTAATGACACCACAGTCCCAATTTCTGTGGGATTGGGCACCACGGGCAGCTCGGAGGAGAAGTCTGGGAGCTCCACCTCCGTCCTCTGCTCCCCGGCGGGGAAGGGACACAGACAAAAGGGACAAGAGGGACACAGACAAAGCCCCTCCAGCGTTGACATTTCCACCTGACTCAGCTCCAGAGGGTTTTTAAATCCATCCCAACGCCGGACACATCCCATAATTTCCCGGCTCGCTCATCAAGCTCTCCATTTCATGCCTTAACGAGCTGTCTGAAAATTAAGCAGCACCCAAACAAAAAGCCTGCGATCCTTTAATTAAGACCTAACGAGTCGCATCCCAGATGTGACTTTTCCATCTTTCCTTTTCCCAGACGGAAAGACAGGAGGGGAAGGCTGGAAGGCAGGAACGGGTGGATTTGGAATAATTTCCAATTAAAAAGAGATAATTATTATTATTTTCCACCTCAGATTGAGGTGCCGCACAAAACAAACACCCAGAGATCCCCCGAGGGAGCTGGGAGGGGAAGTGGGAATGTTTTGGAATCCACCAAAGGTTGGAAAACATCTCCAAGATGTTGGTCAAACAGGGAATTATGGCACCCCACCTCGGGGTGACATCAGCACCAGATGTGCCACATCTGGCCACGGGGACAGTGGAATTCAGGCCAGGGCCACCAAATCCAGGGGTCACTTCCCACCCACTGGAGGTGCCAAAAGGAGGGAACAAAGACCAACCCACGGGTTTGTCACTCCTGGTCCCCTTTGGGAAGCAAAAATTCCGTCTGCTTCCAACTGGGAATGTGCAACTGGGGACATTTCACCAGAGCAGAGGAGCCAGTGGAAAAAAAGGCTTTGGAATTATGGATAAAGATGGTCAGGAATTATGGCACCCCACCTCGGAGGTGGCATCAGAACCAGATGTGCCACATCTGGCCACGGGATGGTGGAATTCAGGCCAGGGCCACCAAATCCAGGGGTCACTTCCCACCCACTGGAGGTGCCAAAAGGAGGGAACAAAGACCAACCCACGGGTTTGTCACTCCTGGTCCCCTTTGGGAAGCGAAAATTCCGTCTGCTTCCAACTGGGAATGTGCAACTGGGGACATTTCACCAGCGCAGAGGAACCCGTGGAAAAAAAAGGCTTGGGAATTATGGATAAAGATGGTCAGGAATTGGACATCAGCACCAGATGTGCCACATCTGGCCACGGGATGGTGGAATTCAGGCCAGGGCCACCAAATCCAGGGGTCACTTCCCACCCACTGGAGGTGCCAAAAGGAGGGAACAAAGACCAACCCACGGGTTTGTCACTCCTGGTCCCCTTTGGGAAGCGAAAATTCCGTCTGCTTCCAACTGGGAATGTGCAACTGGGGACATTTCACCAGCGCAGAGGAACCCGTGGAAAAAAAAGGCTTGGGAATTATGGATAAAGATGGTCAGGAATTGGACATCAGCACCAGATGTGCCACATCTGGCCACGGGATGGTGGAATTCAGGCCAGGGCCACCAAATCCAGGGGTCACTTCCCACCCACTGGAGGTGCCAAAAGGAGGGAACAAAGACCAACCCACGGGTTTGTCACTCCTGGTCCCCTTTGGGAAGCGAAAATTCCGTCTGCTTCCAACTGGGAATGTGCAACTGGGGACATTTCACCAGCGCAGAGGAGCCCGTGGAAAAAAGGCTCGGGAATTATGGATAAAGATGGTCAGGAATTATGGCACCCCACTTCGGGGGTGACAGCAGCACCAGATGTGCCACATCTGGCCACAGGATGGTGGAATTCAGGCCAGGGCCACTGGAGTTGGCAAATCCAGGGGTCACTTCCCACCTGCTGGAGGTGCCAAAAGGAGGGAACAAAGACCAAAGACCAACCCACTAGTCCCCTTTGGGAATAAAAATTCCATCTGCTTCCAACTGGGAATGTGCAGCTGGGGACATTTCACCAGAGCAGAGGAACCCGTGGAAAAAAAAGGCTCGGGAATTATGGATAAAGATGGTTGGGAATCACAAATAAAGATGGTTGGGAATTACAGATAAAGACGGTCGGGAACCACGGATAAAAGACGGTCGGGAACCACGGATAAAAGAGGGATCAGTGGCACACACACACAAAAAAAACCCCGTTTTTACCGATGACGGTGGGCTCCAGGTCGACGAACACCGCCCGGGGCACGTGCTTGCCCGACGCCGTCTCGCAGAAGAAGGTCTCGAAGGAGGAATCCGCCTGCTCCGGGGCGGGCTCCGCGGGCCTGGCCTGCCTGGGGCCGGGGATGGTGCCGTCGGCGCCGATGCCGTGCTCCAGGCAGTACAGCTCCCAGCACGCGTTGCCCATCTGCACCCCGGCCTGCCCGATGTGGATGGAGATGCACTCCCTCTGGAAAACGGAAACGGGGGAGTTTTAGGGGATTTTGCGCCCGCCCTGTGGATCAGGGAATTCCAGCTCCCGCAGCTCTCCTCAGAGCCGTGCTGAGGATGATGAGGGAATTTTACACACCCTGTGGATTGGGATCAGGGAATTCCAGCTCCCGCAGCTCTCCTCAGAGCCGTGCTGAGGATGATGAGGGAATTTTACACACCCTGCGCATTGGGATCGGGGAGTTCCAGCTCTCCTGAGAGCTGTGATGGGGGAAACAGGGAATTTTACACACCCTGGGGATCGGGATGGGGAGTTCCAGCCCTCGGAGCCGTGCTGGGGCAGGAAAACAGGGAATTTTACACATCTTGTGGATCGGGATCAGAAATTCCAGCTCC
>VXBN01004581.1:0-12901 GCA_013397395.1 Sinosuthora webbiana
GGAAAACGAGAAAGCGCTTGTTCCGCACAACTAGAGGTCTGCGCGGCTCTACATGCTAGCGCTGGTTGGAACAGCGGCTGGAGGTGGTTTCTGAACTCTCCACAGGCAGAGAAGCTTCAGCAGCCGGGCAGTGGGGCGTTTCAGTATGGGAAAGCGAGAGAGCGCTTGTTCGGCAGAACTAGAGCTCTGCGCTCTCTACACGCTAGCCCTGCTTGGAACAGCGTCTGCAGGCGATTTCTGAGCTCTCCACAAGCAAAGAAGCTTGTGCAGCACGGGAATCGCGTGTTTCAGCATGGGAAATCCAGAAAGCGCTTGTTTGGCAGAGCTAGAGCTCTGTGCCACTGTACAGGCTTGCCCTGCTTGGCACAGCATCTGCAGGCGGTTTCTGAGCTCTCCGCAAACAAAGATGCTTCTACAGCACAGGAATCGCGTGTTACAGCATGGGAAAGCGAGTAAGCCCTTGTTCGGCAGAACTAGAGCTCTGCGCTCTCTACACACTAGCCCTGCTTGGAACAGCAGCTTGAGGCAGTTCCAGAGCCCTTCACTAGCAAAGAACATTCTACAGCACGGGAATCGCGTGTTTCAGCATGGGAAAGCGAGAAAGCGCTTGTTCGGCAGAACTAGAGCTCTGCGCTCTCTTCACCATAGCCCTGCTTGGAACAGCGTATGCAGGCGGTCTCTGAGCTTTCCGCAAATAAAGAAGCTTCTACAGCACAGGAATGGCGTAATACAGCATGGAAAAGCGAGTAAGCGCTTGTTCGGCAGAACTAGAGCTCTGCGCACTCTTCACGCTAGCCCTGCTTGGAACAGCATCTGCAGGCTGTTTCTGAGCTCTCCACAAGCAAAGAAGCTTGTGCAGCACGGGAATCGCGTGTTTCAGCATGGGAAAGCGAGAAAGCGCTTGTTCGGCAGAACTAGAGCTCTGCGCACTCTTCACGCTAGCCCTGCTTGGAACAGCATCTGCAGGCTGTTTCTGAGCTCTCCACAAGCAAAGAAGCTTGTGCAGCACGGGAATCGCGTGTTTCAGCATGGGAAAGCGAGAAAGCGCTTGTTCGGCAGAACTAGAGCTCTGCGCACTCTACACGCTAGCCCTGCTTGGAACAGCGGCTGGAGGTGGTTTCTGAACTCTCCACAGGCAGAGAAGCTTCAGCAGCCGGGCAGTAGGGCGTTTCAGCATGGGAAAGCGAGAAAGCGCTTGTTTGGCAGAACTAGAGCTCTGCACAGCTGTACAGGCTAGCCCTGCTTGGAACAGCGGCTGGAGTCGGTTTCTGAGCCCTCCACAAGCAAAGAAGCTTGTGCAGCACGGGAATCGCGTGTTTCAGCATGGGAAATCGAGAAAGCGCTTGTTCTGCCGAACTAGAGCTCTGCGCCGCTGTACAGGCTTGCCCTGCCTGGCATAGCGTCTGCAGGCGGTTTCTGAGCTCTCCACAGGCAGTGAAGCTCCTGCAGCATGACAATCGCGTGTTTCAGTCTGGGAAACTGAATTAAAACATTTTCTCTAGTTCTGTACTATCTTAAGCAGCTCCAAGATCCACTTATCTGAGCATTTTAATAAGCCACAGAAAAGCTCACATCCTCTATTTGGTCCATGATATGTTTGTGCACTGGACAGGGAGCTGTGGAATCCAGCTGTCTACTAAGAACACCTCATGAAAGACCCAGACAGACTCAAAAGTGCAACCTTTTGGATTTAAGCCCTGCTTGGGTCACCGTGAGCCTCAGTCCAGTTTGTTCCCTTATCTGGAAATTCAGCTTTGACTGCTGACATTGCCATGCATGTAAAATTCTTTCTTGGTCTTATATATTACAGCTGCTCCTGCTGGAAGTATTATAGAGTCACTTAGTGGTTTTGTTTAAAAGGGACCGAAAGATCTTGTTCCATCTCCCTGCCATGGGCAGGGACACCTTCTACTAGACCAGGTTGCCCAAATATTGTTCCTCTTGATGTTTTTTAATGGTTTATTCTTTCCCCTCCCTTTTTTTTTTTTTTTTCTTTTCCCTAAATTATGCACCATCAGTTACTTGTTCTCTCCTTGCTTATAGCCTTTCTGGAGCAGGAATCCCTATTTTATACTAGAGGGTGACCATCTATTCCCATTGGACAGTATGAGGACCATTGTCCATGCCTAGGTCTTTTAAATGTTCCACTGATAATACAATAATCACTACAAAACAACCATGGACATCTCTGAAGATGGGAGGGAGGGATAGGCAGTCCCAGACCAGCCATAGGCTGAAGTTACACCTGCATTCACTTTTTTTAAAAAAAAATATTTTAATTATCCAGTTAAATCTGGTATCTTCTAAGGGCAGTTTGCACACTTAAGGTTATTCCTGGCCTGGTGGCCAGAACACCTCGGCTGCAGTCTCGCTCCACACCATTGGGTGTCATCCTAAAACCACCAGTTCTGGACTCTGTAGCTTTATCCAGGCTGTATTTCAGTCTTGCTGTGCTTTCCAGTAGGAATTTCTCAAAAGGGTGATGTCCTCTTTCCCCTACTGCTACGGGTATCCTTGAAATTGCGAATGCAGACAGACATACAGTAGTCTGTCTTGGGTTTGTACAGCATAAAGCATGGGAATAAGGAGGCTTATAAGAAATGGAGACAGAGATTTTATTGGACCTGCAGTAATAGAACAAGGGGGAATGGTTTTAAACTGAAAAAGGATACATTCAGACTAGATATGAGGAAGAAATTTTTTCATTCTGGGGGTGGTGAGGCACAGGCACAGTTTGCCCAGAGAAGCTGTGGCTGTCCCATCCCTGGAAAAATTCCAGGTCAAGTTCGCTGGGGCTCTGAGCAATCTGAACTAGTTAAAGGTGTCCCTGCTCATTGCAGGAGGGTTGGAACTGGAGGATCTTTAACAGTCCCTTTGAACCCAAACCATTCTATGATTTGATGAAACTCACAGTAATGGCAGCAAAAGTCTGGAAATGGCTGCTGGAGAAAAGAGTGTGTCTGGGGCATTTTTTTATTTTTTTATTTTTAATCTCAGATGAAGTTTGTTTTAAATGAACTTAAGTCAGAGGTGGCTTTCCTGAGGTAGATCCAGTAGAGGAGCCAAGACACTGGAGTCTGTTTTAATCCAGATTACTGGGTGGTGGAAGAATGGTCCACATGTGAATCCCCTTCATGTGTGCCCCGTGCTGTCTGCACAGAATTATCTGTATAGGAATTTAGCACCTTGAGCAGATCAGTTTGAAGAAGACTTATGTCCTTGCTTTGTAGCAGATGGGTACAATGAGAGCATAGATGTATTATGGGAAAAAGGGGGGTCAGAGCTGGTGTTTGATTACAGCCCAAATATTGAACACAAATCCAGATTCCTTCCCAAAACCAACTCAAGTTCACCTCTGGTTACATCTGTCTAAAGGTACATAGAGGTGAACATGAGGGGTACATGGAGGGGAGGAAGGCCTTTTTGGACCCTAGAAGGACTGAGGCTCATCACCCAACTCCACTACAGATCTCACCTTGGTCAAAGCTCTCAGCCTCATTAGAGTTGGGTCCTCGCCTGCAAAAAAGAGCATGCAGGCAGCTCACAGAGAAAAGGATCTGCAGCTCAACAGAGCCTCTTTCCATGAAAAAAGCCTCAAGTTTGTTTATGATAGAGGTTTCATGATAGTAAATCCCATAACAGTTGAGGTGGAACAGGTCACAGGACAGAGAGAAAGGCAGGGAGGTATCTCAGGACATGGCATCTGCATCTGTTTTTGTCAGCATCCCACTGACTTGGGAAGAGCCTCTAATAACATCCCACTGTTGTTTGTCATGGAAACAGCTGAGCCAAGACCATCAGCAGATGGGTGAAGCAGCACAAGGCCATGGTGCTCATGCATAGCCAGGCCTGAAAATGAAAAGAAAGCCAAGCATGCTGGGCAGGTGGGTATGTGTTAGACTATTGTCCCTGGTAAGGAGCAGATAGCTGGAAATACTCAAATACATATACAATTCCTCTCTTTCTCTTTTTCCTGGAAAAAAAAAAGGAGGGGTGGGGGAAAGTTTGGAACACTTATTTGACACTTTGGCTTTCAAGGAAAGCTCAGAAGTGCTCCATAGCAGAATGTGGATCTTCCCTCAAACAAAGAGGATGCCCTGAGCACATCCTCCTAGAAACAGTGATCAGAAAAAGGAAAAATGAAACAGGAAGATGAAACAGGAAGATCACTGTATGTATCACCTCAAACTCCCCATGTATTACTAGAAGAACACTAGGCCAGCCCAAGGATGTTTGGAAGCCTTGGAGCAAGGAACCTCCTTAACTTGCTGCTTTCTCTCCCCTTCCTTTTCTTATTCTATCACATTCAATGGTCCCCGTTGTTACAGAGGACATGAAAAGAACCACTCTCACCTGTTAGGATGTGAGACAAGAAAGAAGGAGCTTTATTTTTGGGTTCAGGGTTTAAATAGGGTTTGGATTTTGACCAGCGATTGGGAGACAAGGTTAACACCTCTTCAACTCCACTGGCCAAGCCAAAAGTCTATCACAGAGAAGAATGTGAAAACAATCTACTTTGTTTATGTTACAATGTGTGAGAACTCTTCAGTCCAAGAATAAAAACATCAGAAGGCTGAAAAATCAAGGTGACACCTTATGACTGCCTGAATTTTGTAATGATTATTAATGAGGATGTTTGCACTGTGAAAAGGCTGCACACCTTGTCCCTGTGCCTGTTGTCTCTGAGTGACCATCCTCCTCCAGAATAGGACATTTTTTGCCCGATACTCTCTTACAGCTAATGACAGCACACTCTGGGCAAACAATAAACAACACAACTGGGTTTGGACAAGACCAGGTCCCTGTCCTTGAATGGAAAAATGCAACAGGGATCCTTCCCCTCTGGGGAAGAAAGCTGTACCATGTTTTGTTTCCCTTGTGAGCTGGCTCAGACCATGTCTGAGCAGCTGTGGGCCAGCTCTGACAGATCTCTGTGTCACAAGGATCCATAGCTGCAAATCTTGGGCACTGACGGACCTCTCATCCATACAAAATCTCAGGAGCCATGCAACTCACAGGTATTTCAATGGTGATGCCCAAGTCTTTCCTTCAGTAAACAAGATGTCCTGGCAGGATGTGGTGGAACTGGCAGGGAAAGCAAGCAGATGTTGTTCTCCTGCAGCCAAGAGGTGATTTCTGGACTACGTACAAGATCCAAATTTGCAGGAATGTGGTATACCAGAGAATGCCAAGGGGGATGTCCTGCGCTGTCTCAGCCCATCCTGATTGGTGCTGTGCCAGCCTACCTCTCCCCAACCTCTGTAGCTGCATCGCTAGAGGTGCAGACAGGGTGTCCTCAAAATTCTCCTGAAACCATAAGGAAAGGAGGGAGTTTCTTCATCTATGTATTGCTGCAATGCAGCAAAGGCACCTGTATTAGGTCTTTCTATCAGTCATCCATCAATTACACTTCAACTGATTGACTTCTCTCTCCTATCTGTTCAAAAGCACAGCATTAACAGTTGAGAGACCAATTGCACTTCACCTAAATTCAGTTGGCAAGGCCAGGGAGGAAAAGGAACCCTTTCTTGAGCTAGATTTACTCCTCTGAGAGACCTCTCTCCCCTATCCTCAACCCCCTTGCCATCTGCTCATGGCAAGTGCTCTCAGCTCTCCTCTCATCCACCCAAACCCATCTCCATCTCCATCAGCACAGCTGAGCACAACATGTGAGATCTTTTGTGCTCTATAGCCCATGTAATTCTGATTTCCTAACCATGGAAAAACAGAGAAAAAGGGCTGGAGGGTAGGGAGTGGGAAGGTAACTTTTCCTGATACCTGTTTCTGTCTGTGGGGCTTGCTACAGAGCTGGCTGGGAATCAGGAGAAAATGGGAGTGCTTTTTTTTGCTTGTTTCACTTCAATGACTTTTGAAGCTTTGGGAGAGGATTTGTTTGAATTAGATTCTTGCACCCAAAATGAGATTCCTGGTGTAAATATATGATCCAAATTAGGGTTTATACATTGGTTGAAGTGGTGGGGTGATGTGGGGTCACAAGTGAGCTGAATCCCACTGGGGTGAAGAGTAAGTGATGACAAGGTGTATGCAGGGATTTTGGATACAGGGCAGTAGTAGCTGCTATCAGAGACTGAAAATGCCTCAAACACTGATAGAGTTTTGCTCATTATAGCAAAAACTGTATAAAAAAGCTAAAACCACAGAAATGTCCTTGAAGAACTTTGGACTGTAAGTCAAACTGCTGAGATTAGATAAAGAGAAACCCATTCTTCAGTCACCTCAGGCCCGGGAAGAAACAAACAAGTAAACATGGAAAAGAATGTGAGCCAAACCCAGGAGGCGTGCTAAGAATCATCTCTGCCTCACTTTGGGGTGGGGAAATCGTAGCCCAGAGACCCTTTGCTGCGAGCAGGTTTGCACAGATTTCCCCCCTGAAACAAGGTGAGGGGAAGAAGTTTTGGAGTGTCTCGGGGCAGTGAACCCATCCTCCCTTACACAAACTGGCTATGGAACCCCCAACACCACAGGCTACATCCACGGGACATTCACATGAGAAGCACCTGGGGGGCGGCGGGGGGTGCCTTAATCCATCAAAGACCCGCCCCCCCCAGATTAATTCCTGAAGCCATGCACCACAGAACTGCATGTGATGCAAAAACCCCAGAGTCTGTTGTAAGAGACAAAGGCAAACTCCCCGCTCTCCCACTGCCCCTCCCCCGCAAGGGAGGCATCTGGGTTTTCCTACCTAGCCTGAGCGCGTATTGTTATAAATGCATATTATAAAGTTGGCTTTTCACAAGATGTGTGCTATATGATTAATAACGTTGTAGTAAGGACATAAGTTTTTATTTCTGCTATTAATAAAGAAAACTAGGCATAGTGGTAATAGTTGATATAGTATGCTTAAACTGTCTGTTTGGTTAGGGTAACATCCAGTGAACATGTAAAGAAGACCCTGCTATTGAGATACCAGCTATCAGCATCTACCATCTGAAGAACATATGGACCAAGGCCCAAACTGGAGGTGATAATAAAGACACAGCCAAGAAACACGCATGCTTTAAAAAGGCGGACCCAAGGAGGGACCATGCAAAACAGTTCCTGGAATATGGAAACTAGTTTTGTTGCCTAGAAGGCTGACCTGAAACAGAGACTAAACAGAGCTAGAGAATAAAATAGGTATTTATTGAAAGACCTCCAGGATTCACCTTGAACGGGATCGAAGCCCGACCAAGGCTGCACCCTGAGTCCACTATGAACACGCTGCACCAAAAAACCTGCCCAGTCACGAGGTCTTACATTTTTATCAGTTTTGGTCCATTTGCATATTGGGATTTAATTGTCCAATTACAGCTTCAGGTTGTGAGGTCCCATCTTTCTTGTTCCTCCCTTCAGTCCACCATTGTTTATGTTTTCGGGCCTGAGAGTTGTCCTTGGTGTTCAGCAAAAAGGGATTTGTTTTGTCTACCTACCCTGTGAAGAAAGCTTACTGGCACTTAATACGAGGCTCAAAACTACATACCTAGGTACCACAGAATCTGCAAATACGAAAGCTAAAGCTTAAGGCATAATTTCTTTTTTTTAGAGGCTCAACAAGGCTTTTCTTTTGTTGAGTTTTTACTTTTATTTACAAATAAGTGTTTAATAATAGTAAACAATAGTAAATAATTAACCTTCATGAACTTTAAACAATAGTAATAAACATTTAATAGTAGTATTGTTTGGTAATGATGCACAGTTCTTTAAGTGTGGAGGAGAAGTTATTTAAAATATGTTTTTGTTTACATTAGTGTTTGCTTTTACAGTTGTTTCAGGAGCAGAAGCTTTTTTAACTTTGGAGTAGTGAATTTAGGGTCTTTTGCTAACAATTTTGACTGTGGTGAGGGTGGTTAGCAGAATTTGGAATGGTCTTCTCTACTTGGCTTGTAGAAGATTATTGTTTTACTACTTAACATTGACTCAGTCTCTTGGTTGGAAGGAATGTGCAGGTGTGTCGAGTTTTATGGGTTTGCATAGCACGATGTAAGTTTGAAGCTTCTGCAAAGTAGAACTTAAAGCTATTAGATATCTCTGTAAATCTAGTTTCTCTTTTATATGAATTTTACTTGGAATATGTGGGACCTGATATGGTCTGCTGTATAGTATTTCATAGGGACTGATGTTATTTTTTCGCCTTGGTTGTATGCGGATTCTCAGTAAAGTTATAGGCAAGGCCTGAACCTATGTCATAGAAGTTTTCTGACAAATTTTGCTAATTTGTGTTTTGAGAGTCTTATTCATACATTCAACTTTCTTACTTGCTTGGGGTCTACAAGGTGTATGCAAATTTCAGGTAATTTTTAAAATCTGGCTAACTTTTTTAACTACTGTTGCAACAAAGTGTGGCTCTTTATTTGATGACATTTCTAAGGGAACTTTAAACTTTGGAATTATATGATTGAGCAAGACTTTTACTATCTCTTTAGCTGTATTAGTGCAACAGGGGTAAGCTGCTGGCCATCTACTGCATGTGTCCACTAGCACTAGTATGTACTGGTATTTTTCTTTGCGTGGTAATTCCGAAAAATTTATTTGCCAGTAATCTCCAGGAAGATGCCTTGCTTTAGTTACTTCTAATATCACTCTTTTTTTTGTGTTAGGGTTGTTTTGACAGCAAATTTCACATTTGCTCACTACTGATTGTATAATGTTAATCATTCTTTTTCTTATTACTACTCTTTTTAAATGTTTCAGGAGGTTTTCTACTTTGAAGTGTGTGTTTTTGTGTTCTCTTTGGGCTAGTTCTCGCAGGAGCGGGGGTGGCACTACAACCTGGTTTTTTGATGTAACAGTCTACTTATTTTTTGTGATCTCAGCTTTAAGCAACTTGATTAGCTTGTGGTCTGCTTGGCCATATTTTGGGGTAAATCTTGACAAATTAATCTCTTTTTTTAGAATTACTAGGAGAATTTCTTTTTTTGCAATCTCTCTTGCTGCTTTATCAGCAAGGCGGTTTCTCAATTCTGGAGTGGATTTCTCTTTTTGGTGACTTCTGCAGTGCATGATAGCTACTTCTATAGGTTTTTTAATGCTCTCTAAGAGGGCAAGTATTTGTTCAGCATGTTGGATTTGATTACTTTGAGCGTTCAGAAGTCTTTTCTTTTTCTAGATGTCTCCATGGGCGTGGACAACACTAAATGCATATTTAGAGTCAGTCTATATATTTACTTTTTTTTTTCGCTTAGGTCTAAGGCCGTCATTAGTGCGAACAGTTCGGCTTTTTGTGACGACACATCTGCTGGCAGGGCCTTTGCCTCGATTACTTTATCTCCTGTGGTAACTGCATAACTTGTCATCTTTTTGCCATTTCTCATAAAACTGCTTTCATCTGTAAAAAGCTTTCAATCTGGATTTTTTAGGGGCATGTTTTTCAGGTCAGGGCGACTGGAATATACTTCTTCAATTGTCTGTAAACAGTCATGCTTAGGCTCATTTTCAATTAAAGTGGAGGACAAAAACATGGCAGGGTTAACAACAGAGGTTGTTTTCAGGATAACATCGTCCTGTTCTAATAGCAGTGCTTGGTATCTAAGCATTCGGTTACTGGATAGCCAGTGCTTTTTTTTTTTGTTCTAATACAGCTGCCACGGCATGGGGTACATACACTACAATGTGTCGCCTAAGAGCAAGTTTTAGGGCTTCTTGAACCAGGAGGACTGTAGCTGCCAGTCTTCAGGTATCCTGGCTGGCCTTGGGCAACATTGTCTAGCTGTTTGGAAAAGTAGGCCACAGCCCTTTGTTGATTCTCAAGGTGCTGTGCAAGTACCTTCAAAGCCATATTCAGTCTTTTATATGTAAAAAGTTCAAAAGGCTTAGTTAAGTCTGGTAGTCTTAGTGCTGGGGCTGACCTTAGGGAGTGTTTCAGCTGTTTAAATGCAGCTCTAGTGTTTTTAGTCCATACGATGATTTTTTTCTTAGCTGCTTTTAGTGCTCCATACAGTGGTTTTATTAGCAGTCTATAATTAGCTATTTACAAATGACACTAACTCACTATTCTTAGGAAAGCTTGCATCTTTCTCACATTGTGGGGCTCTGGGAGTTGACAGATGGCTTCTTTCTATTCTTTGCTGAGCCTTCGGTGTCCACGGAAGATCTCAAGCCTCAAGTAAATTACGGTTTCTTTGGCAATTTGTGCTTTGTCTTTAGAAACTTTGTACCTACTCAGTCTCAAGAAGTTTAATAAACTTACAGTAAGTTTAATGCAATTATTTCTAGTTTTAGTTGCGATTAGGATGTTATCCACATATTGAAGAATAATTTTTTCTGGCTTTTGTCTTCTTTAGTCTTCTAACTTCTTTGCTAGTTGGTTTCCAAATATTGTTGGACTATTGTGGAAACCTTGGGGTAAAACTGTTCAAGTGAGCTGAGTTTTTTTCTGTGTCTCGGGATTCTCTTACTCAAAAGCAAAGAGCTCTTGGCTGTTTTTATGCACAGGAATGCAGAAAAAGGCATCTTTCAGATCTACAACAGTAAACTATTTTAATTTATCTGTTAGTCTGGTCAGAAGGGTGTATGGGTTGGCTACTACTGGGTGTATGCTCTCGGAAATTTTGTTAATTGCTTTTAAATCTTGTACTAATCAATAACTCTTGCTATCTGCTTTTTTAGTTGCTAAAATTGGGGTGTTGAATTTGG
Organism: Sinosuthora webbiana; assembly: GCA_013397395.1. Taxonomy (NCBI): domain Eukaryota; kingdom Metazoa; phylum Chordata; class Aves; order Passeriformes; family Sylviidae; genus Sinosuthora; species Sinosuthora webbiana. Next base: position 10,633 of record VXBN01004581.1, read on the forward strand.
ACTCACATTGCACTAATAAGCCATGTGACAGGAATTTCTTAATTACAGGTGCCAATCTTTTACGATTTTCTAATTTCAACGGGTATTGTTTTTGCCTTACCAGTGTGGCTCCTGGTTTGAGTGCAATACTCACTGGTTCTGTGTGTTTGGATCTTCCTGGGATATTACTGGCCTATACTATCGGATCTACTACATTTTTAACTTCAGTCGGGATTTCACCAAATTTTTCCTGTATAAAAAGTGCAGCAACTTGGACAAATTTAGATTCAGGAATTATAACTTGTACACTTCTTTCTATTTTAAATTTAATCTCTGCTTCTAATTTTTTTAGCAAGTCCTTTCCCAGTAATGGTTGAGGGGAGTTAGGTATGTAAAGGAATTGGTGGGTTACCCAGTGCTTCCCTAGCTTAAATTTTAAGGGTTGAAAGAAAGGCTGTGTCTCGGCTATCCCGGTAGCCTTAACAACTTGTACAGTATCATGACTCACTTTCTCTTCTAGGGCATTTAACACAGAATAGGCAGTTTCAGTATCTACCAGAAATTCAACGTTCTGTTTCCCCAGCTTAGCTACAACCAAAGGTTCTGCTGGGGAAGAAATTTTCAGTCTTCGTTACTCAGAACTTGCGTCACTTGAGTTTTGCACTACTGCAAGCTGGGAAACTGGAGATTTTTCTTTTAATGCTGGACATTCTATCTTTCAATGTCTTCATTTCTTGCAGTATGCACACTTTTTTTCTGTAGGGGAAGTTTTCTTGGATGGCTTCTCTTGGGTTGCTTTCTTACTAGGATGGGTTTTAACTTTTTCATGTGAGCTTCTATCTCGAAACACTTTCTAGGCAACTTCTAGCAGTTTATCTATGTCTCGAACTCCTTTTATTTTTTGCAATTTTTTTTCTTATGTCATTTGAAGCTTGACTCATGAAAAAAAAACAAGAGATGTGCTTTGCCATCACTTGATTCTGGATTTAAATCTGTATATTTGATGGCAGTTTCTTTTAGCCTGTTTAAAAAATTAATGGGTGATTCATCATAATTTTGCTTTACTTCGTAAATCTTTGACCAATTTATAGCTTTAGGGACACCATGTTTTAACCCATATACCACTAGGCTTTGATATCGTTTCAACCTTGCTAATTGTTCTGGTGTATATGGATCTTATCCTGGATTTTCAAGTGGATATATCTGTGGGACAGTACCTTGGATTGATCCATTTGCGATGCTCGCCTCAACTGAGGCAATGATGGCTTTGTTCACTATTCTTCTCTCAGTAGGGTCAAGTAATGCGTCTTACATAGCGTTCAGATCAGCCCAGTCAGGGTCTTGCGAGTTAATTGCCCTTTCTACTAACATTGCTACTTTATCTGGATTCTTTTTATATTTTCTTACAGTAGTTTTCTACTGCTCTAACTCGATAAGGGAGTATGGAATTTTCACGTACATTGGTTCCTGGTTACTGACAGCTTGCCTCAATGGAGTTTGTAAAACTGGTTCTGTCTTTTTTGCCCTGGTACGTTTGGCAATCGGACTACATTCTTTGATAGCTCGTCTCACTATTTTACTTCTTTTCTGCCTGCCTGAGGCAGGAATCTGATTAGACTCATCTTCCTTTTCGGTATCCGTCTCATCTTCCTCTTCGGAGTTGTCTGACCCTGTCGTTTCTGTTGCAGCTGTAGCATATAATCTGCTTTGCCTAGTCTTGATTACAGGAAGGGCCATACAGGATTTACAACACCGCTGGTCTCGGGCTGTGTGCCTGCATGCCTCTAGGACCTCATTTGAAGCAGCTTCTTGGCATTCGGGGTTGCTATGGAAACTCACAGGCTTGGGAGCAAAGGAAGAACTACTCTTCTCATGAGGGGTTCTTTCCCCACCCCCTTTGTAAGAAGCTTTGCCTCTCGGCTCTTCCTTTAGGGGTGGTGCCGTAGGCCGCACACTCTGGCTGTCTCCTTTCTTCTTTCACCAATTTAGAGTCTACTAGGGATACGCCCCGCCTCGCCCTCCCCTTCTCTGGTGGCTGTGGCACTAAGCTAGCCGGGGGTGGCGGCTGGAGAGGTGAGGGGGCTAACCCAACTAGAGGCTGCAGTAGCAGCAGCTTTTCTACTCCGACTAGAGGCTGTGGCGGGGGTGGGGGAGGGTGGCTCTATGGGGGCCGGTGGCGGTAGCCGCCAAAGCCCATCCCCCCCCCGCCTGTTGTGATGTGGACGGTACTGGCGGGGGCAGGATTGGGGGCGGCGGGGCCGGCACCACCAGAAGTGGCGCTGGTAGGGGA
>VXBN01004581.1:21726-68597 GCA_013397395.1 Sinosuthora webbiana
TTTAATGTAAGCCACAAAGATCAAGCCAAAACTGAGAACCCAGCAATCTGCTGATGTATGACAGCTTGTGCTGAACACCTTAAGCCATAGAATTGCAGAATGGTTTGGGTTGGAAGGGACCTTAAAAAACATCATCTTCCACCCCCCTGCCAGGGGAAGGGACACCTTTCACTCTCGTAGATTACTTCAAGCCCCATCCAGTTTGGCCTGGAACACTTCCAAAGATGGGGCAGCCACAGCTTCTCTGGGAAATCTGTGCCAGGGCCTCACCACCATCACAGCCAGGAATTTCTTCCCAATACCCCATCTAACCGTGCCTTCTGTCAGTGTGAAGCCATTACCCCTTGACTTGTCACTCCATGCCCTTGTCCAAAGTGCTTCTCCAGGTCTCTTGGAGCCCCTTTAGGCACTGGAAGGGGCTCTAAGGTGTCCCCAGAGCCTCCTCTTCTCCATGCTGAACAATTCCAGCTCTCTCAGCCTATCTCCAGAGCAGAGAGGCTCCAGTCCTCTTCATACTGTGTGCATTAGGATGGGTCCTCTTCACACCCTGCAGCAAACCCTTCAGCATAAGCTGTTTTGGGAATCTCCATGGGACTGTGGCACTGCTAGAGCTGGGTTTTGGCCTCAGCACTTTCCCTCCCCACCCCACTGGCATCCCATAGGACAGTGCATTCATTTGGAGAGGCACTGACCAAGCAATTCAGCCCAGGAAGGTTAAGGCTGATGGTTCCTGAGTGGCAGCTCATGCTGGGAGACACAATGGTGTCAGATCCACTGGTGGAGAGACTGAAAAATGGGAATAAATTACTCTTCCCAGAGTCTGTTTTTATTCCCTGCTGCTTCCTGTTGCTAGACAGCTTGCTGTTGCTGCATTTCAATTTAAAAGACGTTTTAAAAAAATTACTGAAAGGGGCTAAATTGACTGGCTTTGCTTTGTTTTCAGTAGAAGAGATGAGATTTATTTTTAATTGACCTGTGTGTCTGCAATTATTACCTGCTCTTCAGCTCTGTTGCTAATGAGTATCAGGACCACCATTTTACTAATGGAGAAATTGAGGCATGGGCAGTAACTGCGACATTCCCCAGGACAAGGGTAGGGATTATTCCTGGGATCTGAAATCCCTTCATCCGGTTCCTGTGCTGCAGCCCCAAGCTAGTCACATGGAAGTTGCACTTCACAGATACAGTCTTACTGACTGCTTTTGCACACTTCTCTGTATATGATTTTTCTTACAGGTAATTATAATAAAAAAACAATTGCAGAAGCAGGGAAGAGAGGTAATGGTCCATGTGGCAAATGAGCACGAGCAGTAGACCTCCGGCTGACTGTTAAAGCAGAAAACCAGCATGTTTTAGATTGGTTTAGTAAGGACCCAGGCGAAAAACACCAACCAACATTTATGGATGCAGAAAACAGGAGGGTTTTCAGAAAAAATAATTATAAAATCCATTTCTGTAGGAAAAATCCTTCCGTGAACGGCAGGGAGAAGGAATTCTGCTGACCTGAGATATTCTAGAATACGTGGTTTTATTGCAAGGGTCGTGGGTAAAGAGGGTCTCACCTTCAGCCACCAGCCTCGGCTGAAGGGAAGTCCCAGACAGAACGAGGGAAAGAGCAAGGAGGTAATAGTTATGAGAGAAGGGAAGCGGGGGAGCAAGGCGGCAACGGTCAGAGAGCAGAGAACAGGGAGAGCAGGTAAGAGCCAGTAAGAGAGTGGAGCATAGAGAGGAGGTAAGAGCAGGTAAGAGAGTGGAGGTTAGAGCGGAGGTAAGAGAGCAGAAGTAAGAGAGACAGTAAGAGAGCGAAATCCTTGTTACAATGCATTATATCTCCTTTTGTGATGAATATTCTAATTTACAGTGACCAACCAATACAAGACACAAAATCCTATAGAATCTACATATAGCCTATAAGAACTACTACATTACCATACTATGTTATATTTTAAACTCTAAAAACTACTCTTTAGACTTTTCTGTTTTGCTACATCGACCTTTGGATCCCTTAGCCAGCAGAAAGGTATTGTTTAATCAAGAGGGATTCTTCTTCAGCTGGCTAGGCTATTGTTTTCAGGTTATATAGTAACTAAGACTCAGTATCCTACAGCTCAAAGTAAGCTTCCATTTCTATTTCGATTATAGGTTTCATATTTTCAGAATCTTTTGCTAAACAATCATATTTATAAGGTTTCCCTGATTCATCTTCCCCAACACATTTCCACACATTAGAAACTGGAATCAGGGCTGCTTGAACAACGGTGGCTAGTTTTGCAGAGACTAAGTTGCAGTCCTGGACCTCTTTAGCCTCAAAGAGCCTACAAGAAAGATGGAGAGAGACTATTTACAAGGCAGTGTAGTGACAGAATAAGGGGAAATGGTTTCAGACTGACAGGACAAGAGGGAATGGCTTCACACTGACAGAGGGCTGGGTTAGATGAGATATTGGGAAGAAATTCTTGGGTGTGAGGGTGGTGAGGCCCTGGCAGAGGTTTCCCAGAGAAGCTGTGGCTGCTCCATCCCTGGAAATGTTCTAGGCCAAAACGGATGGGGCTTGGAGCCACCTGGTCTTGTGGAAGGGGCTGTAACAAGATGATTTTCAAGGTTCCCTCCAATTCTGTTCATTCTATGAATTTATGATTCTAAAAATCTTTCCAAATGGGTTCAGTGAAATTGTGCAGTCCTACCTCCAGTAAGCAAAACCCGTAATTTCCAGAAGGAATTTACCTTCCAAGCAGTGAGCTAGAAGAGGTATCAACTGCCACTTCAATCCTCTGTCAATCACGCCATTGCCCTCCAATTTGCAGAGCCTAGGCTGTGGGCTGGCAGTGGTTCCTTGGTCGGGACTTACCAGCTGTGCTTAACTGGGAAGGTTTGGTGTCCTGGTTTAGGGCAAATTTGAGAGAAAACCTCTGAATAGGGTCCCTCTGGGAAGTAAATGCTAACGGCCCCTCCCCAGTCCAGGAAAGAACCTCCTCGGAGAAAAGTGGAAAAAACTATTTATTTAACAAAGTGCCCACAAGCATAAAAGAATGAATAATATGAAACAATAAAACCTTTTGTTGTTCTGAAATGAGATGGCAAACTCAGAAAGTCCTTGCTGTGGGTAGCTCAGCTCGCTCAGTCTCTTATCAGTCCCAATCCCTCCAGCGCTGCTGAAAAATGCCAAAGTCCAGGCCCTGGTGGGCCACAGGTGCAAGCTCCTGGTGCTCCTCTGGGTTTTTCAGTCTGGAACAGGTTTAAACAGTCCCAAGAAAAAAGGAAAAAAAAAAGCAGTCCAGAGAGCTTCTCTGCCTCAGCTAGCTAAAACCAACTAAAACCATAGATCTCTGTCCCACTGCCTGTCAGTGCTTCAGACAAACACAGTCCCAGAGTGGAATGCGTAAGAGTCACACAGTTTTCTCCAAAACAAACTCCGCACTGCTTCTTTCTCCCCCTTCACTCTCGGAACTAGTCTTAAAGGCACAGAACCCAACATACAGCATAAACAGAACAGACAACTGGGGATAAAAGCATCAAAGAGTCACCCCAGGACATTGGGCTAGGAAGATAAGGTCAGGCTGGGAAAGTCCTCTCCACACAGCCACCCCATCCTCGGGGGTTCCTAGGAATCAGGGAGCACACGCACATACAAGGAGAGTTGCTTCACTTCTTCAGTGGAACTTGTTAGAGTAGGTGATGCTCAGGGTAAGGTGGGGGGATGTGTGAACATGCCACAGAGAAGTGGGGTTTTTCTCTTTCAATAAAGAAAAGGAACTTGGAAATTACAGAGCAACACGTTTCTTTCAAGAGATACTGCTTTAGGTTGCAAATTCCTGTGTCTGAAATCTAGAAAAATGCTAAGTTGAGATTTAAGAGCTTATGCAACTACAATTTTGCCAGTGTTGTGTGTTTGCCCTGCCCAACATTTCAGTCACACCACCTTCCCCACAATGATTCTTTTTCATTTGATGACCAGAAATGATTGGGGACAACCCAAGCCTCAGGGGAATCACACAGGCTGATCATCCCAGCATCTCCATGCTTGGCTACAATGTAAAAATGTTGATTTAGCACCAAGCTTTCACTAACAAAACTAGAGAGCCACCCAGTGAGAGCAAGAGGCAGCAGGACATGCGTGCAAGGTGCTGCAGTGGTACATTATTATCATTCACAAGCAGCAATGTGTGGGTTGTGCTGAGGTGCTGCTGCTCTGCTCATCTCTGAACAATATTGATATATTTAAACATAATCTGGAGTAGAAAAACACAACCAGATGTTGCTGGCTATTGGGTGACAGGATACCCGGTAGCCATTCCCACTTCTCCAAGGACTGACATTTACCTTGTGACACCACCACATCACCACCCCAGGGGCTTTTCAGAACAGACCATGCTCTCCACAGCATGTCTATTAACCACCTCTCCACCTTCTGCTCCAGCTGTCCCAGGGATGATGCTGCCTTTTGGAAATTGGACACACACTGGGAGGCATGGCAAATAAAGGGTATGGGGAAGAAAAATCACCACTTGACCAAAAGAAACAGACCCTGAACTCCCAACAAAAATTCAAACCAGAGTGGTTTGGGGTAATCAGTGCCTTATGAGGAGTAAAAGGCCTTTAAGAGCCCCCTATAGTTGCACATCTGAGGTTCTGTTTCATTTTGCTCAAAAGAAAGTGAGCTTTCATAAATGCCATTATGCTGTGGCATTTCCTCGTCAAGGCCAGGTTGCACTGGGCTTGGAGCAACCTGGTCTAGTGGAAGGTGTGCCATGACAGGGGCTTGAAACAAGATGAACTTTAAGGTCCCTTCCAACCCAAACCATCCCATGATTCTATAATTCTCTTCCCCATCTTCTCTTCCCTATCCCTTCTACCTCCTTTCCACAGCAGCCCTCTGCTTAATCTGTTTAGGAGCAGGAAGATATTCATAATCAGATCTTCTCGCAGACTGAGAATGAGAGAAACCTCCCAGAGCTCTGGCAGTAGGATTTGCAGTGGGCAGGCTGGAACTCAAACAAGCTCCTAGACATGACAGCTCTTTGTCACACCTACAGCAAACCAGCTCAGCAATACTATGTGCTGAACATTTTATATTTTGGTAGAAATTTAAAGAAATAAGCATTATCTGCCAGCTCTATCCCCACCAACAATAAAGGGGAAAACATCATAGAATCACAGAATTTTTTAGGTTGGAAAAGCCCTCTGAGATCACAGACTCAAACTGTTTTCCCAGCACTGTCAAGCCCACCATTAACCTTAGTCTCCAAGTACCACATCAACAAAGCTTCTGAATCCCTCCAGGAATGGGGACTCCACCACTGCCCAGGGCAGCTTGTGCCAGAACTGTACAACCCTTCTGAGGAAGCTATTTTCCCTCATATCCAATCTAAACCTCCCCTGGCACAACTTGCCATTTGCTTTAAGTCAGAAATCTCACAAAGGGGTCAGTCAGGCCTGTGAACTGCGAGCCAAGGCTGCAGAGCCAGACAGGAAAAACAGGTGGGCAAAGAAAATTCCACCATATAAAAGCACTGATGTGACTTGGGATGGGTATTCCAATGATCAGGAAACTTCTATTTGCAATAAATCACAGGATATGGCGAAATCATTGAGTGCTGATTTTATCCTGAGGCAAACAACCTTCCCAACTTGTACATTTGTGTATAAATGACTACAATGAGGCAGCACCACTGTGAACACCTGTGCATTTATGCACAGAGAAGATGCAGAGTTGTTGTGATCATAGATACACAGATCCATTTTAAACAGACACCCTGCTATAAAAAGGGTGGCTCAATAGTTCCCCTTGCCAGATGAAAGGAGGAAATATTCACTGTCAAGCAACAACTGAGCAACTCACCAGACAGAAATGGCTCCAGGTACTTTTTATTACAGTTTTAAAGGATTTGTCAGGGCTGCCATTTGTATAGGGTGAGAGAAGAGGATGATGGGGTGATATGTGGTGGGATACACATAGTCTGTGACAGCCCTAACTTAAAGTATGGCAATTTATAAACCGATGAAAAATAATACCTTTCCCTGCAATGTGACTTTAATTCATGAATTAATCTTTAGCCTAAACAGGCCAAGTCCTACAGGCTCTAGGGCATTTCTCCTCCAAAAGGTATTTGTCTGAGATTAAGTTTGTGATCTTTGCAGCAGACACTAGCAGGAATCAGATGTCACAGGCTGAAAACATTTAAGGTTGACAAAGACCACCAAATTCTGCAGTCATATCCCAGAGAACCAGTCAGAGCACAGGTAATGTCACCATCTCTCACCTCAGCTAGGCAGACAGCCAGCATCACATCAGCAGTACAGCATAAACCATGGCTGCAGTGAGGTGCTCCCAGGCCCTCACCTGGCACTCATCATCCCCTGCTTGCTCATGTAACCAGAGTGCACCATGCTCTTTTCACATAGGCAAGGACTTATGAGAAAAGGAGTGTATCAGGGAAAATCATTGGGACACTAGTTTCCATGGAGCAACCATGAGTCCACCCAGGAAGACACTGCTGGTAATACCAGGAGAAGCACAAGCTCTTGGTGGGAGCAGGTCTTGGTGAAAGAGTTTAAAATAATTTTGGAGAAGGCTAAGTTTACTCTTGGTGCCAAAAGGCACCAAGGAAGATGAGCCTTCAGCCAGCATGGACAGAGGAGACTGGGAATTAATTCCCAGGTGCCACTCCCTCCTCAACCCAGTTTCCTGAGGACTGCTAACACCTTCCTCTGTGCTTTGCTGCAGGGTCATTGTTCTCTCCTCTTGCCATTGCTATGATCACTCTGGGACTGCAGTGGCCACAACAAGCTGCTACCTTCCCGGCCATACCCCTTTCCAGCCTGGTTGCCAATGCTGTGCTGAGGGCTCAGCACCTTCACCTCCTGGCCGCTGAGATATACAAGGAGTTTGTAAGTGGTGTGGCCTCTGGTTATCTCCTCCATTTTAGCTTGATGGCTTCAGGACTGTCTAACAGACACCTTTCAACTATTTGTGTCTCCTTTGTCCTCTTTAGATGAGGAGACAGGGTATTAACAGAATAGTACAGGTTACGTCCCATCAGACTAGACCCTGTTTCCTCCTCTCAGCCCTCTGCCCCCCTACTTGGATCCTGCACCTCCCCCTTCTCAGGACTATGGCTGCACAGGATCAGCTGGGACATGGCACAGATATGTGACAAGACTTTGCTGTGTTGGTCACCTCTGGTCCTGAGAGAGTCTGAGTGCTTAAAACTATCTAGTTTCTTCTGCTGACAGGAGCTGGCATGAAGTGTCACTTTGGCGAGAGCTGTCTTTTGGGGTCTTTTACTCCTTGGGAGAACCTAGTTCAGATGTGGTTTGTGTTCACCTCAGCACCTTGGCTTAGGAAGACCTTTAGGCCCAGTAGCTATTGTGCCAATACAATATTCCTGCTTCCTACCTGCCAACCTTGTCCAAAGCCACCTCATGTCTCACACTTACTTCTTACAAAGAGTAGCCATTCAGAACAGCTTGGGAAGTGTCTGAGGGCTTCTCCAGAACGTGGTCAGTAGATCTGAGTGTATTTGGGATGTCTCCATAGGAACGCACCTATATTCCAGAGGACCAAAGACACACAAACAAGAATACTCAGTTAGTGTTTTGTTACTCGGAAACCATCCCTGTTCCCATGAAGAAGGATGATGCCCAGCAGAAATCAGTAAGTTTAAGTTTTTTTCACCCTCAGGGCAAGCACACACCTGCCTGAAGAGCCCAGCTGTACTTCACTGCAGGAACAGAGGGTTTTCATCTGTGAACACTTGGGTGCTTCATCCCTCCCCTCCCTTTTTGATTACTTGAACACTGCATAAAGAAAGAAATACTTTTCTGGGCTACACTATAAATCACATTCCTACCCCAAGCACAATAAAAACTATTGTCTGCATAGGTCACAGGTCTGGGTGGTGCTCCCCAGCCTGCAAACTTAGTGTCTGATGAAGCTGTAGGAGTGGTGGCACATCTCCAGGTGTTCCAGAGGGAGCAGAACATGCTATCAAATACCCCTGCACAGCTTTGACCCTTTCTTGTCTTCATTTCAGGACATTGATCTTCTTCAGTTTTCCCTGGTTCTCATCCAGTCCTGGCTGACCCCAGTGCAGTACCTAAGCAAGATGTTCACAAACAATCTGGTTTTCGGCACCTCAGACAGAGTGTATGAAAAGCTAAAGGACCTGGAAGAAGGGATCCAAGCTCTGATGAGGGTAAGTTGCAGCATGTAGCATGACTGTAGAATTGCAGAGATCTCCCATACAGAGGACACTCAGCCCTCATAGATCCAAAGACCATGAGAAATCTCACCACTTTCCTCTCTGAAGGCCAGTGGCAACCTTAGGACTTTGTTTACATTTAGATAATGAGATCATGATTCTGCACATTGGATTTCATCACTAGGGAGGATAAGAAAACACAGAACAGATGTTAACACCCATCGCAAAGCACTACTGATCAGGAATCACAACAATTCCAAAAACACCCAAAGTCTTCCCAAACCCACCAACAAAAAAATATTCAGTTGTACTAAGAGCAAAATAATGTTTGCTACGTTTCCATGCAAAATACTTTGAAATGTGGCAATTTTTTTGATGATCCACATTTTATAAAAACATCTGTGTACAAACGGAAACCTGTACCTCTGGTGTTTCCCTCAAACATTTATACAGCATCCAGAGAATTGAAAGTTGAGGGGTGATCCTCTTCAAGGAAGAACTAATCACAGATTCACACAATGGTCTGGGTTGGAAGGGACCTTAACGCTTATCTCATTCCAACCCCATGCCATGGGCAGGGACACCTTCCACTACACCAGGTTGCTCCAAGCCCCGTCCAACCTGGCTTTGAACACTTCCAGGGATGGGGGAGACACAGGTTCTCTGCACAACCTGTGCCAGGGCCTCACTATCCTCATAGGGAAGAATTTCTTCCTAACACCTAATCTAATTCTCTCCTATTTTAGTAAAAACCATTCCCCCTTGTGCTGTCTCTATCTGTCCATGTAAAAAGTCACTCTCTATCTTTGCTGTAAGTCCCCTTTATAATTTGCTTTATTTTTGCTTTGTTATTTTAAATTAAGTTGTGTATTTTCTGCCAGGACACCTTTTCAGTTATGTTTATTCTGTAATTAAGTTTATCTGGCACTTCACCCTGTAGCTAGAGCTCTGAGACCTGGAGCTGTGAGAAATGACTCTGGAATATTGTTTACATCTTCCAGCATTAAAATGACTGTGAAAGTCAGGCTCAGAGAGTAAACAGAGACTTTCTGTCCTGGCACTTCAGCAGGAGAAAGTAGGGATCAGTACCACTTCCAGATTTTTGTGTGGGTGAGAAATTCTTTACTGTGAGGGTGGTGGGAGACCCTAGTACGGTTGCCCAGAGAAGCTGTGGCTGCCCGTCCCTGAAAATGTTCAAGGCCAGGTTAGATGAAGATTGGAGCAACCTGGTCTAGTGAAAGGTGTCCTGGCCCATGGCAGGGGAGCTTCAAATGAGATGGTCTTTAAGGGTCCCTTCCAACCCAAACCAGTCTGTGACTTCACAATTCTATGATTTTGGTCCCTGTTCGGTATGTGCTTGGGCATTAGGAAATGGTACAGAAACCAGCCAAACAATCATATTTCACCCATTTATGGCACCTTTTCCTTAACCAAAACTTTCCTGTTTGTGGCAGCAGGTGACCACAGCAGGGCAGGAGGAGTGCAGCTCTCAGCTCCAGATGTACATGGCTTGGGTCTGGGTTAGAGCTTTGTTTACTGGCAAAGTGGGAGAAAAGAGGGAATTACTTGCCAGGTTCCCTGTCTCCTTGACTGGAGGAGGTACAGAGAGACCCTGCAACTTTCCCTTTATTTTAAGATCCCAAAGACACTCCTCTGCCTGCAGCCTTGTGCCCAGCTCCCTTCTCACTGTAGCATCACCCCTGCATGACTGCTCTTCCTGCAAACATATACACTCAAAAATAGTTTGAAATATGCTTTAAGACTGGAGAGAGAAACCCCTGACCTCATTTAAAATTCAATGGGAACTGTTATACTGGGCCTATGGAAGATCATAGAATCATGGAGGTTGGAAAAGACCTCCAAGGTCACCAAGTTCAAGACTGACCACTGCCTTGTCAACCAGACCAGAGGACTGAATGCTATGTCCAGCCATTCCCTGAACAACTCCAGGGACAGTGACTTAACCACCTCCCTGGGCAGTCCCTTTCCAATATTTAACAAACCTTTCTGTGAGGAAATTCTTCCTGATGTCCAACCTGAATCACCTCTGGCATAGCTTGAGGTTGTGTCCTGTTTTCCTGTCACTTGTTTGCTGGGAACAGACCCTCACCCCCACCTGGCTCCACCCTCCTATCAGGGAGTTACAGAGTGAGAACATCCCCCCAGAGCCTTCTTTTATCCAGTCTGAGCCCCTCCAGCTACTTCAGCTGCTCCTGGTACTCCAGACCGTTCCCCAGCTCCATTCCCTTCTCTGGACATGCTCATGCACGTCAATGTCTCTCTTGCCAGGAGGGGCCCATAACTGCCCCCGGGACTGGAGGTACTCCAGCAGTGCCCAGGACAGGAAGGCCGTCACTGCCCTGGTCCTGCTGGAAACCCCATGGCTAATGCAAGCCAGGTGCCATTGGCTTGTTGCCCACCTGGGCACACATAGGCTCATGGTCAGCCACAGTCAACCAGTATTCTCAGGGCCATTCACAGCCACTCTGCCCCAGCCTGGAGAAATGCATGAGGTTATTGTGACCCATGCTCATTCCCAGACCCCCACCACCTCCTGCAGCACCTCTCAATCCTTTTGCAGCACCTGCAGGACCAAAGCCCATGGGGTCCCCAGATCCTCAAAGCCACTTACGAGAAATTTGACATCCACCTGCGCAGTGAGGATGCACTACTGCAGAACTATGGCTTGCTCTCCTGCTTCAAGAAGGACCTCCACAAGGTGGAGACCTACCTGAAGGTGATGAAGTGCCGGCGCTATGGAGAGGGGAACTGCACCATTTGATAACAGGCACAGCTCCATTCCCACTCCAGCCTCTTGCCAACCATGACTGCCCTACTCTGAAGGAAAACTGGACAATAAACCTGCTACTGCCAACATGTCTGGTTTTTGGAGTGGGACAAGTTACTGTGAGGGGCTGGGAAGGAGGAGTGGCCAATGGGACAGGATGGATTTGGGGCTTGGGATGTGGATTTGGGATTAAGGAAGCATATTTGGAGCTTGTGGGGACAGGGGAAGCAGATTTAGGGATAGATTTGTACTGGGGAGTATGTTTGGGACTGTGGGTAGATTTGGAGCTGGGGAGCAATTTGGGAGTAGATTTGGGGCTGAAGTGTGGATTTGAGTCTGAAAAGGGTGGATTTGGAACCAGGGGGTGCAGATTTTGAGCTGGGGTGTGAACTTGGTGCTGACGGTTGATTTGAGACTAGGGGGTGGATTTTACGTTGCAAGGGATAAAGTTGACCAAAACATGTGGAGCTGGGACTGATGGTTGGATTTAAGGCTTGAAGGAATAGAGTGCAATAAAGTGCAAGAGAAGGTAGATTTGGCTTGTATCCCCAAAGAAGACTTTCCAGTGACATCTGTTTGGAAAAGGTTCTGGGAAAAGGTCCTGCTGTGGTCTTTATTTTTCAGTATGAAGGTGGTAAAGACCTGGGAAAGGTACTCAGAGAAGCTGTGATTGCCCCATCCCTGGAAGTGTTCACAGCCAGGTTGGACAGGGCTCGGAGCAACCTGGTCTGGTGGAATGTGGTCCTTCCCAAGGCAGGGGGGTGGAATTGCACAATTCTTCTAAGCCCATCCATTGTAGGATTCTATACTGTGGTTTTATGGGTATGACATAGCATCTTGGTGATGAACATTCCAACCTCAGAGCCCCAGTCCTGCTCCAAGCTGTGACATGAGCACTGCCACAGCAATGCCCCAGCTCTGCCTCCTCAATTACCAGGTAACTCCAGGCAGTCATGGTTTGGACCTGCTCACACAGCCCATGTGTGTTCTGCTCCTGCTGACCTTGCTACTGGCAGTGGCCCCGTGCCTGAAGCACTCCAGGAAGCCCTTCAGGCACCCCTGCATCTCCCCATGGCATCAACTGCTGGACTGCTCTCATGCTGGCCTGACCACTGTGCCCCCAGCCACTAGTGGATGGGATCTCGCCATCTTGTGAGCACCCGCTGATCCATAGAGCCCCTTCAAATTCCTCTCCTCAGCTTGTTCTTGGTGGTAACCCCTCCTGGGACAGCTGGGAGAACTTGGCAGAAACCTTGGTAGTTCTGGGAGGTTTGTGCCGCACCACAAGGGTGAAATCAGGCTGGCCATGCTGTGACATTTCCAGGCAAACTCTGCTCCTACCTCAGCAGCAGAATTTGCAGGGAAAACAGTTTTCCTGAGAGGTGAGAGTCAATAATTCCTTGTAGAGATTTCACTGATGTCAGAGACTGAAACAGTTCATGCCTCAAACATTGATATAAAGTTTTTCTCACTATAACGAAAACTCTATAAAGAAGCTAGAACCAAAGAAGCCTCCCTGAAGATATCTGACTGGGACTTTGAACTGTAAGTTAAACCACTAAGATTAGATAAAGAGAAAACCCTTTTTTTAATCATCACAGGCCTAGGAAAAAACAAACAAGGCTGAAGGAGAGGAATGCATCCACAACAAAGCCAAACGCAACAGAGATTCTTCCCTGCCTGAGTCTGGGATTGGGGAGACCACAGCCCAGAGAACCCAGGTTTACTCCCTGCCAAAACGAGAGAGGGGGAGGAGGTTTTGGGTGTAACCTCTGGTCAGAGACAGTGAATACTTATCCTCCCTTACACAAACTGGCCCAGCTGTGGAACCTCCAACCCCACAGGACACATCCACAGGACATTCACATAAGAGGCAGCTAAGGGAGTATCATAATCCATCAAATATCCCCAAAATGTCCACCAGAGTCATTCCTAATAGCGAGGTGACCCTAAAATAAACGGGGAGTTTGGGCGAGAGCAAAAACGCAGATCTGATCAATATGATCAACGCTACGTTCTCCGTTTATTCTGTGTGAGATGGCAGGTTTTATACAGTTCTACATGGTTTGCAGTTACAGGTGTATTCTCATTGGCATACAGCACGGGAAAGAATGCAAACACTCGTTGAATAAACTCTTAAGGCAGCTACTGTGTCCATACCAATTACTGTACTTGCTAACTACTAGAAAACCCTCTGACCATTGCTAACACCTTAAGTTATAATTCTAACTGTGCCACACTCTTGGCACTGAATTTCTACCTGTGCCACTAACTCCTACAGGCCTCAGGATGAGGCCCAGTCTGGGTGATTCAATTACTGTCTATATCTGCTACAAATCCCCCTTTTTCTTTTTGAATCAGCCAGACTGAGGTAAAGCTGTGACATACTATTTTTCACATACATGTCAACAAATGAGATACAACTTTTGTTAAAACTGAAAACCGTTAAGAAAAAATTTTAAATGCAACAACTTAAAGTGTTTTTGATAACAACAACCAATAACTGTCAACAGTAATACATGCAAAGTTAAATGACTGCTGATTACTAAAACACTATCTCACTGTCCCAGATCCTGCAACAGCTGAAAAACCTTTTCTCAGTGAAAACGTGGATATCCTTTCTCGAGCAAGGCTCCCAAGTTCACTCCAAAGTCCGTCCAGCTGCCATTGACAAGGTCAAATTGTCAAGTCAAAACGACTTGTATCTAGTTTCTTTTTTGTGCAGAAAACATCTGGGTTTGCTAATAAAAACATCTCCTCTAGTTAAAGTCAAAGTGTAGCCAAGACCCTGCCTTTATACTAGAGTGAAGTCCTTTATTAGATTTTTAACACAAAGCTCTTCACAGCACTCATTTCTTTAAACTTAACTTACTTATCAACTTATTATCTTATTACTTTAAAATGAAACACAAAAATCCTACAAAACAGTTTACAACCTATGATGTAAGAATTAGTTTTACAACCTTATTCTGATGTAAAACTTGTGCCTTCTTCCAGTCACACAAACAGGTGACACTTCTCAGTGCTCCATCACTGCTGTTTCTTTCAAAGCTTCTTTTTTCTGAGACAAAACGACTCAACTTTTTAAATTCAATTAGTATAACTTAATGAAACTTGAATCAATTTAAAAACTAGTATATCTTAACAAAACCTAGAATAAATGAAAACCTGCAGGCAGTCCAACATTAAATTTATAAAACATATCTTATCACTTAAACTTTATAAATCTTAATCTTAAATTCAACTTATACTTATCAATGCCTTCACTTAAAACAAACCACACAGTACATGAAATCAAACATTCACTTCTGTGTCATGACCATAGGTCTTTTCCTCATACTATGATGGGCTTGCTGCTTTTCCTTCAAAACCCTTTGCTTCTTTGCTGTTGTGTTTCATTCAGAGGAATCTGAAATCGTCGGTGCATTCAGAGGAATCTGAACTTGTCGGTGCAGGGCTCTTGCATCTTGATGGAATGTTCCATGACTTGCTGTTGAATCAAGCTTCCAGCCGGGATCATCTCTCCCCCTTTTTCTTTGCTACGGAAAAACAACAGCAAGTGGGCAGGCTTCAGGGTTGGAGAGAAAAAAGGAGTCTTTTTTTTTTTAATAAAACTTGTACAAGGACATTTTGTTGTGCAGGGGTACAAAGTCGAGGGTTGTAGTCATCACTGCCTTGAAATGGTTGCAAATTGTCATTGGTGATTCTTACAATGGTGCAAACCCATTGCAAGTGTCCAAACAGTTTTTGAGCATCATACAAGGTGATCATCTGAGGGTAACTTTCTGAGGTCGAATCTGTGCATCTGGGATCAGCCAATTCAGATCTTTTCCAAGGAGCTGATCGCTGTATTTTCTTTGGAGTACCTGTCAGCTGTTACTTGACATGGCTGCTGCAATGATGTGGCCTTGTTCCTGCATCTTGCATGGCTGCTGCGAATGCTGCATTCTGAGTGTCTTGCTCGGCTTGAATGGCTCTCACCAGCATTTCATCCACTGGACAACCTTGAGGAAGTGTGGCCAGGATGGTCTTGGTGTGTGAATTAGCATTGTCAAAAGCCAGAGAACAGAACAGATGTTCTTGGACATCAGACAGTACATCTGCAGCTTCCTTTAAAGAAGTTGCCAACCAGTCAATGAATTGTCCGTATGGTTCTGTTGCTCCTTGTTTTATTGTAGAATAAGATGCTGGTTTCTTCTTATCTGGAACCAGCAGCAAAGCTCTATGAGCTAATGCCTGGGATAGCTGATGCATTTCTATAGGATATGTAAGTTGTACAACTGCCATAGAATAAGCCCCGTGTCCTGTTAACATATCTGATTGCACTGCATAAAAAGGATCACCTGGTGTTTGTTGTCTTCTCCCACTGCCAGGCGCTTCCACTGTCTCTCAAAAATGAGGAATTGTGAAGGTGTCAGAAGAAGTGATGACTTGAAGAATCTGCAGGACACAGGATGTCAGCAGTAAAAATGTCAGCAGTATTGTATGATGTTTTTTGCTGCTTCAGATCAAATCCCATATGTGGAAACAATCTGTTTTGCTTTCTGGAGTACTTTCCAATCATGAGGCTCCCAGGTGGCAACCCCGTTGCTGACAACAACTGGGCAGGATAAAGAACCGGCAGCCTGCCAATCTCCATCTAGAATGGCATCTTTCACAACTGGAGACCAGTGTTTTCCAAGAGGATTTTCTGAAAACGCAGGCAAGGACACTTGCTGTGCAGCAGGTGGAGGAGGGAGGGAATTGTGCTTTCCCTGCTTCCACCCTTGAGGATTAATTGATGCTTGGTTTTCTTGTTTGTCTTGTCGATGTGATAATTCAGCAAGTTTCGTTATCTTTTGATGTAATTCACTTGCACTTTGTGTTTTGGTTTGCCGTTGTTTGCCGTGAGGCAAAGGGACAGGGCTTTCATTCTCTGATTCGTCTGAGTCCGACCCAGATGGAAGAGGGCATTCCACAGCTGCTGTGGTGTGACGTGGCTGCGCTGTCGCTGTCTCTGCCGCTGCAGCTGCTGCGTGTGAGGGGGACAGCTCTCCCCGCCGCGCCGTCTTCCCCCATGGCGCCTGCTCCCCTCACGCGGGAGTGAGAGGGGGCTGCTCTGCTCCGCTGCTGTCTCCACCCTGCGCTCTGCCCTGGAGTGCCACCCCTCGGACTGACTCTGTTCCGCCTTCAGCTCCACCTGAGGGCACGTCATTTGCCACACCTCCCGAACGGGACCGCAGAGTTTCTTCCTGTTCATGCTCAGTTGGTTTGGGCAGTGGCAGGGATACTTCCTCCGCCTGTGTCACATGATCCAGGACATCCTGCGGGCTTGACCGCACTGGCGCCATTGTACCTTTCATCGAATGCATGTTATAAAGTCCTAAGAATTTTGAAACTTTTGAATGTGGCTGCAGCTGTGGATCTACTTTTTCAGCCTCCGCACTTTCAAGAGTGCAAATGGCAGCATTGGCAGCCTTTTTCTCAGCAGAGACAGTCTGCAAGGTATTTACGACTTTTTTCCAGACTGCCCCCAGTTCGTGCACGAGCTTTCCGTCTCTGCCGCCTGCAATCGCCGTGTCCCACATTAGATCTCCTATTTCGCGCCATTCTGTGATGCTGAACACCAGGGACGGCTTAGTCAATTTCCCTCTTTTCTTGGCCCACAGAGCAAATTGTTCTAAGTCACTTTCTTTCAGTTTTTCACCTCTCTTACACAGAAGATTCAGCAAAAGCCGCATGGCCGCTTTCAGCTCTGTCTCCATGGTAACTCACTCAGACTTTGTTCCCCACTGCAGCTTACCTTCACCCACGGTGTGGCGACCTTCGGCCACAGACCAAACTCCCCTGCTCCGTAGAATTCAGCCCCAAAAAGGCCAAACGGAGTCTTCAAATGCTCCGTGACTTCAGCCCCGGGAAGGGCCACACAGAGTCTTCAAATGCTCTGCAAACGGCAGAGTCTCCAGGCGCTCTGCAAATGGCAGAGTCTCCAAGCCCTCTGCACTCCGGTTTGACCAGCGAAATAGGGTGATGCAGAGTCTTCAGATGCTCAAGTCTTCAAAACAGCATTGAAGCTAGACTGTATTGAAACGAAAACAAAGGCATACCATCAAACTGAATTAAAAACCAGGGTCCCTGCCTTTCAGGTGCCAGAAATAGCAAGGTGACCCTAAAATAAACGGGGAGTTTGGGCGAGAGCAAAAATGCAGATCTGATCAATATGATCAACGCTACGTTCTCCGTTTATTCTGTGTAAGATGGCAGGTTTTATACAGTTCTACATGGTTTACAGTTACAGGTGTATTCTCATTGGCATACAGCACAGGGAAGAATGTAAACACTGTTGAATAAACTCTTAAGGCAGCTACTGTGTCCATACCAATTACTGTACTTGCTAACTATTAGAAAAACCCTCTGACCCTTGCTAACACCCTAAGTTATAATTCTAACTGCGCCACACTCTTGGCACTGAATTTCTACCTGTGCCACTAACTCCCACATGCATCAGGATGAGGCCCAGTCTGGGTGATTCAATTACAGCCTATATCTGCTACAAACAGGTGCAGCCCTGGCATTATTTGGGGTTGGTGTGTGTATGTATTAAATTTAGATGCAAAGAATACACATTTTACTATTGTAGCAAGGCTCTGTCCTCCATTTTTTGTGCAATCCTTGATGCAATGCACTGTAAGATGTTTCCATACTTTTGTGTATGCTTCTCTGGGTCACAGGATGCCAACACTAGGGAGTTCACAGAATTCACAGAATTACTAGGTTGGAAGAGACCTTCAAGATCATCAAGTCCAACCCATGCCCTAACACCTCAACTAAACCACAGCACACAGTGCCACATCCAGTCTTTTTTTAAATAAATCCAGGGACAGTGACTCCACCACCTCCCTGGCCAGGCCATTCCAGTACTTTATCACTCCTTCCACAAAAACTTTTTCCTAATATCCAACCTATATTTCCCTTGGAGCAGTGTAAGACTGTGTCCTCTTGTTCTGTCAGTTGCTGCCTGAGAAACTCAGACCAGAAAGTGGTCTCTACCACCCCTACATGACTGCAGCCACCTTTCAGGAAGGTGTAGAGCGTGATAAGGTCACCCCTGAGTCTCCTCCAGGCTAAATACCTCCAGCTTCTTCAGTCATTCCTCATAGGGTTTGTGTTCCAAGCCCCTCACCAGCCTTGTTGCCTCCTCTGGATGGGCTCAAGTGTCTCAATGTCATTCCTAAACTGAGGAGCCCAGAACTGGACACAGCACTCAAGGTGTGGCCTCATCAGTGCTGAGTACAGGGGAAGAATGACCTCCCTGGTCCTGCTGGTCACACTATCCCTGATACAGGCCAGGATGCCATGGGCCTTCTTAGCCACCAGGGCACACTGCTGGCTCATGTTCAATCAACCAGTACCCTCAGGTCCCTTTCAGCCTGGGCACTGTCCAGCCACACCGTCCCGAGCCTATAATGTTGCAGGGAGTTATTGTGGCCAAAATGCAGGACTCAGCACTTGGACTTATACATCTTCATCTTATTGGACTCTACCTATCCATCCAACCGCTCCAAGTCTGTCTGCAGAGCCCTTCTACCTCCCAACAGATCAACACACACTCCCAGCTTAGTGTTGTCAGCAAATTTACTAATGAAAGACTCAATACCCTCATCCGTGTCATCAATAAAGATATTGAACAGAACAGGCTCCAGCACAGATTCCTGAGGGGCACCACCAGTGCCTGGCCACTAGCTGGATGCAGAACTGTTCACCCCCACTTTCTGGGCCTGGCCATCCAGCCAGTTCTTAACCCAGCAAAGAGTGCTCTTGTCTAAGCAATGGGCTGCCAGTTTTTCCAGGAGTGTGCTGTGGGAGACAGTGTCAAAGGCCTTGCTGAAGTCCAGGTACAACATCCACAATAACATCCACAGCATTTCCTGCATCCACCAGGTGGATCATTTGGCCATAAAAGGAGATCAGGTTGGTCAAACACAACCGACCCCTCCTAAACCCCTGCTGGCTGGGTCTGATACCCTGGCCATTCTCTATGTGCTGCATGATGAGACTCAATATAAACTGTTCCATTACCTTACCCGGTACTGAGGTCAGGCTGACTCCTGGTCTATAATTACCAGGATCCTCCTTCCCACCCTTTTTGTGAATGGCTGTCACATTGGCCAGTTTCCAGTCACCTGGAACCTCACCAGTGAGCCAGGACTGTTGGTAGATGATGGAGAGTAGCTTTGCAAGCTCATCTCCCTACTCCCTCATCACCCTGGGATGGATCCCAACTGGTCCCATAGATGTATGAACAACCAAGCAGCTCAGCAGTTCTCTGACTGCCTCCCCTTGGATAACGTGGGGGACCATTCTGCTCCCTGATACCATCAACCAACCCAAGAGGACAGCTGTCCTGAAGGCAAGTCGTCTTTCCACTAAAAACTGAGGCACAGAAGGCATTAAGCAATTCTGCCTTCTCCTCATCTGCAGTTACTAAGTTTTCTCCCACATCTAATAAAGAACAAACGTTGGTCTTACACTTCCTTTTACCATTGATATATTTGAAAAAACATTTTTATTATCCTTTACAGACGTTGCCATTTTAAGTTCAAACTGAGCTTTGGCCTCCCTAATTTTATTCCTAGATGCTGTAGTAGCCCCTTTAAGTACTTCCTGAGATACCTGACCCTCCATCCAAAGACGATGTATCCTCTTTTTATTCCTAAGTTCCTCCAAAACCTCTTTGCCAATCCAGGCTGGATGTTTGCCATGTCATCTCGTCTTTTAGGACACAGAGACAGTCTATTCCAGTGCCCTCAAGATCTCTGTTTTGAAGCATGTCCACCTTTCCTGAACTCCTTTGTTTTTAAGGGCTGCTTCCCAAGGAACTCTCTGAATAAGTCTCCTAAATAGGCCAAAGTCTGCCCCCTGGTCCAGTGTAAAAGTCTTAATGATGTCCAATGTAAAAGTCTTAATGATGCTCCTCCTGATTTCACCAAATATCAAAAATTCTATAATTTCATGATCGTTGTGCCCCAAATGGCCTCCAACCACCACTTCTCCCACCAGCCCATCTCTATTTGCAAACAACAGACCTAACATAGTCCCTCCCCTAGTGGGCTCACCCACCAGTTGCGACAAAAAGTTGTCCTCCCCACACTCTAAAAATTTCCTGGACTGCCTTTTTTCTGCTGTATTAAGTTCCCAGCAGATGTCTGGTAGGTTGAAGTCACCTACAAGAACAAGGGCTGATGATCCTGAAACATTATCCAGCTGCTTATAGAATAAGTTGTCCACCTCTTCTTCCTGGTTCGGTGGATGATAACAGACTCAAGTAGGATGTCAGCCTTGTTAGCCTTAATTCTTACTCACAGGCATTCAACTTCATCATCAATTCCCTGGACATCAGACATCTAAATATAAACATTTGAGATGATCATCCCTGGCTTAATTCTGGGACATGATTCATGCAAACTATTTTTACCATTTCCCTCAAAGTGAGTTGTGTTGTCTCCTGGAAGTGCTTGTTTCTCTCCTTTGGCTGGAGAAGAAGGCTGGACTGAACATCTCAGGTGGTGTGGACTTTTACACTTGGATAAATCCCTCCTTGCAATTTCAAACCTTCTGCTCCTCTCTTCTGCTGCCAGTCTCCCAGGTCACTCCCTGGACCACTGCCTGGGCCTGCTGGGAAATCGCTTTCTCTTTCTACCTCCTCCTAGGCTGAGGCTGGACCAGTCATCCTTTCAGGATGTCCCCAGTTACTCTAATTCCAAGGGAAGTTCAACAGAGGCATTTGTGGTAAACCTAGAGGAATCTGAATAAAATATGGCTCTGGTGATGCTTTCAGCTCCTGGTTGCCTTTACTCATGCATACAACTATAGAACCATAAAATCACATAATGGTCTGGGTTGACAGAGACCTTAAAGATCATCCTGTTACAACCCCTGCCATGAGCAGGTGTCCTGGGTTGTACCATAGGATGTGCACAAAGTATTCTATCACCATCTTCATGAACTGTTGAATCCAGGTGAGGCAGTGGTCTTCCCAGGCCCCCTCCCTCAGGGCTATCTTCTGTTAATGGCCCATCAAATGCCTTGCTGCATGACTCATAGATAACTCCCTCCGGGAGCTATGTCTCTTTAATGGGCCATCAAGGACCCACTGCATGACTCATCATCCCATTGTGAGATGCTCCACCCAGGGGGAGGAACCACGCATTCTCACCCGGATATAATCTGGAATTTGGGACGGTACAAGCAGCCCTTACCCACTGGATTCCCAGAGGACGAGACCTACCAGACTTTTCTATGGGATCACTGCTTCAGGAAGACCACCTCATCTGGACTGCTTCCATCACCCTGCTCAGGTTGTATTCTGACTCTGTCAGTGGTCTTTTGTATTATTACATTTATTTTATTTTATTTTATTTTATTTTATTTTATTTTATTTTACCTTTTTTCCTTTCTTCCTATTAAATTATATTTCTGACTTGGAGCTTCTCACTTGTTTTGCTTTCAAACCACTACAGCAGGGATGCCTTCCACTAGATCAGGGTGCTCCAAGCCCCATCCAATCTGGTCTTGAACACTTCCAGGGATGTGGCAACCACAGCTTCTGTGGGCAGCCTGGGCCAGGGCCTCATAATCCTGAAAATTAAGAGTATTTTGCTTGTGCCTTATAATTGCTTGTGCCTATTAAAATACTGCATGCATGCATTTTACTTCTTAATCAACCCTTCCAAGGACACTGGAAGGGTCTGGACCAACATCCCCAACTCAGCTTGGTGCAGCAGTTCTGATCCTGAGAAAATGTCCTCTCAAACCCTTGTTCCTCTTTGTAGTGGGTTGACTTTGGCGTGATGTCAGGTGCTCAGCAAGCCGCTCTATCGCTCCTCTTCCAAGTGGGACAGAAGAGGGAAAATAAGACAAAAAACAACTAGTAGGTTGAGATAAGGCAGTTTACTAAAGAAAAAAGAATGCAAAGGTTTTTGCACACGTAAGCAAAGGGGAAGAAAGTTTAATCTCTACTTCTCCAGAAGCAGGACTTCAGCATGCATTAGCAGTTGCTCTGAAAGGCAAACATTGTAGAGTAACAAATGCCCCATGTTCTTCCTCCCTCATTTAGCTTTTATATCTGAACTGACAGCATATGGTGTGGAATATCCCTTCAGTCAATTTGACCAGCTGGCCTGGTTCTGTCCCCTTCCAGGATCTTGCCCACTCCCAGCCCCTTGATGGGAAAGGGGAATGTTAGAAAGATAGCACTACTCAGAAGTAGCCAAAACACTCATGTGTTATCAACACCTTTCTAGCTATCACTGCAAAACACAGCACTATGAAGGCTGCTATGGAAAAATGAACTCTATCACAGACACATCAAACACACTCTTCCAATAAACGATAAAACAGCTACCAACCTTGCCTCACAGGTATCCCTAGATCACCAGGACTACAGCAGCTTTCCCATCACTATGAATTCATGAGGGTCATAAGCCTCATTTACATCTTGTAATCCATTTTGGACCAGCTTGGGGAAATATGCAGCTCAGGAAAGGTAAGTAATGGAATCCTGAGTGGTTTTGGAATCCTGAGATGTGTGGTAAGATTTTATGGCGAAGATGTTTTGCGTCTTTCTCTTTAAAGTGGTTCATCTCTGTGCTGCTTAGCTCTGAGACAAAAGTCATCAGTGAAAGTATTTCAGTGGTTCACATCTGTCCTGGTTTTGGCTGGGATAGGGATAATCTTGTTCTTAGGCTTTTGATGTTCTCCACTATAAGGCAAAGTTAAGTTGGGTCCATTCCTTTCTCTTTTAATCCAAACCCCAAACATTAGCATCTTCTCAGCTCTTCCAGCCTTCTCTTTCCCCTGAATCTTGTAGCTTATTTTGCATCAAAATACTATCTGGGGGTAATACCTTCCAGCCCATCTCTGCTCCATTACCTCAACATGGAAAAGCCATTTGAGGATGGTGATTTCATTATACATCTTTGATGTGGGATAAATTATTAAAGCATATTCATACAAAATTAAAGACATTTTACAAAGGAAAGAAGTCCTGACAGTAACCTAGAGATGCCACAAAAACTGGCTCCACCAGTAGGAAAACCTGCCCCTTGCCAAAGCAAAGTGGGGTAAATTATAAAAGATGCATAAGGGTAGAAGAAGAAATGAAGTGACTGGAATGACAGAGCAAAAAATAAACAAATCAAGGCAAAGGAAACAAAAGATAAGTCAGTGGAGGAAAGAGGGAGTGAATGGGGGTAAAATAATTCAGATTAGGATTCATAAGAGTCTTGAGGAAACAAGGGAGCATAAATCATCTAGGAATCACTGGTGGAGGAGAGGGAACCAACCAAACTAAACATAATATTCATGGCATTAAAAAAGAGCTGTTGGATGTTTTGTACCATTGAAACTGAATTGTCCCAAACCAGGCCAAGAGACATTTCTGGGAAAAAGTCCAAGAAGTGGGTATTTGCTTTATTCAGCACACTGAGTGCACAGGGAATATTTCCTCCTAATACCCACACACCGGTACACAGCCGATTATAATAAATGGTTGTATTTCATGCATTGTTTTCCTTAGAAAAGGTGTGGTTATGCAAACTATTTCTTACTACTCATTACTATGATTAGCATACACGAGGGACAGGCCCAGTGCACCCTGGTGGTTGCACTGAGGAAGGCTCTGCATCTTCCTCGGTGGTCCTTTGACAAAGGCTGGACGTCTTTCTCGCCGTGCCCTTTTCACCTTTCTCCTCTAGGCATGTGGAGTCACTTGTTAGCTGTTTCACTGATTTCCTCACTGGTTTTAGCAACCTTTGCCCTTCATTTTTTTTCAAGTTTTGTTCCCTAGATCTTGCCAAGTTTCATCTAGCTTCTATATTGGTTACAATGTATCTTATTCTTGCCCAAGAATGCCTAGGCACAATGCTTTTAACCCTTTCAAAATAAGGAATTGTTTTACATAAGTAAAATAAAAAATACGTAAGTAATATGCTTTTGCATATTACAGACATATTACAATCCATTTGTCTGTCAATTCCTCTGAATCACCAAGGAGTTAATCTAGTTCTGGGTATTTACACCTTATCAGGACTGTGAGGAACCAATTTAATTTTTATTCATGCCTCAAAATTTTCGGGATTTTATGTTATAAATCCATTTTCTGACATTGGGTGGAAAATTACTACATGGGCTGGGGCCTAACACATGGCACGTGTAGAAGATAGCTAACACGTGTGAGGGAGGTGGAGACTGCCAACATTACAGTCCCTACGGAGGCAACTCCTTTGGAATATGGAGGGAAGCTGTCTCTGGGGGGACTTCGCCTGACAGCCAACCAGGGGAGAGAAAACTTCCACCACTGAGCTGCAAGCCACCCCCCCTGTAGGCAAACCCCTGCTGCCCGGGAAAAATTTCCCTGACTAGCCAATGGGCGTCCTCAAAGGATTAGACTTTTGGAGGAGCCTTAGCACATAAAAGCTGTTAACTGCGCCATAACTGCTTCTTGCCATCTCAGTTTCTTGGGGGGGGGAGGGGGGTTGGCTCGTTCGGCCTCTGCTCGCCTTCTCCTTGCTATGCTGCTTCTTCTCCGCCTGTCTCCCCTGTTGCGTCTACCCTTGCTTCGCTGCTTCCCCGCAGCAGCCTGCACGCCGCCGCCTGCAGTAGCTGCGCCTCGATCCGGCCCGCCGCCACTGGCAACACCCCGCCGCGCCTCGAGCCTGCTCCCACGGCGGCCATTCCCGCTGTTGCCCGGCAACAGCCCATCGCTGCCCGCGATCCCGTTGCAACGGGTTCATGGTTCTGATCGTCGCCACGATCCATCGCAGCCTGTCGCGACGCTGTCGAGGGTTCTGACCGCTACCGCGATCCCGCAGCCTGTCCTGCGCACTCCTCAGCCCGAGCGGAGGCTCACCGTGCGTCCCTCCGCCCGTCGATGCGGGGGACACTGTCTGCCGACCATCGAAGCCGCGGCTCTCGCGATAGCTGCACAAGCTCCCCCCGGCAGGGAGCGCACAGATGCCACCTGCCGATCGAATGTCGAAGGTGCAGTCCAGAATCCTGGCGGTAACGTTCTGTCCCTGCTTCCTTTCTCTTTCTGTGTCTTCCAGGCGCCCCTCCCCCTCCCCTTCTCTTGCTTGACTTTCTATCCTTCCCTGGTCGGGACACACACCTGTCTTTATCAGTAAACAGTTATCACATGTAATATTTGGCTCGTTTGTGCTTGATTTTGTCTGAAGAGTCTGTTGAAAGGAACACCCCATGGTTTTCTCTATAGCAGAACGCAAGAAGGATATAACCCATAAATCAGAAGGACAGATTGAACAATCTCGACAGTTTTGGTCACTTTACACCACAGATGCTGTTGGCCTCAAATCCTAATTGAATCCTCCCTCACTTCTGCCCTGGTCTTTGATGGATCTGTCTGGGAGCTCTCGTTAACCAACTGAACAACTTCAGTCATTGCCTCATCAAAAAGAAATAGCCCATAAATAAGGAGCTTTGCAGCATTAATCCCTGCTCATGTTGCCAGTGCTGCTGGTAAGTAAAGCATCTCCAGTGTGAACTTTACACATCTCCTTATCCCTGGGCAGTGCTGTTCCCTGAAAAGTCAGCAAATGCCCTCAAAGCTGTGAGGCCTGGAGTCTAAAAAGGGTAAAATCCAGTCTGAAACACTCTCCCAAGCACTTTCTTCACCTTCGTTTTTCAGTACTGCTGCTTCTCTAGTGGATATGTACTCCCTGGACCAGTACTATTACTGAGCTCCTGGATGAACAGAAAACTTTGCCTGCTTGCTTCTGTCTGCCTCCATCACATTAATTTCTGAGTTTGAAATACTACTTTTCTTTCACTGCTCTAATTTCTGGTCTCCTGTGTTGCTCTTATTTCAGCCTTGGCTTTTTTTGCTTGGGGGATATCCTCCTGTTCCTCAGCCTTACACATTTACACCACAGCTGACACAAACCACAGCCAGGGTCGGAAGAATGTGCTACGTATACCACAGATAAAAGCAGTCATGCAAAATTCAGCAGCATTGAATTGAGCTTGCTGGTGGGAGGATAATTCCTACTATCACAGGTATTACAGGTATACCTCAGATTAAGATCAAGCTGACCAGGTCACAAAATTAGGGAAATTCTCAGCTGCAAGGACCTTGCAATCTAAAAGGAAAACCAAGGCAGGGAATAATCTATAATACATGGGATGAGCAGTGCAGTTAGTAACTTGGCTATTTTTGAGAGTAGGAAGAACCTGAGAAAAACATAATATGTAGGGACAGAAAAGGTAATGGAACAAAAAGTGGAAGGAAACAGGTGTCTGAGGATAGGAGATGACACCAAGAGGGAGGGGCAGGAAATATTAGGAATGGAGAAATTAGTAATTTTTCTTAATAACCTGTAAATATTCCAGCTTGTGGCAAAACGAAAATTTTAAGGTGATAAGGAGGTGATGCTGGCCTGTATCCCCACAGAGGAGGGGGAAGACTCTGCCCCATTCAAGAGCTCCCCACCTGCAGTGTTACTGCCAGCTCTGGGGTCCAACATTAGAAGGACATGGAGCTGCTGGAGCAAGTCCAGAGGAGGCCATGGAAATGCTCCAAGGAAGAGAGTACCTCTGTTACGGAGACAGGCTGAGAGAACTGGGGGTGTTCAGACTGGACAAGAGAAGGCTCTGGGGAGACCTTAGAGCCCCTCCCAGTGTCTAAAGGGACTGAGAGAGCCAGAGAGGGACTTTGGACAAAGGACTGGAGTGACAGGACAAAGGTGAATGGCTTCCTACTGCCAGAGGGCAGGGTTAGAAGGGATATCAGGAAGAAATTCTTGGCTGTGAGGGTGGTGAGACCCTGGCACAGCCATGGCTACCCCATGCCTGGAAGTGTTCAAGGCCAGGTTGGATAGGGCTTGGAGCAACCTGGTCTAGTGGAATATGTCCCTGTTCATGGCAGGGGGGTGGAATGAGATGGTCTTTAAGGTCTCTTCCAACCTAAACCATTCTATCATTCTATGATAAGTCAGAACATTGCAGTACTATATGAAATGAAATTAAAATTTTAGCTTTTTTTTGTTTGTCTGAAATATTGTATCCAGTCTGGTGGAAAAACATGTCACTATTTAAACAAATGTTACACAAATGTTTTCTTCTGCCTTGATTTAAGTCACCATTTAAATCAACTCTACTGCTTCAAAACCTACCTCTGGGAAATTTCATCTTCTTACTTTAGACACTGGTGGCTGGTGGCTACTTGTTCCTGTTCTCACCTTCAGGGAACTGAAGAGGCAGACAAAATATCTATCTTTTGGTGCGTATTTGGGTTGGATTTTCTGCCTCTCTAAGCAACTCCTAGAAATCAGATACTGATGGAAGAACAAGTCTCATTTTCTCAAGTTTTCCACCATGGATATCTGGGTTACTACCTATAATGGTGTATAGATAAGATTTGGCTAACTGGACACCAACAGCTCCAGGGAACTAGAGCAAAACCTCCTGCAGGCAACCAACATCTGGCACTCGACCTTTGGACTGGTCTCCTCTCTAATTTGTGCAATCAT
Source organism: Sinosuthora webbiana (assembly GCA_013397395.1). Classification (NCBI taxonomy): domain Eukaryota; kingdom Metazoa; phylum Chordata; class Aves; order Passeriformes; family Sylviidae; genus Sinosuthora; species Sinosuthora webbiana. The sequence continues at coordinate 49,239 of VXBN01004581.1, forward strand.
GGCAATTATGCACAAGAACAGTTAATTACTTAATCATGTGTAACAAGGATCCTTGAGCTGCTGAGTGAGGCACACACTCAGTGCAATTATTCATAGGCATGTAATCTCCATCCCTTTGTAGTAAATATTAATTAGCTACTCTTAGTTACTCTTGTCAGAGTAACTCCTCACAGGAGAGTTTATCTGTTCTGCCTGTCAGCTGGTAGGATAGCTCAGGGCATCTTCCCCCCCGCCATGAATTTGCTGTTTGGTGAGATAACTCAAGCTGGACATCTGTCTGGTGAGTTATTTCTTGCACCATTGAGGTGGCATTCCCAGCTGACAATAAACATCTTGCCCTGAGAGTGAGATTGAAGGAAGATAAGCTCGAATTTCTGATTGAAAGACACTTCACTTTACATGCTGCAAAAGCTACACAAATCTTTCACAAACCAGAAGTCTTTGCACATTTCCTGGAAATGTGTGGGGCTTTTTCCTGAAGCCAAGACTACACGTTGTGGTTACTCTTCCAGAGGCTGAGTGACAGGACTCTGTGTGATTGACTCATCAATTGGTGTAAATTACGTTGATTCCTAATGTATACTGTTTCTTTGCTAGCTATAATATAGGCATATTTATAGTTGTGCACTGTTTTATGGAAATCTACTAGTAGTTCTTTGTTTTAACCTGTGTAGTAAGTAACTCTGTTTAAGGCCTTTTGTCTGTTAATCTTCTGTCTATTCTATATTTTACAATATATCTGATTGGTCATTCCTGAGAACTGGCAAGCCAGAGCTTTTTAGGTGCAGGTTGTCTGAGTAAAGCGTCTGCCAAAAATCTGAACCTAAGGCAGAGCTGGTCTAAATGCTCTCGCTTGATCTATAACATGCTGTAGAAACATAGTTGTGACAAATATTCCTCTGTATTTTATCCCTTTAACAAGGAGGTTCTTCCCAATCTTCCTGCTACCAAAGAGAATTTCCCACAATGTGAACATTAGGAGGAGGAGGAGGAGAATGATGATGCTGACAAGGAGGATGAGAAGGAGAAGGTGTATCATGGATTTGCATTTTCACTTTGAAATACGTGAATGACTTCTCCAACCTCAAGGCAATTTCCTTATGAACTAGACACAGCAAACCAAACCCTCTAGGTTTGAAGGACTATGGAGCTGCCATGCTCTGTGGAGTTCTCCCCACCTCCAGGGAAGTACCTCCTTTGCATAACTAATTTGTGAAGGAAGAGCAGCCTTTTGCCTAAAGTTACCACTTTAGGAAAGTAAACCTAGTATCAGCTCTAAGTGTTAGAACACTTCAGCGTAAACCTAGAAATATTTATTGGAGTGTGCTGAGCCACTGCCTTGCTGAAATTGCAGTCTGGGGACTCCATGCCATCTGCAGAGGACAGGCTGTAGAACTGGATTGCGTCTCCCATCATGGTGCCGCATGAATCCAGTAGGAATCATAAAGATTGGAAAAGACCTCCAAGATCACCAAGTCCAATCTTATGAACATATGGAACCTCACCCAGAAAACATGAACATACAGAACAACTATGAGCTGACTAAATTTTTTCTACATTTCCAATTGTGAACAACCTCACAATTTTTCAGTAAAACATTTTCTAGAAAATAAGCTGAGAAGACATACTAATTTGCAAGTTTTGATGTCTTGTCCAGCATTTGGTAAAGACTCTAGAACACGTCCCCTAAGAAGACAGGCTGAGAAAGTTGGTGCTGTTCAGCCTAGAAAATAGAAGGTTGCCTGGACACCTCAAAACATTTTCCAGTATCTGAAGGGGCCTACAAAGAAGACAGAGAGGAACTCTGCATCAGGAAATGTAGTGATAAGACAAGGGTTCAGACTGAAAGAAGTAAAATTAGGGTTAGATATCAGGAAGAAGTTCCTCCCTGTGAAGTTGGTGAGACCCTGGCACACATTGCCCAGAGAAGCTGTGGCTGCCTCATTCCTGTAATTCTTCAAGGCCAGGTTGGATGGGGCTTGAAGCAACCCAGTCTAGTTGAATATGTCCCTCCCCATGGCAGGGGGGTAGAACTGGATGATCTATAAGGTCCCTTCCAACTCAAACCACTCTATTATTTGCCTTAAGTGATACCCAAATAGGCAAACAGTTGAATATTAGCAGCCTCAAAAGAATGTCTGAAATATTTGTGGCTGTAGCACAGTGGCAAGGGTATCTGCTAGATGTTGCACAAGGTGTGCCTCACCTGGCAATATCCAAACACAAATTCCTGACAGTGGTTAAGAATTTATAGTGCATTAAATCTTCCAAGGACCTTTGAAGAGAGTTGTTGCTTCTATCAACTAGCATTCTGGCATAATGTCTGAAATCCAGTGTGATACTTCCACAAGCTATGGATTTGAATCTATCTCTGTTGTCCACATAAAACAGAGAGACCTTTAAAACCAGTGCTGCTTCCCACCTCTGAATAAAGGGAGAATTGAACCCATTTTTTTTTCTGTAACTTTACTATACATAAATCAAGGCACAGACATGCTAACTGCATCACACAATAACTTCAAAGTGCTTGAGAGACAACATAAGTTGTCATTCAGCTCTCATAATCAGCTTTATTTTATGTCAGCCAGACAATACACATTTCATGCAGACTGTACATTGGCTCCAGCTGCTGCTCAGATGAAAGTTCTTGACTTCATTTGAGTTCGTCCTGCACTAAGGTACTTGGTTCCTGGTCTGTAGCACCAGTGTTTTTTTCAGGGGTCCTGGAAGCAGAGAAAGATCATCATTGCAAAGATATCAGACCAATCAGCTGGCCCATGACAACAAAATGCCACCCCTGAGCTGGACTTTGCCCCATGACCAATGGCTCTGCAGAGTGTTCCCCAAGCAACCACACATTTGGTATGTCCTCAGGCTGGCTGGTGAGTGGTCCTACTCCCTGCATGGAACTGGTCCAAAACCTATGGATGTCCACAAAACCTGTGAGGGCTTGGGCTGGATTTTTTGACCAGCTCTTGATTTAACTGTGACCAGGATCATGTCCACCATCAGCTACAAAAAATGCTTGCCAATTGATTGCATCGAAGTAACACCTTGCTGTGAAATTGTCTCACAAAGAAGCAGTTTGTTTCCCTCATGATGGGTGGTAAAAGCCCTGTCACAGTAGAGCTAAGCTCTTGTGCCACTCAGGAAGCACCTGGAACCTGTTAAAACAACTGGCAGGAAAGTAAGCCCAGCCAATGTATACTAACCCCAATCTGAGAGCACCCTTTTTCTCTTAGATACCCCCAGGAGACACCAGGAGGTGATGGTGGCACCAATGGATGGTGGTACTGGATGCCTGGCAGGGTCACCTTGTACCTGGATAGTCTTGGATGGCAGCACTAAAGAACAAAGGCACCCTGGATGATGGGTGCCTTTAGGGTAGATGCTGCCAGTAGAAGCTCTGGACACGTGTTGGAAGGAAGGCTGGGTCTTGAGAAAGCACAGAAGGAGGGATGGTAAAGACTTTTAGGGAACAAGGGAATCAGTCTTCATTAGGAAAGAGGAGGAGGAGGATCTCTGGGGATGAGGGGAGACGGATGGGAGATGGATGGATGGGAGAGGTCTGTGAGGGTGCAGAAAGGCAGAAAGCAGTTGATGATGCATGAGAAACCTGCTAAGATTTAAAATGGGCAGCTTTACATGCTGCATGTAAAGGGTTGCATCAAGGGACTGTGGAGATCCCCATTTATCCCCCAGTCCTGCATCATTTTTGTGCAGGGAATAGTTCCAGGTTAGAGGAGGGAAGGAGGGCCTAACATCATGGAGAGGCTGGTTACCATTTTCTTGATCAATGAAATCAGCTCAACCCACAGACAAGAAAAACCATTTTTGTGTGAGAGGCTCATGGTGCAGGACCACGTGAAGAGCCCTGGCAGGACAGCTCTTTCTCAAATACTCACCCTCACCTTGCCCTTTTTGTTTACTACAAAGAGGCATTTGCTGCCAGAAGCTGTTGGCAGAGGTTGGTAAGAAATCTGCTGAGTTCTTTCAGCCCAGTAGTTCCTAAGGGAATGAAGTGAGCCCAGCACCACAAATCAAAGGATTAGGGGGAAAATGCAGAGCGGCTTCTCTTTGGAAAGATGTCCCACTTTCAGTATAGACCAGGTCCACACTGCTGATGCACAGGCATCTGCTAGGACAGGACCCATTGCCTGGTCTCTGGAGAAGGCTGGAGATGCCTGCACATCTTTGACAGTGGATATGGTGCCCAAGGGCACGTGCACTTGCAGTTTGAAGGCCATCAACAACCACTTCAGATACCAAGCACACCTTCACACCTCATGTAGTGAGGGAGGATGCAGGAACTATGGGGCATGATCCCAGGTTGTCCTGTGCCAGTGTATACATGATGATCCAGGTGGGTCAACACTAGAGTCATCCCACTTCTTCCTTGGTATCCAACCCTGCTCTTGCTGCTACCCTGCATTTCAGAGGAGAGCTTTGAAAGCAAAAAATCATCTCTCCCTGAAGCACGAGAACTTTTTTTCAATCCACCATCATTTTCTGAGCCCTTGCTAGAATTACCAGGGGAATTCCTCCATCTCAGAATCACCAGGGAATTCCTCCATCTCAACAGAATGGTCCCTCCCTGTTGAGACAGTCAAAAAGCTGGTGCCTGCAGTGTATGTTCTTCCTTTTAATCCACTGTTTTTTTTCCCATGACTGTGTGCATCCTTCAGCCATGGATTTCAGGCCTGAGGAGGAGAAAGAGACTGCATCTCATCTCATCCCCTGGCTTCCTCTTTGTTTGTGTGATTGTCCATCCAAACCTGTTTTAAACTAGAAGGAGTGTGAATGGTAGGTAATTACATTATTTTCCCCTGGAGCTGGTATTCAGAAACAACAGGGCATGCACAGCAGAGAACAACTGTGGCTGTTCTCTGCAGGGGGCTGCACAGTGAGGTCTAGACCTAAGTACCAGACTGGGGAAGAGTGAGCTAGCAGTGTGCAAATTGGAGAGTTGAAAGGAAAGCCTGATCCTGAAACATAACAAGCCCCAAAACATATTTATAAATGATCTTTGTATAAGCCAAGCGAGGAAAGAGTTTGGAGATCTTTGCCCTCATGAGGGCTGCTGATGGCAAATTGTAAGGTTAATTTTGTGAGAAGGTGAGAATGTAGAAGACATGAATTGGAGGTGACAGATTTCTCTTCCTGGTATGTCTGAGAGAGGTGCAGAAAGAGTATTAAATTCAGCAGGGGTTTGTTTCCCAGAGGCAGCACAAGGTGTCTGGAAATAACCAGGGGTGTTCATGGGCCACCGTGAGCACACATAGTGCCATCTTCTCTTTGTTGGTCCTGCTATAATCACATGGAGCTGAGATTTTGTGACTTGGGGTCTAAACTTGCCTCTGACAGCTCCAGCAATATTATCCTGTTCCTCAGAGATGTGGAGGACCTGCTCACATCTCATCCCTGTTCCTCTGTGAATTCACATCTTGATGTTTTGGTGGCCTCATATCAAAATGAGCATCAGCTCATTTCTGATCATCACTTCTGCAAAACTACTTTAATTTAAAGTAGTTTAGCTATTTGGGAGCTGTTACAAGTCTGTATAAGCACACAGAAAATTAAAAGTTGCCTTTAAGAGAACTAGGAGCAGCAGGAATCCTCTACCAGTGGCTCAGAAACAGTAAGCAGCCTCAGGCACAGAACTTTGGTGCTGAAGGAACATTTTAAAGAAAAAAAACTTGAGAAGTCTGTCCTTTGTCTCCCAGAGAATTTAGGTGAAGAGACAGCTCTTGTCTGTGGATGAACCACCTTTTGGTTAGTGTCCTTATCCAGGAGGACATTGGCAGGTTCATGTTCCTCAGAAGACAGAAACTCATTGATTTTTGGGCAAATGCAATTCCCTGTTAGATTGTGAGTAGGTTATGACAAGTTACTTCTCTCTTCTGAAGGCTGTGTTGCCCTTTGTGCACTGAAGCTTGTTGTCTTTACAAAACAGCAACAAAAATACAAACATTTTTGTCCTGAAAAATGGTCTTAACATGGTACTTTATAACCAGTCCCAGTTGCATTTTTTGGAAAAGGCACATCAAGCAGTAGAGATAACTGTGAATTCTATCAGGGAAGTGCAGAATCTCAGCCTTGCTCTCTATCTCAGCAAGCAGAGGGGTTGTCCTTGCAAAGATGTGAGATCTGGAAACGTGCACAAGCTTGGGGCCAGCAAGGTCTAAAGAAGAAAGTGCCTGGTTGTGATATCTGGCCTGATGTAGGTATGGGATGAGCAACAAGGAACTCAGCCCTTTGGAGTTCAAACCAAAACAGCAGATAGGCAGCTCTTACAGAGCTCTGTTAGCAGAAATCTAAATGTTAGAAGACTTCTGCATATCTCTAAGTCAGATGAGGACCTGAGCAGCATGGAGGAATCGTGTCTTAAATACTAACCAGCCCATAAAACTGCAGCTGAGATTTTTTTCAGTGCTTTTTCAGTGCTTGGAGGAGGAGGCAGCAGCACTGTGGAAACAAGGCAGGTGGAAGTAAGTCATGGTGGCACATAGGAAATTATGTAGGATATCACCTACATCAAGGCATTGATCCTCTTTCCCAGTCCCTCTTTCCAACACCTACACCACAATTCCTGCAGCCTAGAGATGTCAGGCACAACCCAGCTGCAAGTCTTGCTTGTCCTAGATGGCATTTCCAGGCTCCTAACTGAGGATTTGAGCTCCGCACACATTTCTTCTCTTCTGTCTACTCTTACAGGCAGGACAGGACAGGAACAGGCACTGAAGGAAACCCAGGGGACTGAGCACTGCTTGATCCCTTTCCCATCCATGTCCACGAAACTGCTTCAGTTTTGCCTCTTGTTAGGTCCTCAGACCTAACTCCTGCAGATGGACCATGAAACCAGACTGGTGACCATGTCCTGAGCTCACTCAGCATGACCAGGAGTCTCCTTTGCTTTCTGGCAGGCTGGTGTCACACCACAGGCAGTGAGGGTCACTGTAAGGGTAGAGGAACTGAGCTGCTCCTGCAACTTTCCATGTTTGTAAGGAGCACCTGGGAAGAAGCACCATCTCCATATGCACCAACAGCTCCAGCCAGCACCAACCAAACTAGCACTTTGAGGCAATAAATTAGGACAAGGAGGCAGCAAGGAGCCATCTGAGACTTGAGTCACAACTGGGGGTCCTCGATGTACTCACACGTAGAAGGGACCAGGGACAGGTCTAGTCCTCGCCTGGGATGAAGGAAGCAGATGTCCAGGGCACCTTCCGAGCCACAAGAAGCCTCCTGGGCATCCATCTCTGAAACAGGCTAAGCCAGCTTTGCCAATTCCTCTGAGAGACATATCTGCTTGGATTTCCACTGACACATCTCTGCCCACTCCTTCCTGTTACGGGGGAATGTTGTCCCTTTACCATCAGCTGCTTTTGCTCCGGGCTACGAGATTTCTCCTTCATTCTCCTTGGCTGCTGCCTTTGTTGAGCCACCTGGCAGCACAGGACATCTCTGCAGGAAGCTGGAGGAAGGCCAACCTCTTTATCAGTTGCACCAGAATGGCAAGGGACAGAAGATCCTGCAGCTCTGAATGTGCCAGGCTCCTACACTTGACAACAAAGCTTGTCCCTGCGGCTCTAAAAAAAAAAGAAACAAAGGTACCGGAGGACAAAAGCATGAGTAGTATCATCCTAAAAGATAGATCTGTGGAAGCAAGACCAACTGCTTGACTGGCCATCAGGACAGACATACAAGGCACTTACAGGCACATCTAGTGAAGTCACACCAAAAAAGGAGAGAGAGAGAAGGGGCAGTTGGTAGGTGAGGTATCATTTATTCAAGCAGTGAGTGATATCACACAGTACAGGCAAAGAAAAGGCCTTACAGTCCAAGAGAGACAGGACATGAGACAGTAACTGAGGGAAGGAGAAGGTCCTTGGTGGCGCTGGGTATTTGGGGTGATGTGGAGGGGAAAGGTTGGAAGGGGAGAGGTGGGAGAAAGCAAAGGATTGGAGAAGCACCTGTGGGACAGACACAGAAAAGCTGGCAGAGAGGATAGAGGGAAAATTATTCTGAAGGCAAGAAGGAATGGTGGTGTGGCAGGCAAATGGGGTCAGATGGGGAGGTGAGGGCATTGCACACTGCAAGGGAAGCAGCCAGTGGGGAATGATATCTGATCAGCAATGAACCTTGGGGAGAGGGGAGAGAGCAGGGGCAAGGGGGGAAAAGACATTCACTGGGCTGTGGCTCCAAAGCACTATCTGTTTCATTAAATTCAGGGTACACTGGGGGGTTGTCTCCCTGCTGATAAATCACAGGATCACAGAATTATTTGGGAGGGAAGGATCTCCAAAATCCTCTTGTTCCAACCCCTCTGCCATGGACAGGGACACCTTCCACTAGACCAGCTTGAGCTTCAGAACAACCTTGTCTTGAACACTTCCAGGGATGGGGCAGCCACAGCTTCTCTGGGCAAATCTCTTGGGTCAAAGTAAGGTGGCCACAGCTGAACTTGTCTTTAGTTGGGAACTAAATCCTGAACCAGGCTAAGGATCAGTCCAATGGCCAGGGGCTGCTCTCAGGATTTCCCTACCTTGACCATCTGGTACTGGAACTATCAAGTGCTTATGGGTGTTGTTAACTGATGAGAACAGACCCATCTGCCACCCATCATGTGGTGAGATTCCCTTCACCATGTGCCATGCAGGGTGTTCCTCATTCTGCTGTTACCCAGCTCCCCAGACCTCTTTCAGAGCTAAAGAGGACACACTGGTCTCTCCAAGAAGATACGGGAACATCCAGCTTTGTTTGGGGGCTTTGGGTTGTTGCATGCCACAGGCTAGGTTTGGGAGTGCAGAGGACAACAAGGAGGGTCCAGAAATAATTTCCCCTTCCCATCTCACACCACTGAACATATTGAAAGCAGTCAGGGCTCTCACATATCACTAAGATCTGCCACTACCATCCATCATTTTTCTGGTGGCTGGTCTTTATCATTGGCTTCCATGGAGTAGACTGCCTGAAGGGCAAGCTGACATTTTAGAAAGCATAAAGATGCCTTCAATCCACTAGTAGGATTTTCTTTTATTCTTGCCTCACATGTCCTCCTGATGACAGTCAGGATTCGGGAGTTGTTCCCAAGGCACCCTGCAACAGAAATTAAGGGTGTTTAAAGCAATTCAGAGTTCATGACAGACCACCAGTCCTGAAGTACTCAGAGCTCTGTTACCCCTCATCACACACCCCTGAGCTTGGAAGTAGACCCAATGGCATTAGTGGAATTGCTCCTGACCCAGAAAGCTCAGGTGAATACGGGCAAATGGAAGTGAGGTGCTGATTCCCGAACTGAATCAAACTTACCGTGACACTGCTGGAACAAGGCAGAGCAGAAGCCCATGTCTGAACATCACAATACTTTCCAAATGTGGAAAAGATACTGTTCTTAGAGCTGAGCACATTGGAATCATCATGTTTACACTAGAGAACTTCTCCTTCCTGTATGGCTCCACTTCTTGATCTGATGTCACTGTTGGGGATGGTTGTTATTCCTTGGATGTTACGAGGTACAAGCTATGTCAGAAGCATCTTCTTAAAAAGTCTCTCTCTCCTGCATTGGCACATCTCTAAATAAACCATAAATCAAAAGACTATCATGACAGAAGAGGCTGTGTCATTTATATAATGGCTGATATGTCAGCTGATGAAACATCCTTTTACCAGTCAGGGATGTAAAAACTATAACTGAGGTTTTCAAAGGGAGATCAGTTCTGTGTCCAAGTTGGAATGGAAGGATGGTGAGTGTCAAGCAGAAACTTCTTCATCCACCCCTGCACAAAGATCCTAAATGAGTGGACACAATGTATTTAAAAGCAGCTCAGTAAAATTGGAAGCAGGGAGGCAACTCCTCATGAGACTGCTCATGGCAGTCAAAGCGACACCTCTTGCAAGGCCGTTCTCAGATCACAGATTTTTTGAGGTTGGAGAAGACCTCTAAGACTCTCTGTTATTAAGTATTTGAGAGGGAGACTCAACTTTCAAAATTCAATTTATTGTCTCCCCTCCTTGTTTACCCAGACACCAACACGGACAAATAAGACTATTTCTCCTCCAGCCAGTGTTTCCACACCTCCACACTAAATGCTCTTGTAAGACAAAGAACTTCATTTTCAGTGAAGCTCTCCAGCACAGCCCTTGGAAAGAGGTGAAGTATGATTCAGTCACTAGTGATTTGGTGAAGATTAAGGAGTCAGTCAGCACTAGTGGGTTCAGATAGTAATGGTTAAAGACCAGGGAGTCCAGGCCTTCCATGAGCCCAATTGGTCCTACTGTTCCCTTGAAACGCATCCTGTCCCTTTCTACACTTGGGCTTTGCAAGGCTGAGTGAGTTCAGAGATCAACAGGGCAGTGAAGGCATGTTTTCCAGCATTCACTTTGGGCAGCTGCATTTTCCAGCATTCACTTCCGGAGCAGATTGATTACCTATCCAGACTGCAGCAAGGAAAAACCCTGTACCTTTGTGTCATGGGAGAAGCACTTTGTTGCCCGTCATGGATTGTCACAGATAAGTTCCAATAATAACCAATCTTTTAGAAATGAGAATTTTCTCCACTACCAGCTGTAGAGAGTGAAATGATAAATCCTGCAACCTACAGCCCAGCTGAAACACTCCAAAGATCATATAGGAAGTTGTGACTGACGAATGGATGAAACTGGTGGGGAAGGAAGAGGGAAGGCAGGGTGATACAGAGGACATCAGGAAGCAGCACTGTTACTAGCATGGGGTCATAAATGGAATAAATTCAGAAAGTGATTTGTAAACCAGGCAGAGATGAGAAATAGCACCCTTAGTAACAGGAACCTTCCAACCTTAGGAAGGCAGAAAAAGTTTGGTGGCCCATGGATGTCAACAGAGAGGAGGAGGAGGTGGAGAAGAAGTTTCAAAATCATAGAATCATGGAATGGTTTGGATTGGAAGGGACTTAAAGGACCATCTAGTTCCAAATCCCCTAGAAAGGTGGAAAGAGACACCTCCCAATAGACAAAGTTGCCCAAAACTACAGTAATTTTCTTCAGGTTGATGGGGATATCCATTAAAGGAGAAAACATGATTAAAAATTGGGATTGCAGGCTAATTAAAAGAAAAAAGAGATTAAGCTAAGATTAGGATTCGCAATTTAAAATAAAATATTGCCCTCGGTCCTTGCTTTCCTCTCAAGTGTCATTTTCTCCAGATAGCCAATGCTTTCATTAATATAAAATCACTTCCTTACACTTCTACAGACTCTGCCAAGCACTTGCTCAACAGTGGCTGGGTTTGCAGTGCACTGAAAGTACTCCACCCAAGAACTTGCCCCTTCCTTTCAAAGAGGATTTATAGACCCTTCAGTCCTCTCATTGGCCTTTCAGGTGTTTTTCACAGAACAATATAAAGGTTTGGGCTGCAAGGGACATTAAAGCTCAATTAGTTGCAATCCCCTGCCATGGGCAAGGGACACCTTACAGTAGACCAGGTTTTTCAGGTTTGACTTACGGAGAAAACAAAAGCTGTAGGCAGTTGAAAAAAGTGTAATTAACATTGGAAAATATATATAATCTACCCTTCCTTCAACTCTCGATGGGATTTGGTCTCTGCTCCCTGAGCCAGGACAACGTGGACATGAGCAAGGCACTGCATGGACCCTCCATTCAAAGATATTTTATATAGAAAATAAAAGAAAACTTGCACCATCCACATGACTTCACTGTCCATCTTTGCATTTGCAAACACTTATAGCTCATGCCAGACTGGTCTGAGGTTAGCAGCCATCTAAAGGGAGTTAGACTGTGCCAGCCCAGCTGTCCCTACAGCAGGCATGAAAGTGGGAACTCTAAGCAACACAAGCCTCATTTCAGTTGGACGTGTGTTTCTTTCATTTAACTTTGCTTCTGATTGAGAAAACAAGATCAAGAAGGTGGTATTTGTCTTCCAGCATTTATTTATCATTGGAAAAAGAACCCTTTGAGCAAGCAAAGATCACAAACACGTCACAATCAATTGGCAGTACATTAATGTGTGTGTGTGTGTGTGTGTGTGTGTGTGTGTGTGACACTTTCATCAGAATATCAACAATGAAAAAGCACCCCAAGGAGGTGTGCTTAACATGTTCACAAGAGACAATTTGTGATATGCAACCAAACCCAGGCCACAAAATATTAATTAGACACTTCCTATCTGCCTCCAAGAGGCAAGAATTTGTGGAATGCATGGGCGTCAGGTTTTGGCACCGGCGGCACTGCAAGTGAAGAAGCAGGTGATTGGTGTGCAAAGCAGTCAGAAAACAGGAGCTCAGTCAGCAATTAGCACCATTTTGCAGAAAGGAGTAAAAGTACAGTGAAAATGCAAAAGCAAGCAATAGCACAGGAAATCTCACAGGGTAAAAAGCAAAACATTTCTTTTTTTTATTTTTACGAGAAAAGTAAAACATATTACAGATCAGCAGTGGAACATAATAAGCATTGTGGTAGCTGGAAACACAGAACAGCAGAGCACTGTTTCCCAGTGGGACTGACAAGTTCAGAGCCCAAAGTGAATTTGAAATGGCAGAGATTTGATCTCCTTTCTGATAAACCTGAGTGGGTTGGATGGGCATAGAGTCTGTGGAAGGTAGAGCAATGCAGGATTTCACCCTGAGGCTTGCCTCTGCCGTACTTCCTGGTATTCAGTGCAGGGTCAGCCCATGTGCTTGGATATGTGTGTGTGCTTGGATGCATGCTGCAGATGTGGTGCACATGGAGCACAAGCCAGGATTTCTATCCCTATTTAGTTGATGTGAGAGGAAGATATCCAGGCCTTACCCATCTCCCAGGCTCTTTCTGCAAAGCAAACCTTTCAAGGACCATTCACCCCACCCAAAGACACATGTCAAAAATAGGCAGCTCAATGGCCTTTGGAAAGTTCCTTCACTAGAGAGGGAACTAAAACCACTGGCTAACACTTCATACCTAGCTTTGGAGTGAGCTCATGGAATGGCCTGAGTTGGAAGGGACCTTAAAGATCTTCTAGTTCCAAGTCCCCTGTCATCAAAAACTTTATGTATTATGGAAATGTAAAGCTATGTTCTGACCACTCACTGTGTATGTTTTAAACACTGTGATGGATGCTCTTCATTAAGAAGAAACCATCCCAAGTTGGATGATCAGCGGTTCATCCAGAGCCATGGAGATGCTTGGATTAGGTGGTCTGAGCATCTTAGTGATGTTCCTTGGACAAAATTTATTTCACCTTGAAGTCAGGCTAAATTCTCATTATATTCCAGGTGAAATGGTGGCAAGTGTGGTGTGTCTTCAAATACAAAACTTAGGGCTGAAAAATAATAGGAAGAATTGTTTTGCATGGTCTGTCCTTATGTAAGATTGGTGTGTTGAGCTATTTGAACTGTCTAGTGCCTTCCTGATGTGTTCTGCCTGCTGTGACATATTATCTTCAAAGCTTACGCTACATACTGTAGGAAGGGATGTTACTGAGGAGTGTGAAGATGTATGAAGCATCTTAAAAGCCAAGGAATCCCACCAAGTCTTGGGAGCTCATCTTCTCTGGCCAGTTGTCCCTTATGTTACAGGTAGGAAGAGCTGTGAGCAGCACGCCTCTCGGCCAGCTCAACACAAGCCTTTTGCTAAGCTGCTCTGGAGACAGAGCTGAGCAGTGCTGCAGGGGCTTCTGAGCACTCAGAAAAGCAATGATCAATATGAACAGGTCAGCATCTCCATGAGGCATGCACATTAAAAAACAAAAACAAAAACAAAAACCCAAAAAAACCCCCTAAAAACATCCCACAAAAAAAGCCCCAAAACACTACATTCACAAAGATTTCCACAGTTTTACTTCCTGGAGGATTTTCCCTGGTTTCCTCCTAAACAGCAGAGGTTAAAATATATATATTTCTATATATGAATATATATTTTCCACATACACAACCTGACTAGCACACAGTTCTAACACAGCTAAGCTTGGAATTACACCACTGAATTCAGAACACTACATTTACTGATACTCAAAGGTTTAGGCTGTTAGCGCAAGGCAAACAGGACACATCACATGATACACCGAACTTGGCATTTATTCATTACTAAGGCCAACAAATGTCACTATCTGTATATCACAGAGATTTCCTCCTCATTGGAGACTTTCACTCAACCTTGTAGCCCACAACTCATTTATGTTTCCAAAAGACCCGATTCTAATGGGATGAAACCCCAAAAACAGGACTCCTCACTCTCCCAACCCATCCATTTTTCTGCTAGATAGTTTCACATCTCTAAAATACCCCTAGTAGTAAGACTTTCCTTATTCCACCACCTCTACAGCAACACTCTACCTCCCTACTCTACTACCCATCTCTGTCTTCATGCTTCCCAATTGTCCACTGGAAGTTTCAAGCTGGACTTCATATTAAGAGAGAAAATTTGAAACTTCAAAAATAAGTAACAAGAACTCTGCATCTTAACCTGAAGCTACTCTGCTATGGGAGAGTTTAACAACTCACTTTGGTGGGATAAAGATTAATCCTTATGTATTTAGGACCCAAGCCAGAAGTTAGGCACATAAATTTGGATTGGGATCACAACTCTCCCACTGACCCAGATTCTGTGGCATTTAATGCCAGTCTGTTGGGCCAGTTTATACAAATGGTCCTGCTGTGTTTAGGGCTTCCAAACTGTTATGGGGATTTCCTAGAGTAAGAGCACAGTAAATATGATTGAGACCCTGAGATCTTGTCTGGAGGGAGTCTAGGGATCCCAGCAACTTTTTTATGGCACTCTTGAGATGCTCATGAGCCAACATGAACATAAACAGCTGGAAGAATAAACACAACGGGGCCTGACAGTTCTAGCCAACCTTGGTGACACATTTCTTTCTACCCCTTGGATGGTCACGCCTGCAAAATAAACCACTTTTTGAAACCTATCTCTGCATATTGGCATCCCAGAAGTGAAGAAAGCAGACCAAGATTCAAAACAAAACAGGAATAATTAACAAGATCCATAACTTAGGGGAAACGATAGGGAAGAACAACCTGCTGATAACCTAGTCTAACCTGCCATGTGCTTGGAAAGTGCTAACTGAACCTTCCCTCACCAATTTATTTTTTTTTTTTTAATCAAGGACTTCAAGTGGTGTTGATGAGTGAAGTGGCCTTGATGCAGCTAGATGTACTCCCAGCTACCCTTGGGGAGGATTTGGCCCTTTACTTCCTTGGGATCAGCTTTCCTGTTGCTTCTTAGAGCAGAATTCCCATCAGTGTCACCAGGGGAAATTGTTCTTGACCATGCCATTGATTTTGGTGGATCTACAGCATATCCATGGCACCATGAATGAACCTGATCCTCTTTGCCTCCAAACCCCTTTACCTGTTGACACCAGTGGGAGATGACACAGCCAATGGCCAACCCAAAAGGGCCTCATGGGATGAGAGCACAGCCCCTTGATGGCTCAATGGGCACTTCCATGCTGTCAAAGCACTGAAGAACCAAGCCTGAGGAAAGGGACAAGCTGTTGGATGTAATCACTATTGATCCATCACCTTCATCTCTTAGGACCCTGCTTATGCATTCTCACATCCCTCACTCTGTGCAGAGCCATGTTGTGCAAAGCAGAACAACCTGACCTCAGAAACAAGGATTTCCTAATCCTCCTTGGAATTAAAACAGAAAAGCTTCTAATACAATAAGAACAAAAAGCAGATTAGAAGCCTCTAATTAATTTTGTGGCCTTTATTTAATCAAAGGGAAAAAAGAAAAAAAAAAAAAAGAAGAAGAAAAAAAAAAGGAAGGAAGAAATTAAGAAAGAAAAGGAAAAAAATGAGAAAGAAAGGAAAGTGCAGTGACATTTACTCTTTTGCCTCAGCCAGTTTATTGTTCATCTCTTTACTTTTCTCCTTATCCTCTGGCTTTGCAGTGTTGGAAGTCTCAGCGCTCTTTTTCTTGGCAGCCCGGCCAGATGCAATCTGCTTGTCTTTGGCCTTTTTCAGGGGTTTATGGCTTGTTGTGGTCTTTTTTGGTTTGGAAGGCTTTATGCTAGGCTTTTCCACCTGCATGGAGGGCAACAGGCAAAACAACAACACAGAGATGGAGAAAGAGAGAGAGAGAGAGAGAGAGAGAAGGAGAGACACAAGAACAAGTAGAAAACAGGATTTAGATCTGAAAGAGCACAAATGTTACTTATCTGCTCATCTCTGCCCTGCCACAAAAGCAGGGGAGCAACTGAGCTTATGCTGAGTTGCAAATGGCCAGCTCCTTTCAGGTAGCCCTGAAGTCAGTGTCCCTGGAGCCAGCAGAGCCCATTGTATCCAGATCAGGATAGAGTAGGGTGAATAGGAGAGGGAATATTATCAGTCATTTTATCAATTTCTACGTATTTCTCTGACTTCAGGAGGGTTTTGCAAACCCACAGAGGATTGTCTCTCTGGACTGGAAGCAGAGAAATGATGCTCCCGACAAAGAGTCTCCACCTTTCTTGCAGGAGGGGACTCCTCTCTTTGTCTTTAACAGATTCCCCAAATGGTGGAAAATTACTTTGGGATACCTGAGGTGAGGAACACTAATTGGCACATGAGGAAATTCCACAACTATGTCTTGTTTCTACACCCCCAAAATAGGAAGGTTACAAAAATTAAGGGAGAACAGAAGCTTTCATCTCCTACATGCTCACCCTGCAATCCCTCTCAGTCCTCACAGATCTAAGCACTCATCAACTTAGGGAACAACTTATGGTCCTCTGTTTAAAACTTCACAGACTGACTCCTTTTATATGCAGATCCTCTGCTGGTCCTACAAAACAAGGCTAGAAGACATTTCAGCTCAGGTTCTCCTCAACACATGTTCTCGATCTGATCAAAGCCAGAAGTGCATACTGTCAAAATCTGTGGAATGCTCTGAATTAACAGCAGATGTCTGGCTCCTGGCATAAAATGTAATGTAGGGCTCCTAAAGTTTTGGAGGGAGGGAAAAAAAATCTGCCTGGATAATCACACAGGAAATGACAACAGAAAAACCTCTTCATCTCGGCTCTACCCTCACTTCTTTACAATTTGATGTAGGGCACTATTGTCTCTGAAGTGCTTCAAGCTGTCCTAGAGCTCATAGAATTGTAGAACAGTTTGGGTTGGAAGAGTCCTTAATGAACATCTCATTCCCTACCCCGTGCATGGGCTGGGACATCTTCTACTAGACCTGGTTGTTTCAAGCTCCCTCAAACCTGGCACTGGACATTCCAGGCATGGGGCAGCCACAGTGCCTCACCACCCTCACAGCCAAGAATTTCTTCCTGATATCTCTTCTAACCTTGCCCTCTGGAAGTGTGAAGCCATTCCCCACTGTCTTGTCCCTCCAGGCCCTTCTCCAAAGTCCTTCTCCAGCTCTCCTGGAGCCCAGTTAGACACTGACAGGGGCCCTGAAGTCTCACCAGAGCCTTCTCTTCTCCAGCCTAAATATCCTCAGCCCTCCCAGCCTGTCTCCATAGCAGAGGTGCTCCATCTCTTGGAGCATCTCCATGGCCTCTTCTGGGCTCAGTTCAACAGATCCATGTCATTCCCATGCTGAGGACCCCAGAGCTGGAGGTAGCACTGCAGATGGGGCTCTTACAGAGCAGAGGGGCAGAATGGAACAGTGGGGTAGAATCCCCTCCCTGACCTCGCTGTCCACACTGTGGGATCAACCCAGGACCTTGTTAGCTTTCTAGGCTAGCAGCACGCATGGCCAGGACATGTTTAGTTTTTTATTCACCACCATCACCAAGGTGGATCCTGAGATGCACCTGTTGGTTGGAATGAGGATACCACACAAGGGGAGTGACAGCAAGCAGTGTTCAGCCCAGCCTTACTGTGTTGGACATGTTCCACCAGGATGGGAGCAGTGATGGCCCTGGGTCCCTTCTGCTGTGTTTCTCACCTTTGGAGGTTCTTTGTAGGGTTCGCTGTAGAGAGTGCGTATCCTTCTGCGTTCTAGGTATTTGTTATCAGCTGGAGAAGGCTTACTAGTTTCCCCCTTGAACTGAGCGCTGTAACTGGTTTCATGGGTCATTTTCTCCTCTGGCGGCTTGTACTGGGGCTTTGCTTTTATCGCTTTCACGGGCTTGACATCTATCCAGGGTCTGAATTCATTTCTGAAGATCAAAAAGGAAAAGGGTTCAGGAATTAAACCAACAGGAGAGCAATGATAATACGTGAATGGAGTCCTGCATTGCTCAACCAAGTCTGTGTGGAAAGGATTTTGCCTCCATCCAATCAGGTTTACATAGTAACCATCTCTCAACAATCCATTTTTTACCTCATCCAAAACCTATTGACACATTATGAGAAATCCAAATGAAATGTGGTCTATTAAAATCAGCCAATCCTGGACACCTCTTAGCCATGCCTGTAAGTAGAGACTGGTATGATTCTACCTATAGTGCACCTATTAGAACAGTTTTATTAATTCCATACTAACAGATAAATAATTAGGACTAATAGATAACTAATTAACACAATACCAAATAAGATGTAAACTCAAGCAGAGCAGGGAATGCATTTTATCAGGTATAGTGTGAGCTATGGCTTCCCTTTATTAACTGATAGTGAATTCCTGAATTACAGGGAAAAAATAACACCATCTTTCTTTTTTTTTTTTGGACAGAGTTGCAACTTCTGGTAGAAAAAGCCCCAAACACAGTTGAAAGTGTGGATCAGCGTCTTCTGGACACATTCTGCTTCCCATCCACAGCCTTCTTCTCCTGCTTTTTGTAGTTCTTTCCCATAAAACACCAACATCCTTCCATGTTTGAAACAAACCATTTCAAGTTCTCTATAAAACTCACCATTCACCTGAGAATGGGGAAGAAGAAACCCTAAAGGTTTGCTAACTTGGGGGATTGTGCTCACACACAGACCAAGACAGTGTTTAGATCCTTAAAACTCCAATGCAAGCCAGGATCTATCCTACCAGTGCTGATACAAGTCCTCTGCAAAGGGGTAAACTTTCCTTGGAAATCACAGAATTGCAGAATGGTTTGAGTTGGCCAGGACCTTAAAGCTCATCTCATTCCAATCCCTTTCCATGGGCAGAGATAACTTCTACTAGACAAGGTTGCTCCAAGTTCTTGTCTTAATTTCAGGACTTCCAAGGCATTAACCCTCAAGTTACAGACCCTGCCTCTCCTGCCTGTTCCACTTAACCACTTTAGGATTGTATTACTCATTTTCAGCCTGGATTACTAGGTGTCCTGGTTTAAAAGACAAGTGTCTGCCAAGGAAGGTGAGAGAACCTTCCTGGAAAGGAAAATATGATCCCCTCCTTCCTATAATAACTTTGGAATTATAGGGCTTTCAGGCAAAAATAAGGGAAAAGGAATAACAGTTCTTTACTGTAATAAATTGTTGCGGTGCATTTAAT
>VXBN01004585.1:0-39952 GCA_013397395.1 Sinosuthora webbiana
GCGGTGCCCAGGGTCCTGCCCGCCGCATACATGAAGCTCATAGTGCCCAAGCAACACTGTGAGTAACGCCGGGGCGCTCTGGAGCGTGGGAAGGCTCCGCGGGCTTAGTGCGTGCTCCTTTCCCAGACGTTGTTAGAATGAAGGAAAAAGCGAATCTGGGAACCCGGAGCAAGTTATTCTGACTGGCGGGGAAAAATATTTCTAAACAGCTTAAACGTGTAATATGCTTCTCATTTAGGAAGTGTTCGTGAACTGGCTGTCTATTTCAGGTTTGGTTTTAAGGCATAGACTCAAACATCCTACTTGTTAATTCTGTATTTTCTTAATTCTCTATGCTTTATTG
Source organism: Sinosuthora webbiana (assembly GCA_013397395.1). Lineage (NCBI taxonomy): Eukaryota > Metazoa > Chordata > Aves > Passeriformes > Sylviidae > Sinosuthora > Sinosuthora webbiana. Next base: position 344 of record VXBN01004585.1, read on the forward strand.
ATTAGTAGCCTTGCTTACTAGTAGGTATGGAGGTATTGAATGCCATGGTAAACTCTGCAAGTAAAACAGTCTAGGGGAAAAAGTACTCCGTTTCTTTTCACTCTCAGTTCGCTAGCCCTTCACATAAACCCACAAATGTTTGCTTCTTTGTTACAAGTTCGGCATGTTCCAAAAGGGTAATAGGGACGGTCAGGATCACCGCTGCCTGTTGCCAAAATTTAAAGATGTTTCTACTCAGTAGGAAGTAGTGTGCATTCAACTAGTCTGTTTTTTTTTGTTGTTTTTTTTTTTTTTTTCCTTTGTCTTGAAGTGATTATTTAAAAAAACTTTCTTAGTTAAACAGAACAAAATATTCAGAAACAGTCTTGACAACTGCACCTTTCACAAGACTGTGTATTAACCAGTGCCTTTTCTGGCTTTTTCAGTGCTGTTGGTGAGCTACTCATGCCTCTTTCCCTTAGAATGTTCTCTGATTGATTAATCACGTAGTGCTTGCAGTACCTGTTGATAGTTAATTTAGTCTTCTATCAAGTTTAACCTATCAATGACCTAGTTGCTCTCTGTCACAAATTGTTTTTGTAGTCTTTGTCCTGCTTCACATTTTCTTCGTGAACAAAACCTGCAGGACTTGGACTGGCTTACATTTTGATTTGGTGTAATTAAGAAGAGTCAGCACTTGCATATCAAACTGTCCATGATACTAAAAACTATTTTGAAGCAAAGAATAAAGCTTTTAGGGATTCATGTAATCACTTGATTAAGAAAGGATGAGGGCTTTGGAATTTTCATCCCATCTTGAGGGGAAAAAGAGCCCATCAGAGTAAAAACCATAGGTGACTGAGTGTATTGCCCAAGATGTATGACAGCTGAATCTTCATGTGTGGAGTTTTAATATAATGAAGCTTTAATGAAAACAGCAGCTGAGGGAAGTGCTTTGTAGAACTAGTTTGTGGGCAGTGTAGTTGTTGATTAAAATACATGAATGCTTGCTGATATGCTTTTTAATATATAGTTTATTTTGTACAAGAAAAAGTTTGAAATTTAGTATTAGTCATACAGGAAATAATGATAGCACATTGTCACCATCTTAAAGAATTCATTACATTATTACTCAAATTGTCCTGGTACTGCATACCTTTCCACTGCATCCTCCTCTAGTGAATACTACACAGTACCATTTTTACTGGTTTGTTTGATGCTTTTTGTCCTGGCCTTTGCAGTTGTTTGCACTTTTCTTAAGGACAGATGGCAAAATGAAGTGCAGTTGCCACATGGCATGTGAGACCAGTATTGATTGCAGGGTTTGCTTTGTGTGGTGGAAAAGATAATGAGATAATTGGCATTTCCCAATATTTCGACAAATGAAGCCTATCTTTCTGCAGTAATTATTCATTTAAACCCTTATTTGCTTGATTGTTTTTACTTTCTGACAAAGTGGGGTAGAATTCTGTGTTCACAAGTCTTTTTCCCCTCTCGGAAGGGAAGATTCCCCATAAGATCAGTGTACTTTGCTGATAAGCCTGAGGTGAGAGAGGGCTCACCTAGTACATCTTCTCTTGGGAATCCTGTCTTGATTTTCTTTTTTCCTTGGTTTAACTAGATGGGTTGTCAGGGATATTAGGCTTTTATTGGTTTTCTTTTTCTTTAGAAATCAGTTTGTGGTAATATAACTACATTTGTATGGATGGTCACACCTGTTTAACAAAAAGCTCTCTGCTTTTGGGTTTGAACTTTTTGTGGGGTTGGCTGTAACTTCTGGGTCTGTTTGTTTTTCTGCTGAGGAGGAAGACATTCAATAAGCCCTTGCTACCAAAGATGAACTGGAAGGCTTCAGCTGATATGTGTGCATAATTTAGCTCTAGCATTTTAAGGTTTGAGGAAACTTTAATTACTAAGCAGATATAATTAATTTTTGGAGCTATGTATTCTAGTTTTGTTCAAAGAAAAAAAATGCTTCCGTTTTATTTTTTTATAACTGTTTAAAACAGGAAGAAGTAGTTGAAAAATACGTGTAAGCTATTATTTTTTTTAATAAAAATCAGCTTTCAGAAGCTGTAAGAATAGTATGCCATGTTATGTGTGTGTTCTTTTGATTTTTTTTCCCTTGTTACTGTTTTTGGCTCTCTCATCTCTTCTGGACCCAATTAACACAGGAAGTTCCTAAATCATCAAAGTGTCAAGCAGTGCAAACGAAATTTAAATGAAGTAATAGAATTTCAACATATGTGTGTTCAGAAGGAAAAGCAGCTGAAACTAAGGTATTTCATCAGAGATACTTATGACTAAGGTACCAGGGTATTGATACCACCATTCAAATTATTGATAAAAAAATTGAAATACTGTGCCTGTCTTCAAGGAGATGCAGATCTTGTAAGAGAGATGTATTAGCTGAAACAGTTTTGGCAAAAGAAGAAACTGCTGCAAATGGGTAGGAATAAATCCAGGGCTCAGGTGGAGAGAAGAATGTTCTAACCAGCAGGATTCAAGCACAATATCTTTCTGAATGTTGAGGAGTAAAAAGGTTCAGTTAACCTATTGTGGTGGTTGTTTAAATGTATGAAAAGGATTACTCTTGGTTATCTTCTTTAATGGGGGTAAATGTAATTTGGTCACCCTGGAGTTCCCTCTCATTCTTGCTCCTCCTGAGCTTGTCTGTGAGGAGAATGTTGTGATTTGATATTCACTTTCCACATACCCTCATTATATTGTGTGTTAAGCATAAGATTTTTAAAAATCCAAGGTGTTGAAATCTGAATATAATAATGCCTCATAGGAATAGCCTGCTAGCCCAGAGTTAATGCAGAAACTAGGTAAAATGTATCGTGGAATTTCTCGTGAGTGAACCTTTGCCCCAGATACACAGCTGTTGGTGTGCATCAGATTACCTGCTTATGCAATGCTGTAGATACCTTCTGTTTGCATTGTCACATGCTTCTGCACTAGTACAGATTTTTATCTCATGATAGCAAACCACTAAGTAGTTGGGACAGTTTATTAACATAAAGAGAATTATTTTTTTTAAGAAGATAAGTAGAGTCTTTGATTTATGCTAGACTTTTGAGAACACATGATGCATTTTGATGCTTTCTGTGTTGGTTCTGTGGGACCTAAAACTAGATTTTGCAGTGTTATTTTTTGACTTACTGCTGTGTGGCAATGCAGTAGAATAGGTCTGATTTTGCCACAGTTACAGATTCAACTGATCCAATAGGTATGTGGCATACCTACTGAAAAGAGAGAAATCATCTCATAAGCCTTATCAGACAATTTTAATGAAGAATTGCATTTTTTCAGTGTTGTGAGAACTCCTCTATAACATATCCAGTGTCTTTACTGCTCATAGTAAATTATGCAGTTTTGACTAACTTAGATGCACCTGAGATGGGGGTGGGATAGATTTTACTTTCCCCTCCTTGCTTTCCTGGCTTTTCGTAAGTCAGGGGCACTTATTCAGGTTATCAATGCAATGCTGGACTTCCAGTTTAAAACAGACCAACAGAAAACCTCAAACACTGCTCCCTTCCCCTCCTCCCCCCCCCCCCCCCCCAAAAAAAAAACCCCAAAAACACCAAAAAACACACACACACACACAAAAACCCTACCAAAAAACAACAAAAAAACCCAACCTCCATTATTTTCCCTCCAGTTCATGGAAAACTTATCTACACAAACACCTTTCTTTCATACCCCCTGGTTGTAGTACTGGGCAGGCTCTGTTAATTTTGGTGGCCTCTGAATCATCTTACCCTCTGTATTCACAGAGGCAGCAACTAATAGGAGCACCTTCAGTCTGTGTACACACTTCCATTAGCACCACATTCAGTGGCACCAGGAAAGCTGAAGTGTATAGGCACCAGCTGAGTTATATATAGATATGGGAAAAACTGATAGTGGGTCCGAGGTGCATTTTGATTTGAAACATACTGATAGCAACAAAATATACAATGAATGCATTTTAAAATAATCACTGGAATACAGAAGTGTTTCTACTTTCACTCCAGATGGGCAGAAGTTATATGAATTTCATTGCGACTTTTTTTTTTACTAATTGGTCAACCAGTCAAGATGGTTGCTGAATTCTGCATAACTGAAATATCTGGTTTTGTTGTCTGATCTTGGGCTCTTTATTTGTGCTGAAGAAAACTGCTGGTGTTCTAAAAGCAAAGTTCCTTTCTTTCTGCAGCAGTCTGTTTGGCTCACAACAAAATGAAAGGAACTTAGATTCACAGAGAGAATTAGCTAAAAAAAAAAAGTGTCCTGGTATTTCTGCTCACTTTATAAATGCAAGCATTATGTGTAGCTATGCCAAGAACTATGCAGAGTTGAAGAAACTTCACAGTTGTTTTCTACAGTACTTATTCTTCATGAATTATTTGGTTATAACTCCTTAAAATGTTAAGATATAAAATGAAATGTCTTGGCAGTCATTTTTGAATAGCTCTCAGCTCTTAGTGCTTACTTTAACACTTTTATTGCTGGGCTCGTGTTTGATAGGAGGATGGAACCCCTCTTGCTTCACTTAAAGATGAAATTTGCACTATGCCTTTAAAAATTTTTTGGTTCAGGTAGAGTGTAGCAGGTTTTATGCCCTTAATGAAAAATAGTGGAAATTGGCATATATTTAGCTACAGGCTGGTTCTGTATTGCATTGTCCAACCATGCTGCTTTTAAAATTGAACTTCCTGCTTGCATGGTTAAGAAACATCTGAGGAGGAGACTTACTGTTCCAATGGGTCAGGTAATTAAAGTTCTCAGTAGCTTTAATAAAGATTTGTGTAAATCGCTTATGGGATTGGCATCCTGAGCTGCACTGCATTGAAATGTTGTGCAGTGTGGACCAGACAGCTTTCACAGACATACTTACCTTGCTCTTTCACAAGTGTTTGAGTAGCAGGTTAGTCTATAACATATTTTTCTTATTTAAAATAAAGTCTCTTTTAAAAACACTGGTTTTGAATTCTTCCTATTTCAGGGAACTTTCATGTATCTGCATAGGATGATGTATTTTCCCAAAGCTCAGGTTAGACTTAAATTTCACTGTCTTTGTGCAGCTTGTACAGCATGGAAAAAAAAAATAAGACCTTACAACAGATAAGAGCTATTTCACTGGAGTTTATGCATTATGCCTGCCTTGTCTATGGGGAGCTGGGAGGAGAAACCAATGATTCAAGTACTTGGCATACAGCAATGGAGTGAAATAACTGTATTAAATGTATGACATCTAAGGATTGGTTAGGGCAGGGAGAACATATTAAAAATTTGGAAATTTAAACTTTCAAATTATTCAGCCAGATGATGCTGAGACACTTGTGGTAAGAAAAAAAGACTGAGCCTCTTTCAGCCTGAAGCTGAATAACTTAACAGTGATCTGTGATCACATGAGGAAGGACAGTGTGATAAGTACCTCCTATGCTTATTAAAGTGTTTGCCCCAAGTTGTTTATTTTTAGGTTCACTGGCAGAAAAATCAGCTATGCATATGGTATTTATGGTTTCAAGTTTGTATCAACACTAAGCTGAAATGCCCTAGTTAGTAGAACCATTTTTCTAGCCAGTCCGCCTGATTCTCCCTAAAAAAGAGGAAGGTGACTGTGTGACTGCTATTTTAGAAGTGTCTTAAATGTTAATTGTATACTCAATACTTTAATTTTTCTAAGAAACATTGCTAGTTCTCTCCATCTGCAGTGCCTGTGTATAGCTTTTGTATTCTCAATTGCTACTGCTTTATAAAGTTACTGGCTTACTATTTACAATGTATGCATATGTGTAAGTGGAGCTGGTAGACCAGATTGATTCATTTACTGTCGTCTGCTGGGTGTTCTCCATAGTAATTTTCTCCTGTTATTAACAAAACAAAGATTTTGGAGGACCTAGGCCAGCTGTGGTGAGCTGAGAAGCAAATAGAGGCATTTCTTATATAATTATGTGATAGACCAACGCATATACCAGCAAAGGGAGTCTACGCTCTAAGGACGGGTCTGTCAGTGGACAGACTTTTGTATTTAAAAAAAACTGAATATAAGCCAGCTCACTTTTGGCTACTCTATACAATGTTGCAGTCCAGCAGAGCTCTGGTTCTGGTGGGTTGGAGTCTGGAGGCCTCCTGCATAATGGGAGCTCTGTATTGCTGCTCTTCAGACACAGCCCTGTGACCCTGGAAATTCTGACTGCTTGGAAAGGCAATTCTAGGTGTTACGCAGTGGGAATATGACTTGAGAAATCTTGTTCTCCTGTTTGTTTGGTTGTTTCTTCCTCCCCCTCGTCCCCTTAATTCTCAGCAGAATTGGAGCCAATTGGGTGAAACAATTTCATTTTCTCACCCATTGGTGCTGATTGGGTGAAATGCAGTAAATGTGCTCTGTCAAGAGGTGGTGACTGAAGAGTAAAACGATTTCCTGGGCAATAAAAATGTTTTCATTTTATTAAAACCTGCTTCTTCAGACAAGAATGTTTTGAGATTTTCTTTATTCTTTCTCTTAACTGAGGCTTTATGAAGGCTTAACCTAGAGATGTGTTTGAAGCATATAAATTGGATGTAAGTGACCCCCAGTTCTCGGGAGTAGATACTGCTACTGTGACTGCACTGAACTGTCATTTGGCAGATGATTTAAGTGATTTGTCTAACCTGTATGTTTACAGTGACTTTCTCTTTTTTCCTCCCGAAACCCCTTGTTCTTAGCATTCCCATGGTTTGGAATGGATATTGGTGGAACACTGGTTAAACTGGTCTACTTTGAACCCAAGGACATTACTGCAGAGGAGGAACAGGAGGAAGTGGAAAACCTGAAGAGCATTAGGAAATACTTGACCTCCAATACGGCCTATGGTAAAACTGGCATTCGCGATGTCCACCTGGAACTGAAAAACTTGACTATGTGTGGACGCAAAGGAAACCTGCACTTCATCCGCTTTCCCAGCTGTGCCATGCACAGGTTCATACAGATGGGTAGTGAAAAGAACTTCTCCAGTTTGCACACTACGCTCTGTGCCACAGGAGGTGGAGCTTACAAGTTTGAGGAAGACTTTAGAACGGTACGTGAGCAGTTCACATGGGTTCAGTGGGAAGTACTTGGGGAAAACATCATGAGAGCCTGTCTCTTAAAACTTGCTGGGAAAATAACTTTTTTAGTCCATCCTAACTGATTAGGAGCAACAGAATCAATTCATATTTGTTAATTGGTGACATCGTTGGGAACATGGAGGGAAGAGGGAAGGGTATTCTGTTTGCTGGGTATTCTACTGAAGTATTGCTGTGCAGGATGTTTTTAGTAACTGTGGAGTTGTTTTATGGTACAGCTGTGATGATCTTCATAATCAACTGAGGGTATGTTATGACAACCTAGAAGCCTGACACTATAGGTAATCGCAAACTGCTTATCTCTTGGAAACCAGATATGAAACCATACAGGCTGGAGATTTGATTCAGGTTCCCTTCCCTTTGTATTAACCTTCAAACAGACTGAAGTCAAGAGAGTATGGAAGACCCACCATGGAGCATGGGGGAGAAACAGTGTGTGGGAGCATAATAATACCAGCTAGCTTTTGATTTCAATTCTGTGAGTGTGCCATTTAAAGAAAGGCAGTCCATGAGATGAGTAGGTCTCAGATCCCCAAGGATTTAAAATTAGCCTTTGCAGGGAACTCCAGAAGCTGATGTAAATGTGAAGTTTTGCACTAGAGTACTCTTCAAAAATTGGTTGTGGTGCAGAAGCATGGAAGAGCTGTTGTACAAGCTGTGTTTGAAGAGAAAAAACATTCGGGAGGCAGTTGGCTGTTGTGTATCCATCTGTATTAGGACATATCTTCATTTATTTTCTGTGAAAAAGACACAAATCTGATTGTCCCAGAACAGTGTCACTAAGACTAATGTGAATGATTTACTTGGCTGGCAGGTCTGGCACTTCTGTCCCTAACTTTTGACCTGATCTTGGGGCTGAGGGGTGGCTGCTGGGTATGACAGGTTACAGCTGCTTTTCTGTCTCTGCTTCAGTCCAGGGAGCTCTCATACTGAATCACCAACTGCTGTTGACTCCGTCCATGGCTCTCTATGCTTCATCAAGCATCCAAGCATCCATTCCTGCTGTACAAGAGGTTTTTTCTTTGTCAATACCCTTCTGTCATCAATATCCTCACATACCAGATGACCAGGATTCTAAGGGGAAAAAAGAAGGTTTAAGAGCTCAACGTGAATTCTAACTGTTAGGCTGTTGTGCAGTCACTTTCAGTGAATATTAGACTGTTTCCATGTCCAAGGAAGGACTATCGAGTTTCTGAATTGGTGTAGTAGTCCACCGCTAGTGCTAGATTTCTTGTCATTTAGGTTGATTTCAAGTCTCTTACAAGTTAGAGTCTACTGAAGTCCTCAGAAACTTGTTTGTCCTGCATTGTGTAAGGATGTTGGCACCACAGTAGGAGGTGAGTTTCAGTTCTAGTCAGTGTGGCCTCAGTTGAGGTGTTTTTGAGTCTCTTTTCATGTGTCCTGGGAATGATTCAGGCCACATTCTTTAGTGACAATGGGAGGTCACTTCAGGACATTCTGAAGAGGCTATCACCTGGGGATGGTCAGTCTCTCTGAATTCATTCTTCCTGCATCATGTAGTAACAGCTAGAGTTGCTTAGTAAGGAAGTCCATGTCCCTTGCTCCCACAGCTGTAGAACTGAACTGGAAGATACCTGGTGGCTCTCATAGCTGATCATTTCTCCCTGTAGCTTTGGCCTTACAAGCTGTAAATATGCATTCTACAGTGAGGGATCAGTCTTGTCTCAGCTGCAACATAGTCAGTATAGCAAGGGAGGATAGCTGGAGGAGTTGGGGCTGTTTTGCCAGCTGTTGAACACAAATGAGGCCACATAGCAAATGACTGGTGGACTTAGGCATGAAATTACACATCTCTGCAGTGTTGCTAACATCCTGTGTGCTACAACACTTGTAGGTAGTTTAAGACAAACCCTATAAAGGCTGGCCCAGGAGTTTTCTAGCATAAAACAATCAGTGAAGTGCACTCCCACTAAAAGGAGTGTTTTGGATACCTCTTAAAACTGTCCAGTTCCATACCTTCCTTTATAGCAAGTGTTTCTTGGCTTAAACTGTAATATCCATAGAGAATTACAGAGGCAGAATATTAGCTTTTACATGGAAGTTTGCTTGCTTAATCTCTCTCAAAGGGCAAAGTGTTCTGGGTACTGGCACTTAAATTGTCACACTTCATTAGCCATGGTAACAGCAGCTGGCTATCAGTGTGTTCTGCTCTGCATAAACTGACCCTGGACAACAGCTTCAGGACTGCTTGGTCAAAGCTCTGAAATACCTGTTTCAAGCATTTGACCACTAATTGACCTCTAGAAGTAGAAAATATGTGCCAAGTCTAAATCTTGCTACTGCAGGATTCGGTATTGTAAAGTGCCTTATGTGGAGGAGTCTTTAAACCTTCCTGTTTGTTACTTAGAAGCAATGTGGAAAAACTAAGGTATGTTTGTGAATGTTGTGATTTTCATTAAAAAACTGGCTAAATGCTAGTAAACTCATTTGATCTAGCTAACATGCTTTTGTTCAGGCCCTTTATTTTCCTGTGTATATGCTTTTAAGTTACTTGTCTTTCTTAGTATTTCTCAATGTGACTGTATGATTGCAAAGATTTAGGACAGAAGATCCAATATATTGCAAAACAACATTCAAATCCCAAGGAAGGAAGTCTTCTAAGATTATAGAAGTTTTTTCTCCTTAAAAGAGAGAGACAAATATCCTGTTGTTACTTGTGTCTGTTCCTTTGTCTGGTTTTGAATCCCTAAATGAGTTAAATAGGTTTGATCTACACGTCTCTGTTGTTTTTGTGTATTAAAAAATAGCATAAAATGGTGAGACACATTCTCTTTACCTTAAGACTGATTTTTTTTTTTTTCTATGAAAAGGCAACTTAATCTACAAAGCTAGCTAGGCTTAGCTATTTCAGCTCCCTTATATGATCTGCAGTGAGGTGGATCCCTGAGAAGTCTCCATGGTTTGCTTGCTGATTGCTGGCAGTATGTTGGATCTTTTGTCAGTCAGTAGCTTGGCAAATCATGTGACTCATTCTGAAGATCTGAGTGCTTCCCCTGGAAGTAGGAAAATTGCCTCTATTCATTAAACTAGACCACAGAAATAATATTACCAACCATATGGTTATACTTAATGTTCATTGAAGAGAGCACCAGTAAGTAATTCACGAAAAGAACTGTTTTCACCCTAGGATTTTTTTTCTTGTGTTTTTGTTCTTTTTTTTACCTCCCTTCTGAATGACTCTGAATGGTCTTTATGGCTGGCTGACTTTATTTTCAGGTAACAGTGATGTTAAGGCATGGATGAATCTACAACCTAATTTTCGTAATCCTCCTTTCCCCATACTGTCACTTCACATATGCTGTAAATGCTCAAGTAACCACTTCTGTAAAAGTAAGGAGTACTTAGACTTACTTGTTTGTGAGATGAATCTGTCGGTGCTCTGTGACTCCTCCATGGTAGCACAGGCACATTACTTGCACAGAAGTTTGCTCTTAATGTAACGAGGAATAAATCTTTAGTTTTACAAAACTGCCACTCAGTTCTGTAAAGTAGCTCATACTGAAGGATGAGCAGGATGAGGGGAGGAAGGACTATTCAGACTTTGATTAAAACCTACTCTATTACAAAATTTCTGTTGATTGCAGTGGCTCAAAGGTGGGATCTCTGTATTTGTTTCCTGAACAGACACCTGCAGAACCTGACTTGTCTTAATAGAAATTTTACTACTGTCTTCAGTGGGAGCAGCATCTGTGCTAAAAGCCCCCAGTCACTTAATCAAGAACATTTGGGACAGGGGGAGAAGGAAAATTCTTACCAACACAGACTCAAACTCAGGCCTTGACCTTCCCATAAAGGAAAATTCTTTAAAAGTGAGCTTTGCTGTTGGATAGTGATTTTCTTGTGCCAGTTAGTAGCTAATTCTAAGGCTTGACTTTGTGGTGTGAGCTGAATACCTGAGGATGACTTACAGACTGTGTTCATCTTAAATGAAATAAACTCACTGGTGTGTTGTAGGATTAGTGAGCTGTGTAACTTTCACAGTTAGTGTGAGACACTCAAAAATTTTCTTGCTGAGGAGGCTGGAGGCAGCTGTTCAGGCCGTAGGGGCTGGGCTGGAGTTGAAAATGGCATCCAGAGAATGGGTAAAGTAACATCTTCAGAGGGAATGGGGGGAAACAGTGCATCTCTTCCCTGCCAAGAGAGAGGAGAGATCCTTATAGCTCGCTGTGCAAGAGAGCAGAGCTCTGCAGAGGATTCCTAATGAGTGCTTTTTTTGCCCAAAGCTGATACAGAGTGAATCTTCTGCCTCAGTGAATGTTGGACTTGCAGTTTATTTGCATTAGACTTTGTCTTGCTTGAATGTGAGTGGTTATTTTCAGCTCCATAAAGTAGCGGGGTTGGGGGTTGAAGTGAAGGTAATAAAAATATAAAGAAAGCAAAATCTTTTTGAAAGTGGAGGAGAGGCAATGGGAGAGAGATGGAAGGAAAAGCTAGATCGTAAGCTATTCTAAGAAACAAAACCTGGAGCAATGCCCAGCAGACATAAAAGCCAGTGATACAGTAAATGAGGCTGTTATAATTGATAATTAAAAACTTGCAAGATGTTATGTTTCTTACAGTTTTTTACAGGGAAAAAAAATATTTCTCATTCCAAGTCCAAGCGAAAAATGAACTTGGAACTGCATCTAGCTTCAAACTTTCCTGTGTTCGCCAGAATACAGTAAAAGTGGGTGAAATGTTTCATGAGCTGGAGGTTCATTGAAAATATGTCTGCACGCCAATGGTGATGCATTAGTGCATATATGTCATGGTTGCCCTCAGCTCACTTCTAGAGGACTGGGCTGTTTCATGTTTACCTTGCTGAAGTGGATTTATTTGCTCACCCATAATAAGGAACAAATGGGACCCAAGTCTTTGACTTGAAAGCAGAAACAAGCTGGTACTGTGTTTTTTCTTTTAATACTACATGGTACTTGAATACAGCTAATTTCCTTTTTTTGTGTGTTATGCATACTATTTAAAAAACAAACAAGCCAAACTACAAAGAAATTCAAATCTAAATTTCAACAGATAACACAATTTTCCAGGACTTCTTGCAGGAGTACAAGAGATGATCTTTTATTCTTCTTGGAATAGCATCTGTAGGCAGTTAACAACAGACTTTTTATATTCTTAAAATCAGCTGTGTTTCAGGAGTTGCTTAGGTTGTAGGGGGAAATGTTGGCTACTTTCTCTTGGTGTATTGCACCTGTTAGGAAGCATGGTTGAAATCCTAAGTCACTCCTTTTGATGGTCCTGGAGAGTTTCTTGAGGTCTAAAGGGTTTTCTTCCCTTCCCCAGTGTTTAAAAAACAGTCTTAGAAAAAGACTACACTCTTACCGCTACAGTGTAGCTATAATGCAGAAAAATTATTCTTTAAAAAATGTACGTGTGGTATCCCTGTAATCATCATAAATGATTAGTAGTACTTTGTTCTGCAGTTGTTCATCTCATAGCACAACTTTCTGCCATAACCTCTAGAAAGGCACTGTGCTGAATATAGTTACGGGAGTGCAGAGTAGGGCAGCTTGACCATTTTGCTGTCTGCTTTCACATCAGCAGTTGTAAAGGGCTGGGAAATGCCTGCAAATCCATTTTGTAAACGTTGTAGGAAAAACAACCAATTAAAATGTGCTTCTAGACACAGCTTCCATTTTTGCATATTTGCACATAAACTTTGGCTTCTCTAAGGAGAAACAGTTTGAGCAGCTGAATGTTGAGGGTGAGTAGAGTGTGGTGGGTCAGGTGATGGCAGCAGAAGGAATTATTGCCGACTTGTAAATTAGTTACAATGGTTACAGGTACATCTATTCTGCAATGCAGATTTGCTGCTTTGAGACATTGTGAGCAAAACCACAGTTGTAAATGCAGGGAGAGGGACTGAATTGTGACAGTGGCTCTATCGTGGCTTCTTGCACAAGATTGGGTTACTACATTTCTTGAATCTTTGCCCTAATTTCTATTTAGAAATAAGAACAGTGGTGGCTCAGTAAGCTATTTGGAGCCTTGGGTGTCTGGTGGCTGCAGAGCTTTTGGTTCTCTGAAGGAAGGTGTATTGACATAGAATACTGATGCCTGTCTTGATTATTCCAAAAATTAAAACCAGACTTCTGCAACGACACAGGAAAATAGTTTTTCAGTTTGCTATGAATATCATACATGAAAGAAAGCAGTAACAGGACTTTCTGCTTAGAGTATATCAACTGTTAAATATAGCACAGAGCTATAAAATGCAGAACAAATTTTAGTGTGTCTTTTATACGTGGAGGGCTGGACCTAATAAAACCTCTGTGTAGTGCTTGACAAAGAACCCAATTAGTTTCTCTTATTCTGTTCTTACAGAATTAGTAAGGAGGCTGGAGAGTTTGTAGAATCAAGGGGTTTGTCTGTGATTTTGCACTGATGTCAAAAGTGTTCTACTCTGATTTGTGTTACTTGTTTGTGTCTTGCAAGGTCTCTGTAAAAGTGTAGCGTGGGTCAGACAAAAGCAGCTTGTGGCTGGGTATTTGACTTACATTAGAAGAGAGGTTTGGACAGTAGGGGCCATAAACCTGCTAACGTGTCTTTGTACAACAGCTCCTGGTTCACAGCATGTTTGTGGGTCTGTGTTAGATCATGTTTGGTCATGCTACATCCAGCTTCCTCACCAAGGTGAGGAAATTGACACTGTACAGCACATAACCTAGGGAAAGATCATGGGTAGTAACAGAATATTTCCTTATGTCATCCAGGTATGTGCAATGTTTGTTGAAGTAAATAAATCCTGTAAGGAGTGGTGACATAGTGCACTCCATGCAATGTTCATTGTGATAAAGAGTCCCTGAAAGGTTTATTGTGTTGATACCTTGCGTCATACCTGGTCTTGTGTATATCTTGGAGCTTTTCCTCTTGGTCTAATAGTTAGAAATTGATTAAGTCCAAGATATTTGCAAAGTGGCCTTAAGAATTTTGTACCATTTCTTGAAAAACTTGTTCTCACAAATTATGCTTATTCTTTGTATTTGCTAGCTAAATGGCTCAAGTCTTTTGTGCTGCATTTCTCTAATTTTAATTGCTGTAGCATTGTGGTAATAAAAAAAAAGGGAGGGGATTGCAGATGTTGCAGGAGGAAATACAGATGGAAGAGGAAATGTTTTCCACCTCTCTTGCTTGTCCTAAGAATAGCTGGATCTATATTGAGGTCTTTGAGACTGCTGGTTTGGGTCTTTTTGGTCTTATTTCTTTTCCCTGGTTACAGGATTTGAGGAGTGTCAAGTGAAATAAAAGGACAGACCCAAAGAGTGGGGTGGCTTTCACTTGGAGCAAGTTAGAGCTGTGTGCAAATAGAGCAAAGACTTAACAGGGGAGATTTAAATAGCTTAAAAGAATGTAACCTATTGACCATGCCTGTTCCACAGAAATATCTTCCCTCTTTATAGTGGCTTAATATAGCTTCCAGGATTAAAAATAGGACATAGTTACCCATGTAAATCTTCTCCATTAGCCGTTAGGAAAACATCCTGCAGTATGCAAATGCTGGAGAAGCAGCTGTGTACTGTGTAACTCCATTATGCTCTTGTTGCTCTTTTTTTTTTTTTGCTAGAAAATAGAGTTAGGCATGACCTCCTTTGCATGCGTAAGGATGAAAATGACCTCAGAATTTGGATGGGCAAGTTTGCAGGTTTTTTTGCCCTCTCCTCTACCTGAAAATGGAAAGGAGACTTTCTGCAGTTGGTCAGTGAAAGGGATGTTATTCCCCTTTGAGAAAAAGATGTTATTTCTAATTCTAGTGAATGGAATGCTATGTCAAGTAGATATGTCTGTTGAAGTACAGTCACGGTGCCCGCAAGATCTGAGAGAGAATGTATTTTGTCAGCTTTTGTTACTGGTCATCTGTCTTAAGTTATATTCTGCTGAGGGCATGGGCCTGACAGTCTTTTTGTTTGGATTTTTTATATGGTTTTTCACCAAACATAGAGGTTAGGCCTCTGTTTTTCATGAGGCATTTTAAAGTGCTCATTGTGATTTAAAAAAATAACCAGAATAACTAGTGACATGTACTAAAATAAAAAATCCACTGTATATTTAATGCATATCAACATAACACATGCACATCTTAATGCTTCTATCGAAAATGTCATTAAATTGGTGGGAAAGGTAGTTGGATGATGAACTAAAGTACTTTGCATCCTGAGGAATGCTGCTGTGTAGGCATACGTGTGATACTGCCCCAAAGCTGCAGAACACAGCTCCTCTTGGGCTGGGAATGAGGGGAAAGACGTTTATTGTGTCAGAATACTAAGGAGGAGAAATACTTCCTGCTTGCAGAGCCCAGAATATCTCAAAGGCAAAGGAGCTAGGTGGCATTTTGCATAGCACATCATTGTTTTGGGAGGTCCCTGTTGTCAGGCAGATAGTGAATTTTTATTTCAGACTTCATGCTTATATCTTTGTACTACTTAAATAGAATAATGTGTTACTATTAAAGTGATCATAGTGCTTCAGTGGAGCCTTTTGTACTTCTCAGTGTTGTATTATACTGGGAAATGTGTGTTTCTTAATTTTTTGTTATTCTTTTACAGATGGCTGATCTACAGCTCTATAAACTGGATGAATTGGACTGTTTGATCCAGGGCCTCCTTTATGTTGATTCTGTTGGTTTCAATGGCCAACCAGAGTGTTATTATTTTGAAAATCCTACAGATCCTGAACAGTGCCAGAAAAAGCCTTACTGCCTTGATAATCCATATCCTATGCTGCTGGTTAACATAGGCTCAGGGGTCAGCATCCTAGCTGTGTATTCTAAGGACAATTATAAAAGAGTTACAGGATCCAGGTAAATTTATTTTTGTTTCTTTTAATTGTTTGCTTTTCTCCTTCACAACTGAACAGGTAGAATTAGAGAGGGTGATCAGTTGCTACAGCTCCAAATTGTGCATGTATTCCCATTTCTTTTAAAAGCCTACCAGGAGCAAGGCTGAAAATATCCTAGGATACCTTCAGAGAGGGGATCTGTGAAAGGGAAATCATTGAACTATTCAACTTTAGACCTGCCTTAATCTCTTTTTGGTGTTCTTACCTATTTCCCATCTCTTGCTGTGAATTACCAAAATAAAACTGTCCCAGCAAATGAATGTTCTCTCCCCTGCATTCTGCTTCTCTGTATGCAGTACAGATGGATACAAGTTCAGTGGGAGGCATTGGATTTCTTGCAGTTCTGGGTCTTTTTCAAGCACAGAGATTTTGGCATCTTTGGTAGACATGCTTCTAATCCTTTCCACTATGGAAGGAAAAACATGACTGCAGTGTGTTGTTGACTTATTACAGATAATGAAATCAATACTGATTTGTGGCTGGTGTGCTGAGCTTTCTACTGTTCAGATACTGAGTATATTACACAGTGCTCTGAGGTGTGTTCTGAAAAACCCAATAATCCAAGAGCACGGGCTAAATGGTGTTCCTGTGTGACCTCTGTGCTTTTTCATGAAGTGTGAGTGTGGTGTCTCACTGACCACCTTGTTTTCAGTGCTGTGACTGCAGTCACTGCAAATAAGCTAACTTTGTCAGTGGCCAAGAAAGAATGAGGAAGGA
This sequence comes from Sinosuthora webbiana, assembly GCA_013397395.1. Lineage (NCBI taxonomy): Eukaryota > Metazoa > Chordata > Aves > Passeriformes > Sylviidae > Sinosuthora > Sinosuthora webbiana. The sequence goes on from VXBN01004585.1 coordinate 16,991, forward strand.
TATAGAGATAAGTAAGTTGAAGTTCATGTCTATAAGACTGAAAAGTCCAAAGTAGAACTTTACTGAGTTAGCAAGATGTTATGCACAGTTAAATGCTCCCTGCTAAATTTATGTAGTCAGTAAATATTGTACTTCAGCCTTTACAAAATATTCAAGTGAGTGCTCCTTGCTCAAAGTTCTTGCAGGGAAAGAACATTCAGATCTGATGCTGGGCATGCTTTGAACATGAGCCAGCCAGACGTCTTCCTGCCACTGGCTACGGGTGGGACAAGATCTGTCTTGGCTGCCAGCCCTTATAGATTCACCTTTGTTCACTGATCATTCTTTCCTCACTCATTTGAGTGCTCTGCTGGCTAATTATTCTTGTGCAGAAAACTTTAGTTAGAGTGCTACAAATAGTGAAGTGGTGTCTGTGGTGTTGGATTGGACCTTATTCTTAGCTAACCCTTTAGTATAATTTCTCCTATTTAAGGATTAAAGACTCAAGTCTAGTTCAGTTAAAACCACACTGGATGACACTTGTGTTGAATAGGAGCTCAGTGTAGAGTGTCTGTGTTCACTCCTCTGAGGGAGGAGTTGTGAGATATGGTTGGCCCCTTGCTGTAAGTGGCAGTCTGGAGGGTTGTGGTAAAAGTGGTTCAAGCTGCTGGTCTGAAGGGACTGTGCTTTTCTAGCCTTGGAGGAGGAACGTTCCTGGGCCTGTGCTGTTTGCTCACTGGCTGTGAGACGTTTGAAGAAGCGCTGGAAATGGCGGCGAAAGGAGACAGCACCAATGTGGATAAGCTGGTGAAAGATATTTATGGAGGAGACTACGAGCGCTTCGGCCTTCAAGGATCTGCTGTAGCATCAAGGTATGTGTTAATTGAGCTGTTTGTGACAGTCCCTTGGGAAACTTCCTGTGCATGCTAAACTGAGTGCATAATCCCTGGACTATGCACTGTGTCCCTGTGGAAATGTTACTCAATGTATCATGAGGTTTGTCCTTAGATCTCTCACCTACTTCTTGCTCTTTTTTATTAAACAGGTGTAAGTAATGCCTGATGCAGTTTGCTTCCATTAAATTGCAGTTATTTTGGAAGTGTCGTTACTCATTGTTGTGCCTTTCTAATGAGATCCCTCTTCACATCTCAAATCTGTCACAAATGAATGGTTATCAAATCCAAGCAAAGCTTGCTAAATATTTTAATTAGCAATTAAATTTAATTATTATTTAATTAATATTTTAAGGGCTTTTATCACTCCTGAATATCTCATGTTAAAAGACGTGATCTTCCTCACACAGCTTTGGTCATATGATGAGTAAAGAAAAGAGAGATTCCATCAGTAAAGAGGACTTGGCCAGAGCTACTTTGGTCACCATCACCAACAACATAGGTTCTATTGCTCGTATGTGTGCATTAAATGAGGTAAGTTATTTACTGTTAGCTTAAAACCTTTAGAAACAACATAGGGAGATGATCAGGGTGCAAAAATGCAAATTACTGACATAGGTGTGTCACTGGCCTTGGTAAATATGCATATATTTAATGTCATGCCATAACTCTTGTGGCTTGTTATGAGTGTGTTTTGATGCAAAGTGTAAGGCTGTTCAAGCTTCAAAGCTAGGGAAGAGGGGAGAAAAATTGGCTGTAAAGATCTCTTTGAGGCACTGAACTTCAGCCTGGAGTGTTCAGTTGTTCTTAAGCTGTAATACATAGATATTAACATGTTTGTAATACTAATTATTACTCTGTTACTTTGTAATTATTTACAGGATTTACTATAGCATGACAGAATTTATTTTGAATACTCTTTTGCCTAGATTGTTTCCATAGCAGGATGGGTTCAAAGTGTGTATTGTGTTAAATGCTTGGATAGATGCAAGTTCCATTGCACTGTGTCAGGAAGAAGAAAAATGCAGTTCATTTTCCTTCCTCAAACTCCTATCAGATGATTATTACATTCTTTTCATTAGGCATGATTAATAGGGATGGATTGTTCCATCCATACACTATAGCTTCCAGCAGTTATAATAAAAAACAAACCCAAAAGACTCCACCAGAAACCCAAACATTTAGGCCCTTGCTTTTATCTGCAGATTGCATCCTTTACAAGTATGTGGTAACTAATACCTTTTATCTGCTCTGAGCAGATAATGAATTTATATAATTTTTTAATACACGGGTGTTGGAGCTGCACAGCATTCTGTTGGTAAAAAAAAATTGCTGCTGGTTTAATATTTTTAATCAACAACACACACAGCCGAAAAATTGAACAAAACAAACCCAAGAAACTCACCAAACTGCCATCTAATCACTTCATTGGGTCCCATCTAGCTTATGGCTTTATCAGAAATAGTAAATAATTAATCACTGGTGCTTTTGGTGGGTGTGGGTTTTGATGTGATTTTTAATCAACTTTTGCCACATCTCCCTCTTGGTCTTTCCAAGACAAAAGGTCCTAATACTTAGTCTCCTTACCTAAAAAAAGAGAAGACAATCTTTTATGCACTGCTTCATCTTTTTATTTTTTTATGGTTGCAATTTTAAGATTGAATTATAAGATCTTAAGATCATATTCAGAGTGTGGTTGCTCAATGAATTTATGTGATGGCATATTGATAAATTTTGTGTTCAGAGCTCCTTTACTGACAGTTCATAATATTTCATTTTGTGAGCATGGAACTCATATGTAAGAAATCATCAGCAGTCTATGGTATCATCTTAAAGTGGCTAATTTGAAGCCTTTCATTGTGTCTGCATAATCAAGTGTCTCTGTCTTTCCCCCTTTCAGTTGTGTCATTTCACTTTTTTAGTTTAAACTTCATCTCCCATTTTTACCTCAGTCATGGGATATCTCTTCAGCACTGCTGTGCTGTTCATTTTTTATTCTCTTTTGATTTTGCATGCCATTATTATGTTTGTTGTTCATACTCCTCTCTAAAGGGTTTTAAAATACATTGATTTACAGCACAAGTTGTACTGTATGCCCCTATCAAATGCCACTGATAACCTTCCTTCATTGTGAAAAGTGGCTACAGACATGTTTCTTTTCTTGGTAATTGGACTCTTTCTGTCAGGATGATGCTCTTTCAATGTTCTCTTTGCTTTCAGCTTCTTTACAGTGTTGCCTTGTGGCATGGAGTTCAAGCAGCATTGTACAGGGCTATCAAAGCATAGAGAGTTGCAGCAGGGAGCCACATGCAGTGCATTCAGAGGAGGAGATAGGCTGCTAACGAAACCAATGCTTCTGAGTCATTGTGAAAAGGTTCCTAACATCTGTGTTCTGGGGGCAGGCCTCTTAAAAACTGATGTGAACCATAGCATTTTGTGGAGGAATGTGAATTGATGTGTTAAATATTCTTCATTTCACAGTGTCAAAGCAGAATTTCTCCAACACTTGAAGTAAATTATTTTGTAGTTTTAGAGAATGAAAACTTCATTTAGTCGCTTTACATACTATTAAAAAGAAAAACATGCAGTATCATTTCAAGTAAGCTTATCTTCAGATAGCTTGATCTTGGGGAAAAAAAAACCTAATGCTATCATTCTGCTAAATATTCTAGACATCTGAATTGCCTTTGGGACACATGGCTCTGACTTACGGCAAGCTTGATGAATCAAATCCTCAAATAAGAGCTAAATAAGCAGTTGAATATGATATTCTTTTGTGGAGCTTGTGTGTATTAGATTAGGGTTATGGTAAAGCTCACTTTTAGGTTGACAGAATCAATTTATGCCCTGAAGCAAGACTTTCTGATAAGTTTTTCCCAATGATTGCAGCTTTAATATTGTGTTGAAAATGACTTGCATATGTGTAGGAGAAAATGAGGCTGGGGAATAAATGAAATATTCTGTCTGCAGAACTTCAAAGCAAGTTTGCTTGCACAAAGTTGGCAGGGAGTAGAAAAATTCCATAGTCTGGAACCATTTGGCCACAGACTCTTTGAAATGGCCTGTCCTAGGCACAGCAGAAGTGCATAAAGGAAACTGATATCCTGGTTTATACTTTTCTTACTCACAGAACATGTAAGTTTGCATCTGAACAAGCTGCCTTGCAAAAATATGTGCAGGGTTTTTTATTGTGTTATTGATACAGATTTCCATATTCAATTATATTGGGAAATAGGTGAATATACTATATTAAAGTTTTACTATAGCTTTCTGCTGCAGGGTAGTTGAACAATTGAACAAGACCCCACTGAGTGAAAGAGTTCAGGTCTTTTCCAGGATGCTGTAATTTGATTAGCTTAAATAAGCATGTCACCACCATCTCTTCAGCAGTTTAAGATTTCTGTCTTTCAGCTTTGAAAGTTTCAGCAGTGGACAATTTAAAAGTAAATTGGCTCCCTTAAGAGTAGCATTTTGACTTCTGAAAATGCTGAAGTTGTTTTTGGTTTGGTTCAGAAAATCTAGGAAACTATATTATTAATACAGTTTTTAACTTTGTCAACTCAAGGAACGTTTGAAACAAAATTAAAATTTGCATGTTGATATACAACTGTTATTCTAGTAGATATGACTAGTAATTTTAGATTCAAAATTTGCAGTAATTTTTATACTCTCTGTTAGGTGTTGCTTCTGGTAACAGTAGCTTTGTTTTTATGTTCAGAGAAAATCATACGCCTGTGAAATTTAAATGTCGATTCTAATCAGTTTTACGCTATGGCATTACATGAAATTAATTAGTTGCATATTTGTCCCTCCTTTGTCTGAAGTTGCTTCGGAGACAAAACTGCCTTATCCAAGGATGCAGGGTGCTCCTGGCCGCGTTCCATGGAAACATTTTAAAATTTAGGAAGTTCTTATTTTCATTCATAAATTCCTGATTATGAATGCATGCTGATGTGACTGCAGAGTCTAAGGAGATAGATGACTGAAGCTAAATTATTTCAATAAAGTTGGTGTTTTGCGGGCACAGTTTGCCTTTGTTTTTGAGGGCAGTCAGGCTCAGCGGAGACTGGGTGAATGAGTTACAGCATCAGGGGATCATCTCTCCAACACTGAGTATTCCAGTGAGGATGTTCCCTGGGGCGTGTCACAGGCACAGTCCTGGATGTGGCACCACTGTGGCTGTAGCACAGGAATTGCTGCAGAGCCAAGTGTTGGGCTTTATAGAGCTGGGTCAATGTAGAGCTTGCTAATTCTAGCCCCTCTGCATCCCTTCTGCTGAATGTCTGCAGAAGACTGTTGAAGATACATTCCTAGGGCTCTTCAGGACTCCTATAAAAGCTTTTATCTCCAGGATGTGGCCTCCTGCTGAGTCTTCTAGAACAATTCTAGTGTGTGATGAACATCATCTGGTACCAATGCAAAATGCAAGTGCAATTTTGTGCATAGCAGGCAGAACTGGGCCTGGTAAGATAGTTATTGGCATTGTTTAAACACCACACATAACGACTGCTTGCATGTGCTTATGTGATGTACATACAAGTAAGGATGGTCTGTGGCTTTCTCATTGGCAGCCTACTGCTGATGGTTCAAAAAAACCTTAATTTCCTGAATGAAAACCAAGTTCAAATGAGCTATGAAACAAAGGAATGCCATACATATCAAGTATTATGTTGGCCCCATTTCACTTGCCTTTTGAGAATGGAGTCGCAGTCCTGATAAAAGATAATGAAAGATGCTCCTTCCCATCTCTAATGTAATCCTTCCCAGATACCCTTCAGAGGTTTTCCATCTGGATTTAATGATCATAGTGATCTCTGGAAAGTTGCTTCATTTAACATGCAGAAGGGGAAAAATGTCTTCAGTGTGGCCATATACAATTAAAAAAACAAACACCACCACCAAAATGCTCATAATCTGAGTCGTGTTAGGAAGATTGTGATATTTATTTGCTATTTTAAGTAATTATTGATCATCTGTGATAATATCCTCTCATTTTCTCTGTAATAAATCTCTACACCTCCCTGCTCTTGCAATGTCTCTTACGAAGCGGTCAGTAACTGCAATATTTTTTGACTTTTCATTTTGAAATATTTAAATGTAACCTAAAATTCCCATTTAACTTTGTAGTAGAGGCAGAGGTACATGTTAAATGAGGCAAGTCATTTAGCTGAATATAATTTTCTGGTATGTTTTTCAAATTCAACTTTACAGAACATCGACAAGGTGGTGTTTGTTGGCAACTTTCTCAGAATTAATATGATTTCTATGAAGGTGCTAGCATATGCTATGGATTATTGGTCCAAGGGACAGCTGAAAGCTCTGTTTCTGGAACATGAGGTAAGGAAATATGTGTTGAATTTCTATTTGTAAGTACAACATTCTTGTAGTTCTTTATTTGCTGAACTTGAAAGGGGAGAAATGCCATTGCTTTGAATTGAACGCACAAGCTAAGTTCTGCATAAATGCTATTTAGTTTACAAGTTTATTTGAAAATACTACTTGTTAACTCCTTGGTTTGATCACTAGTCTTGTGGTATGTGATGTTAAACATTTCCCATTTCTCGTATTTGCTTTCTGACCTTGATAGCAACAATGTTCATTTGTGTGGGCTGGTATATGAAAACCTCAAGTATAACTCATTTTTGTAAGCATAATTTTGAGGTGACTAACAGATGGACAGGTCCATAATGGAAACTGCCCTGCCTCAGTACAGCATCAATATTACAGTTTTGTAATTTATTTTTTTTTTAATTTTGGAGAACTGTGTAAGACTTGTTCCAGTATCAGGCCCTTTCTTCTGTCTAAGAATGATCTTATTAAATCATATTTTAGATATAGCAAATATTTGTCAGGGCTGACGTTCTTTTAGTTGCCTTAACAGAACTGAAAACTTTGTGTTCATGTTGTGTCTTATTTTGGAATTTGATTGGTTTTGGTTTTCTTTTGCCTTTGTTGAAAGGGTTATTTTGGAGCTGTTGGGGCTCTTCTAGAAATGCTTAAAATGACAGATGATCAGTGATGAAGCTGTCTGAAGAGATTCCTACTGTGGATTCTGCTGGGTAAGAGTGAAAGCCACTACAAGGATGGAAATGAAGCCATTATGGTAGTTCTACCTGCTGGATTTGTAAATAATTTAAAATCCTTTTAGCTGATCTTTAATTTCTGGGGTTTGACCTTATACTTCAGAATTCATAATGGGAATTATGAGGATTTTTTTCTGTACACTGTATTTTTTAGGGGAAAAATGTGCAAAGTGGCCAAACATACAGATTTTATGGATTTATTTTAAAAAATGGATGCTGTTTAATGTAGGACCTGTGATATGAGGCATCTGCTTTTCTTCTGGGGTTTACTGATTAGTGTGGTAATTTTAACTTCATTTAGTAATCACTCTAGGAGATTTTTTTATCTTATTTTCATGACGTTTCATGATTTGTTCTTGGTTTCAAATGAAACTGCAAAACTGATGCATTTTACTGTGAAAACTAGTCACTGATTTTTTTGCCTTTCCTTTCCTCATTAGATGAGACACTTTAACATCTCTCTGCCCCCCCCAAAAAATAAATTTGCAAACCGTTTTGTGGCTAAATGTGTTTCTTCGAAGGAGTGTGAGGAAGCTTGGTAACAGCAGGGGGTTTAAGTCTGTAATTTTTCAGTAGTCATGAACTGCAACAGGAAGAGACTTCCAACTGGTTTTGCAGGGCTGATTCTTCTCTATAATAAAAATCTTAAAGAAGATGTGAACTAAAATTTTAATTATTAAATTCACACTCAAATGAAAATCTGTTTCTGATGAAAACCTGTGACCAACGTGAAGAGTTCTGTAGTAAAGATGTTGTTCACACTTGGTATTAGATGGCAAAGGGAGATTGTCTTCTGTTATTTTCTGTAGTCTGCAAGTTTTAACTTGTTCTTAATTGAAAACAACCGATGACAGCATTATTAAAAGCCCAATTACTAAAATTAGAAAAATACTGACTAAAGTATTTTCTGCTGTTAAACTAGTGTTAACTTTCCCTCCAGGACACTAAAATTTGAGTGTTTATTCCAATACAGTATTTTCTACCTTTTCTGATTTGTGGACCTCTCTAGTTTTTTTTTCCCAAGTTGAATTGAGATCCCTTTGAAATCCATGTATTTAGGTTGCTGCAGAGCATGTATAAACTTGCTTTCCTTGGACACCTTGAGGGCTCACAAATGAGAGGCTGAAAAACAGTTTGTAAATTGTTTTGTCTTGCAAGACTGTATGTGATGTCACATAATGTAAATGATTCATCAGAGGGACAGTTTAAAATTCAATATATTTTTGGAAGGGGGTATATTTTGCTTTTTAAAGTCATTAACTTACGTATCTCCCAAATGTTGAAAGATGGTAATATTAACTGAAGTGTTAACTTGTCTGATGGAAATAAAGACCACTACTGTTTGGACAGTTTTAATGTATCTGTGGAATTCATTTCTTGAAAGCAATGATGTGACATACATAACACTTTTTTGGTGACATACATGACTACTTATTTCCATGGTAATCATTTGGTTCTTCATAACAAAGCTTTAGTCTTTGAAGCCTTTTGCCTGCTTGAAGTTGACTTTAAAGGACTGTAAACAAAAATATGAGATAATATTAGCATGTAATATTCATATTAGCATATTAATATTATAATGAAATTGATATTTTCTGTAATATTGAGCTTGAGATGAGTGCAGATGGTTCTGCTCAGTGCCTATATTTTTGTAATAAAGAAAAGAAAACTTTGATTAAGATTATTGGTTAACTTTTGCCTGCAAATAAATATTCACTTGTGCACTGGTTTGGGTGTTTTTAAGGAAAACTTCAGAATGTTAAGGGGTAACTGTGCTTCTTAGGATAAACAGTAGAGGGAAGCATGACATCAGCCATGTAACTGCTTGTTTCAGAGAAAGATCCTGTCTTTTTCTTGTTGTCTATTTTTGAAGGGAATTTGATACGGGAATGTCACTTAGGTGTTCTTGCATTCTTCCCATTTGGACTTGTGAAGGAAGACTATAATGTTAAGTAAACAAATATGAAAAGAACTGATGTTCTTTTAAGATTAAAATTCTCTACTTCTCAAAAAAAAACCCCGAAAACAACAACAAAAAACCACTCCCAAAACCAAAGAAACCAAAAAACCCACACACATTCAAAAAAACCTAGCAAGCCATTCAGATAAATATGTAGGGACTTTAAAGATGCACAAATTGAGGCTGGGTGGTTAAAGAAGAAAAGCAGAATCGTGGTAACCCTGAAGTTAGCTCCAAGATTCTAGGGACTGTCAGGTAAGTTGATCACAGTTCTAAGAGAAACACAGGATAAAATTTAAAAATGCTAATTTGATATTTAAAATGCTTAATAGGTGAATTTTTGTAGTTAAAAGAATGAGGAAAAAGTACTCTGAATTGTATGCTACATAAATTAGTACACCTGGTTGGGAAAAATATTGGCAGACTTTAATTAGGATGGAGAGTTGTGGGAAGTCACAAAGTTGGAAAAACTATAGGAAAATGACACTGTATGTTCAATTCTTCCTTTCCTAAGGGAAAAAGCCTGATTTCTTTGTTGCCTTGAAATCTACAGTTGACTACTTTTTCCTGTTTCCTCATCAATACCATCATATGAATCTGCTGGTACTATAACATGCTGCTTTACCTTCAGACTTTGCCTGCCTCCACTAAACCCAGCTCTTGGTTTCCTCCTCCGTGTCCCCCTTCTGTAATTGAGGTAATGGATGAATGACTGTGGTTGATTTCTGGCACTGTTACAATACTTTTGCCATAGGGGAGTACTCTGGGGCATTTCTAAGAGCATTGGTGTTGTCTTGAATTTTTCTGATTGTGTTCGGTATCCAGTTGCTGTCTACCTGTCTACAGTCGTCTGTTGGAAGGGGTTCCCCAAGGTGTCCCACTTCATCAGTCATCCAGTAAAGAGTCTGAAAACATTCTTGCTCAATGACACAGGTAAACCTCTGCTATAACTGGTACAAACTGGAAGTTTGTGCAAGCAAAGTTCAACTCCAGCACTATCAAAGAGTTATTCCTGAGAACCTAGAAATACCCAGATTCTTGGATCTTTTTTTGTTTTGGAAGTGAAGAAGCAGGTTTCCCTAAGGGAGATCAGTGAGTCTGCAGATTTAGTACGTGCTGAAAATACTTGTTTTGGTATAAATTAAGGAGACGTCTTAACAGGCCAAGCTTTGTTAATTTAGCTTCTCTTTCTGAAACGTGGTAAGGTAATTATTCAGGTAAGTTGGAGCAGAATAAATCAGACTCATCACTCTCAATTGTCATGGCCTGTGCTTCTTTTGCACATTTGTTCTTGAATCACATGCTGCTCTCTTCATTCTCTCCCCACCACCATCAAGACAGCCCAATTTTTAATGGTTTTGACAAAAAATCTAATTACATCCCCTAGGAAGAAAGGGTCTGTGTTCTGAAGTAAGATTTTTGGACTGAAGTATGGGGGGGAAAATCCCTAGTGCTGGATGAAGAGTGAGAGACAACTAAGAGTATTTACTTTATCAGATTTGATGGAGAAGGCTAGCATGGGGTGCGTGGGGGCATTACAAGAATCTGACTTCTAGGACAAGTAGGGTGCTTGCAGTTCATTCCAACCTCAGCAAAGCTGTCCTGGTGTTTCACTGTTATCAGCACTTCTGTTCCCATTAGACTGTCACAAGATACTTGCAAGTGATTTTTGGCAGGACACAGCAGAACTTTAGAGATGGGAGAACCATATGGGGTTGAACTGATGACAAAATAAACATTCATGATTGTTTCCAGTTGGATGAGGAGTTCTACTGGGTTCTGTTTTTAAAGTACAAGGTGTCTTTGAATTTGGAATTAAATGAAACACAGGCTATGAAAAAGACAGTGGTCTGTTTTGTGTCTTGGTACCTGGAATGCAGGTGGGTAAACAGCATGAAATGGCATAATGTTTTACTTAAAACTATGTGTTACTCCCTGTTCTTAACTGGTTTTGCTTGTTTTGTTGTGATGATCAGAGCACTTCTACCTTCAGAAGTGTCTTTCCAAGTTGACAACTTCGTAGTTTTCCAGGTTTTTGGGTAGGTGACTCATTAATTTCTTTTCAAACTTAAAAGTTTGTGTGAACCTGGGCATTTAATACAAAGCAGAAGTTGCCCTCTAGCAAATGCTGAGGTACCCAAGCAGCCTTGGCTGTGCATGTACAGAGTAGAGTTTACCCCTGTTAGTGAGATTTCCATTTATGCCCATCTGTGAGGATGTGATCTCAGTTACCGCTTTCTCATATAATACTTTAGGATTTTTTTTTCCAAATGGCATGCTTTTTGGGGTTTAAAATCTTTCCTGAGATGAGCTTTTCCTTGCAAGGAAATACACATTTTCTGTTGCACCCTTGAGAACAAGACAGTCTCATCATGGGCAGACAGTGGTTTGATAATGCGTTTTGTCACAACAGACATATTAGTGGTTCAAGCAGCAAGGTGGTGTGGCCACTGGTGTGCTGTGACTTGTTCAGGGGATTTGTTTTGCATTATTATGTTAACAAATTGCACTAAAATAATACAGCTGAGCTCACCTTGGAGGAGTTCTGAATGCAGATGCTAGGTTGGGTGGAAGTGGGATGAAGAAATGAGTGTCTTGAACCCATAGGAAAGACATGCTGACCAAAATGCTCTTTCCTACAAGCTTTTAAAACAGCTGCATCAGTTAGGAGACTGCAATCAAAGTATTCTCATGTAAGGCAGTAAATCCTTACCAACCTGTAGATGTAATACTGAGTTGGGATATGGTATTGCTGTCTATATCTGCTCCCTCTGTCCTCCCACTGGAATGACCCCACTGACATCCTGATTGTCAGCAGGAGGCAGTGGAGGCAGCACTGCCAAGGTGGTCTGTGAACATGTGTTTTGTGAAATGCAGTAGTGTAATGTGGGCAAGGCAACTGAAGCTTTGAGAGGCTTCTCGTTTGAAAAGATTGGATAGGCGTCATCTGGAGATAAAAACTTATTATTGGCATTGATTTGAACAGTGAGAACACTCTCCTCAATTTTGAAAATTGTTCTTATTCTTTTTATATTTAAAAAATTAACTGTGAAATAATGCCTATTAATTTAAAAACCCCTAAACAAATGAATGTAGCATTTTCACTGGTGACTGGCTAAATGAATCACAAAATGCTGAGTGTACTTGAAAAAAAAATTAGTTCTTTTTAGTAGAATTGTTCTGTTTTTTGAGCAACCTCACCCCTACTGCTATTTGAATAAGTAAACAAAAACATGCTGTTCCTATGTCTTAAGCATGCAGCATGCTGTTACCCAGCTAGCTTTCAGCATATTGCACTTGGCTACAAAAGGCTGTGCACAAAAAAATCCAGAAGTATTTACAAGATGAACCAAAAACACTCCCAAATTCCCCAGTGTTTGTCACTTCTGTTTTAGCTTAGAAAATGAGTTTTCTCTTCTCTTCAAATATATGAGGTTTGTAGACTTTTCCCCAGCAGACTTTCTGTGCAGTGTAGCAGCACCCAGGCATCATTGGTTTGCCTCTTAGAAGGGAGAAAAGTAGTGCAAGGGACCTAAAGCTTTCTCCTGATGAGGGCTGCAGGCTGACCTGTAACACACTTCACACCTGCTCCTTCACAGCTAGGGCAGAAAACATTCAGGAGCTGAATTTCTCTCCACTCCTTGCTCTCATCGCATAAGAAATTGTATCAAAAAAAAAATTCAAGCAGAAAAGGCACCAAACCCTGCAGACTAATTCACCTTTTATTCATTGGACCAATCATAGAGCTCAGCTTAGTTTTAGTCAAGAAGACCTCTTTTTTCCATTTCTGATCTTTTTCTCTTCAATTTGGAGCTTGATTTTTTTTAAGGTGCCATGCAACATATCTCTCTCTCTGTTCCAGCTCTCCTACCTGAAACACAATTATAAAAAGTGCCTTTGTGAACATCTGGTTCACAACATTATGGGAAATTTGCTTAAAGTTTCATTTTATGTGCATTACTATAAAGTTCTAAGACACCAACTCTGGCATTATAAGCCCCTTTATCAGGCTAGGAGCAAAAGAGCTGTTACTGATCCTGCTCTGTGGAGTCCATTGACTGTGGGCATAAGACACTGTAAAAGTTTGTCCTGTGTATGGAGGCTGTTAGGCAATTAAAATACCTTTGTTCACAAAAGTGTATGATCTGGCTCTTCCTTTTCTAGCCTATTGCCTTACAGACCCACTGGAGGAGAGAAGGTAATTTAGAGTCAGTTGCCTTTCAGTCCCTGACCATTCCACTTCCCCTGCTGTGCTAGAAAGCAATGGTGTATGACTGGCAACTCAGGAAAGGGACATTTGGGACACACACACAAAAAGGCAGAACAGCAGAGAACTTTTTAAAAACACTAACAAGAAAACACTGTAGTAAAATATGACTTGGGCTTGAATCCAAAATCTGTGGATGAAGTTTCTGTCACCAGTTACAAAGTTAGCAGTGGCCATAGAGGAATGAGGTGATGTGAAATGCTGCTGCCCTGTGGGGACAGGGAGCTCTGGCAGTGCTGGGATGGCAGTGGCCTTGCAGCCACGTGGCTGACACCAAAGTGCAAGGCCGTGGATAATCAATGCTGTAATATTTACCAAAATATTGTGCTACTCAGAACAGATAATTTCTGATGGACTTTTAGCTAGCTCTGTTTTAGGCCTCTGTGTGTACATGCATAACTCACAGAGAAAAAAAACGGAAATGAATGGGTGGAAAAAAAGTGTACCAAGCACAGGGTGAAAAAAAATTATCTGTAAGATTCTGTGTTGCATAAGTGCCCCTGGAACTAATCTGGTAAATCTCCAAATAAAACAGAAATCTTTGATGCTTGTAATTTTCTGTGTGGAATGACAATAGTTTCTAACTCTGTAAATAGTTTGTAATAGTTTGTTAACTCTCTAAATGTTTGCTGTAGATATTATCAATGGGAATATTTTATTTAAAGGAGTGTATTAAAGTTTAAGCCAAAGAAACTTCTCTCCCAGACTGTGAACACAACAAATACAACAGTTAGGTAGTAAAAACTGAATTGAAAGTGGTGCTAGGTGTTAGGCTGTATACTTTACAGGTAAGCTGGAGCAAACACCTGTCCAGAGGCACAGTATACCCCAGGCTGGGTAGGAACTCTCTATGAAAGCCCCAGCAGCAGCAGGAAACACCAGCCAGAGTTTTGTCTGAGGTACAGAATACTCTTACCAAATGGCTTATTTTCCTGTGTTGTGGAGGTGTGAAGAAGTGGTGGTGGTTTAGCATCTTCTTTTACTTAGTTCTGTGTGCTGATTTGCTGAATAGGATAAGGACCACCTGCACTGCCTTCAGGCCCTGATCCCCAGTCCACCCTTCTTTAGCTTGTGCAATTCCCTGAGAGCTGCTACAGGGAAGGGTGTTGACGATGAGCAGGATAAGCTGCTAACACCATTTCTTCTGCAGAGCACAGCAGGCCATACTTGTCATCCAGAACAGAAACACAATGCTATGAAAAGTTGTAGAATGATGGAAATAGGTCTCCTTGGATTGCAGCACCATTACAGCCTGTATTTGGTGTCAGATTCCTGAATGGATTGAAATAGCCCAAGCTTCTGGTCCACAGTTAGGTGAATACGGAAGAAAAACTGGAATAGCTGTGCAAAGGCTTGCTTCCAAGTACAACTAATTCAAATTTATTATTCCCATGCTGTGAAAAAAATCCAGTGTCTAATTAAGTTTATCTTCTGATGGGAAATTTCAAAATGTCTACATTTCATTTCACTTTATTCACCAAAATAAAGCCTGCTAGCAAGGAAACCTAGCAGGCTGCCAAAAGCAAGTCATTTGAAATAATAGGGTTTTTTTAAAGCTCCTGCATTTCTACAGCCAAATTTTGTTAAATGATGTTTCCATAGGACATTTGTAGTGATGAATCTGTGTTTTCCAGTGAAAAATTATTGCACTTGCTAGCTGGAATGCAGATCTTTGTAAAATACGTGCATATAAATGCGTCCAGAAATCTTACAGTGTGTGCTTGGACTAAGGACTTCTGTGACACGTGGATAAAGAGGAGCATGGCAGAAGATTTGAAATGTGGAAGTTTGTAATGAGTAAAAGGAGATGAATCATCCTCTTGTTCAACTAATATTAAAGTATTGATCTGCCTATACTTATTTTATATCAAGACGGAGAGGATGCTTCTGTCAAAATTTCCTAATATTCTGAAGATGATACACTCTGTAAGTAGCAAGACATACTCTCATCTAGTTTTGAATGTCATTAGATACTGTCTGGTTTTATATGCATGTTTTGGTCTGATGCCAAATGATGGTCTTATGTTCCAGGAATTGCTAGTGTCCATGAAAAAGTGAGGAGGCCATTATATACCCTCTTTTTTCTATCCCAGGCTACATATATAACTTACACAGCCACATATTTTTAGGAATTCATCACAGTCTTTTGATCTCTTGCTAAAATCTTGTGTGTCAGTAAGAAACAGAGCTTGCTTCCACCTCCGGAAAGGAGCCTCAGCTCTCAGGTGGTGGGTACTTTACCTTCTTGCCTTGGAGTTGGCAAAATTTGGACTATAGGTACAGAGAGGGGGCTGAAGGAACCATAGGGACTTACAGTTTCCCCAGTCTTTGGCTTAATTTTCTAGAGATTCCAGGGAAGCTGGGTTCCTTTGGCTATAGAATGCCAAAGGTTGTAGATCCAAATGTTAGTGACCAGATGTGGAAATGTTACTCTGAGCATGCCATTGCAGCATTGTCCCTGTGCAGTTGGCTGGCTGCAAGTGCAGGGCTGGCTGGCTCCCAGGGAGATGGGAGAGGAGGGTAATGAGATTTTAAGTTTGCAACAGCTGTTTGTATATAAAGGTTCAAATTAACATTTATTGTCTGGGAAGGCCATTCATCCACTGTACCATGGCACCTAACCATTCTTCAAACTGCAAAAACTTTTACTTTACCTGTTAAATTCTATAGTATTATACTTTCTGTTTATTTTTGTGGTTTGCAAACTGTGAAAGAGTGTAAAGGAATTACTCTTGTTTGCACAGGAACCAAACCAAAACAAGCCCCTGCCCAGTTGTGTTTTCTTTGCCTTGTCAGGCACTCCAGGTGAGGGCATGTGCTCCTTTCCCTACTTGATTGCAGCTCCAGAGAAAGCAAGATGCATAGTCCTGCAACTTTGGAAGGATTAAGGCCATTATTAGTGACTTCTTTTGTGTTGCTTGGTCATTTATGTGGTTTCAGCAGCTGAAACTTGCATGAGAAAAGTTAGTGACAAAAGGAAGCCTGTCATGAATGTAACCCAAACCCTGGTGTTTCTATTAGAGTTTTGATCCAAGAACCAAATGAAGCCAAGCATTTTGATTTGGCAATACCTAGCTTCTGATACTTCAGTGCTTAAAATGAATTGATATAAAAATGAAACAGCACAAAAGTGTTTTAAAGTTGTTGTTGTAGCACCGAGGGCAGGTCAGCAGAGTGTGAGTGGTATTACTGCCTCTCTGCGTTTCCCTGGCATGTACAATGCACAATGTGCTCTTCCACACCACTTCTTCAATGCTTCCACCAATGCTTCCAGAGAAGCATTACCTGTTGTTGAGCCACATGTCAAAATGTCAGTAGCCAATATAGATAACCACTGCCATTCCCACTGCTGATGGGGAGTTGTCATAGAAATGCTGCCAACCAGATTGCAGAGGAAGTTCACTGCAATGTTGAGATCCCCAATCTCTTGACCAGCAGCTTAATGCCCAGACCATCTTGTTCAGAATTCTATCTTGCAGTGTTAAGCAGTTCAAATAAAGTCTGGCAACAAGAAGGGTAAGGAAAGATCCCATTTTATCTTTGTTCTCATGGAAAGTGTCACAGGATGTTTAATGTCCTTTCTGAGCAAAGACCTGCTGCTTTCCAGATCTTGCCCAAAAACACATGCAGTATTCAGCAGGCCACTTAGTTTATCTTTCTTGGATAAACAGAAGGCTGCTGGAATTTGAAACTTGTTCCAAGAGTCTAGGGTCCAAATCTGCGTGAGTCCTTCCCCTGGTCTGGGGTTTTGAACTGAGTTTGAAAATTTAAAAACGACCAAACAGCAGCATGATTCCTAATGGGCAGGAAGGGCTGGTGTGTGTGACGGAGGACCATCCATTCTTTCCACTTTTGTTATTTCCACTGTTAAATGTTGCCTGACTTTGGAACCGTTTAAAATATCTCATGAAAAGCCTGAGAGCACTGATCCATAAATCCCAGTACTGACTTTGCCTCGATAGGAAGAAAAAAAAAAAAAAAAAGAAAATCCCTCTTAATGCGATGAAAGCTCCCGTGGCACTGCTGAGACGCACTTTTTCGTGTTGGTGAAGGTACCACGAAGGAGGGACTCCGGCTGCCTCCGATGACAGCCTGACGGGAGGGGCAGCGCTCGGCCGAGCCCACCGGCCCCGCTGCGGGGAGAGGGAACCAGCCGGCCAGGTGGGCGACCAGGGCGGCCGGGCAGACTCCGGCGGGGAGGGCGCTGAGCCGGAACCGAGCCGCTCCCCTGCCTCCCGCGCTGGGGGCCGCGGTTACGGCCTCGCTGGCGGGGCGGGCGCACCCGGCCCCCGCCCCGGGCCCGCGGAGCCACCGCCCCCGCGG
This sequence comes from Sinosuthora webbiana, assembly GCA_013397395.1. NCBI lineage: Eukaryota > Metazoa > Chordata > Aves > Passeriformes > Sylviidae > Sinosuthora > Sinosuthora webbiana. Next base: position 34,496 of record VXBN01004585.1, read on the forward strand.
GGCAGCGCGCTGGGCGGCCGGGGGCTCCTGCCGGGCTGCAGGTAGGCTGTGCGGGGCTGCAGCCTGCAGGTAGGCTGTGCGGGGCCCGGGAGCAGCGAGCAGGGACAGAGCGGTGGCCCGCGGGCAGCGCGGAGCGGGGCGGGCAGAGCGGCTCCCCGGCGGTGCGGCTGCAGCGGAGTCGCTTTCGTGCCCTGCCTGTGTGGTGGAGCCTTAGAACAGGGGAAACACGGAAAAATCAATAAAAATGAACGTAAACGCCAGTATTTAATGAAGGAACTGTATATACGTGCGTACACATATGCATATACGTATATATATATACAAGTTGTTGGTTAGGTAAGGCGCTAGTCAGGTAAATAGCGTTTGAGGGTAAACAGCGTTTCAAGTTGCTAGACGGTATGAGGAAACTCAGGTATCTTTTATTTCTGTTGCATAAGCAGAACAAATGTACCTGTTCGGAGGCAGGTGTAAACAGGCAGTGCTGTGCCTTGTCGCCGTGCGTGCGGACCCGCGGCTGTCCCCGGGATGGCTGTGCGCGGCTCTGTGTGTGTGTGTGTTTGGGTGTTTGGGTGTGTTTGTGTGTGTTTGGGTGTGTGAGCGGCTCCCCAAAGGGCTCCGAAGCCCGAGGCACAGGCTGCTCCATGACGGGCTGCAGAGCCGGCCTGTGGCCTTCCGCAGGTACAGTTCGCTGATCACAGCGATCTGTGTCCTCAACAGCCCTGATATTTCTTCTGGGATATTAACATAGTGAATTTCCAGGAGAGTTCTTAGTCCCTTGTAGGACAACCAGATGTGCAGTAACTAAGTGCTATGTATCTTGTTGGAAACTGTGTGTCCACAGGCTGATGAAATTCAGGCAACCTATTCAATGAAAAAAAGAAGCCAAAAGATACAGTGAGTATTATCCTTATTTTGAACTTTCTGATAATTTGCCACTCATTTATCGACCTGTTCTGTTTAATATATCTACAGGTAAGTTGTTAATTAGCTATTTGGGATGAATTTGGGTTTGTGTGATAGCCTTCTGACTGAATTGATTTCATTTCATTTAACAAGCTGGTTGGGACAGCTGACTCTGTTTGTTGTTGTAAGTCCACTCCTACAGTGGCAATGAGGAAACGTTTCCGTTAGCGCTGGGAAATTGGAGGATAACATGAAACTTAATGAAGTGAAACAGGATTGCTTTTTTTCTCAGAGTGATTCTATTATGCCTCATTTAGGGCCATGTTATTGCTTACCTCAAATCATTAGCTGTTACTGTCTTTTTGGTTTTTTGGGGTTTTTTTTAGTGCTATATAATTCATAATGTGTTCTTATTTTATTTTTTTTCAGTTGCGTTGTATTTAATGTTTACTTTTCCATTTTTTGCAGCAGTGTAACAGAAGCTGTATTTTAATGGAAGGTTTATCTGGGCTTCCCTAAGGGGTTTCCACATTAATGCCTTTAAAATTCAATCATTAACTTTTGCCTTCACCTGAAGGTGGAAAGTGATGATGAAAAACAATATTGCACCGTGTGTAATTTGATTTTTCAAAGCTTTATCAGAGTTGATTCAGCTGATATGTAAACAGGGGAAACCTCAGGAGCTTTCTTTTTGCCCCAGCTTGCACATTCACTTCAGCTTCAAGCTGTGCAGCGTTTACCTGACAGCTGCCTTGCTGCAGCACTGGCTCTGGGCTGACTGGATTTGCTGAGCTGGTTCTTGTCTGCAGCTGTGAGGAAGGGGACCAGGACACCCCCCAGGGATCCCTTCCGGATCCGTATTCCCAGGCCAAGGTCCAACAGGCTGGGCACAGGGGGGGAAGATTTTTCAGATGTTTTGGTGCAAACACAATTGCTTCCTGAGGGAGAGATTTGGCATGTGTTTCCTGAGAGAACCGTGCTTGCATAAGCAGCCCCCTGCCACCCTCTGAGCTGGACTAGCACAGCCCTTTGTGGGGCTCATGGGGAACTGCATCGGGGGACTGCACTGGGTTCAAAAGCACCTTTTCTTCTTTTTTATTCATAACTTTTTACCCTGAGCTATCTGACTGTGGCTGCTCTGTCAGGGCTGAGAAGGTGGCCTGAAAGGAGGGAACACGTGGCAGGGAGCAGGAGGTAAGGGCTGTTTCTATTGGCATCACTGCTGCTGAAAGAAGTAATTGCTTATCAAACTGTGGTCAGAGGGGGATGATGACTTGTGGTTATGGCAGTTGCCTGGAAAATGTAGCTGGATGCTCAGATATCCCAATGCAGTTGTGTGCACGTGCAGTTAGTTAGCTGTATACATGAAGACATGATTCTCTGTTTCTGTTGTAACTCTGAGTTTTCACCTTATGATTTTACTTTCATGATGTATAGCTATGTGTACAACTTAAGGATACATTCCCTCTAGTATTCCCTCTTGGAGTATATTCTCTGTTTTCTGGAAAATAGACCCAGGCATCCTAAGAATATGATTTTTATTAATCAGAACCTATTTCACTGAAATAGGTGAATGCCTAAAATTCTAAAAGGGAAGATTAAACCACCCCTAAGAGGGTGCCTCTAATCCTAGAGAGAATAATTGTTACATGCATGCACTTTACTCTGCTTTATATTTACATAAAATGTTAAATATACTTTTGAATATATAGTAGATCTCCTGTGAAATTATGAATGACAGAAGCAATTAGACAAATAGCACAGTTTTAATTGATATGGTGAGACTAAGAAGTCTGTTTAATGTAAGTTTTCCATAATCTGCTATCATTTATTTTAGTCTGGAAAGCACTGATGCTTTTGTGCATTGTTTTAGGACTTGTTTTCATTCCTACTTTAGACACTTTGCTTCTCTGTCATGATCCTTTTGTAACCAGTAAGAAAACACAGCACATTGTCCATTTAGCAGGAGTGGGTATTTAGAGGATGATGGTACATGTTCTTCTTCATAGAGCTTGAAGAAGAAATTACGTGCTATTAGTGTCTTTATTCAGCAGAGAAAAATCACTATTTCCTTCCAACGTGGAACAGGAATCTTCGTGGCCTTGAAGAAAACTATCTTACCTTTACTGTCCTGTGGTGGGTCACTGCAGTTTGGATTATCTTTGTAGAGTCTCATGTAGATTTTAAAAAGCAGATTAAAAGAAATAAAAATCTTAGTTTTATCCGTATTTTCCTAAGAGGGTTTTCTTTACAGCAGCCTATTGAGAGCAAAATACATATTTTATGAGCTATATTGTTGCCTGTGTTAATTGGCACACATTGATGTGACTGTGAGCAGTAAAACTGCAAGCTACAGCTTGCCTGCAGGAGATGGGCTCCCAGCCTGTGGGATGGAGACATTTGGAAAGGTGCAATTTTTAAAAACCCAAACTGAAGCTGTCCAAGCTAATCACTCAGTTTTTCTTCACTGGAAATGAAGGTGCTTCCTATGGAGCTTATTGAATGGATAGTTTTGTTTTCCTCTCCGGAAGCATTCTGCTCTTGCTGTGAAGTGGGAGAGCTGTTGCCGACGGAGCAACGAGTCAGCTGCTCTGGGTGAGGACACCCAGGTGGAGACTGTCTTTTCCTAGACTGGCTCCTTCTCTCTCTGCAGTTTGGAGGATGCTGGATATAACTGCATGCAGGGAAAGCTGTGATCTCCTAAATGTGAAATCTTTGGTGTTCAGGTCCCTCATCCTCCTGTTTTTCAGCACTGGAGGGTGGGTGCTGCTCAGATGACACCTGTCTGGCACGGTCACAGACACCGTGGCAGTAGAGAGGAGCCCACAGAACTCAGGGATAGACAGGAGGCACTCATCTTTCCTTACACTGTAAGATCAAAAATCCATCACTTTTGTCTCTGCAGCATTTTTAGCTGTGCAGGCCCCTGAGGCAGCAGATAATCTCTTCAGCAGTGAAATGAGCTATTTATTGGTAAGATTAGCCAGCAATTTGTGACACATTTCTTCCCCAGAGCCTGCAGCAGCTGGGAATTGTAGAACTGGCTTGAGGGCATGCAACAATATATTTTGTTAGTGAGTTGGGATGAATTTAGTCTTCATTAGTAAAACTCTATTGGTTACTTTGCATACAATGCAAATGCTACTGAATAGTTGTTTCTCAGATGCAGTTCGGCGTTGGACAACCACAAGTTATCCACAAACCAAGATATTCCTGTTGCTTTTACTTCACTAAAAAAAAAAAACAACAGCATTTTTTGTTCTTACTTGGTTTATGTGTCATATTTATTAGTTTTTGCTTGCTTTGTTTGATGAGATAATGAAGCGAGAAAGCAGAAAATGAAGAGTCTTTAGTGTTTACTTTTAGACAACATTACCAGTTTGCACTGACAAACTGTTGGTCTTTTTCCTCGTTTGGTGTTTTATTGTAACATGATTTTCTGGGCTTTGGTGTGAATGCTGTCCCAGAGCATTATGCAAGTAAGAGAAAAATGAAGCAACTGTATTTTTTAAATGTGTGTTGTATGTCTGGTCTGTGTAAGGGATGTACACCCATGTTTATATGCACCAGGAATCAGGCTTACATTCTGCATCAACTTGCAAGTTGGGTAATGCTATTGAAGTGGATAGGATTAAAAACTAATGTAAAAACAAGACCTGGGAAATAATCTGGCCTCCTTTTACTATTAAACATTATTTTCTTTAACTGTTCTCATTGTCACTAGCATCTATTCAGTTTCTGGGGAATAATGTCCTTGAATGCAGTTAAATTGTAAATACATTAGTTGCTATCAGAAGGTTGTCATAATTGTCCAGAAATAATGATCATGGGAAGCCCTAGACCATATGTGGATATTTATTTATAATGTACATATTTGTTCTTTTAACCTATTGACAGGTAAATTATGAAAAACCCATTTGCCATCCTTTTCTTGCCAGCTCTCCAAGTTTCTTGTGCAGTCTGTGAGTGACTGGGATACCATCAAAATTATTGCCATATTCTTGCCAAGAGATGTGACCAAACTTCAGGGATTCCTCAGCGTTTGTAACAGACTGCCAGTGTACTTGCCTACACACACCATTTATACTCCATTTCTTCTGGAGTAACAGTGTACCTAATGATTGAAAGCTTTTCTCAAATCCATTTGAAGCATTAAGTGAGGGTGCAGATGAAAATATAGTAAAAGAAATTTCAGTTCTTGATTGCAATTTCAGAAGCAAAGCTCCTGACAGAAAACAAATAGAAGAAGAAAACGTTTTCTTATGATATTTAAAAAATGAAAGGTGTTTCCCAACTCTCGCAGAAGGTCCTAGAGGCAGGTTTTGAGTATCAAAACAGAGAAGATGTTTTCATTTGCAACCACAAAATTCCTGCATCTCCCTTTCTGAATAGGACCTGGAAGTATTTTTGGGTTGGGAATTCAGCTCATCCTCAGTCCCCAGCAGGGCACTGCTGACATTTTTCTCTCTCTTTGTTCAAGATGGAAATAATCTCCTGTCTTTCACTTTTTTTTTTTTTTTTTTTTTTTTTTTTTTTTTTTTTTTCTTTTTTTTT